>BJKM01000069.1:1180000-1748233 GCA_015082035.1 Chaenogobius annularis | reverse complement strand
ACCACAGGTCATCTGACCACAACGTAAGCTTTCCGGCCCCCTACTCCGAGCCTACTTTTAGAAGTTAAGCAGAAAGACGCACAGCTCCAATGTGGAATGCAGATTCTATTCAGTGTCTACAAGAGTGCCTCAGTTGTCTTTCAAAGCAACTTGTGGAGACCTCGATTAATTGACTGAAACAGTATCTGCTTATTTCCCCTTCAGCGAAAACTTTGTGATCCCCTGATCATTGATCATTTCCTAACAACAAGCCATAATGACCGCTTTGGAAAACCATGGTTCTCCAAATCGGTCAGAGAATCCATAGTCCAGATGAATACATGTTTTAATGAAGGGGACAAGGCCAGGCACCTATGACTTACAGAAGGAAGTCAAAAGGAACATTAAGTTAGCTAAATATGACCATACAGATAAAGTGCAGAGCCTCTTTAATTTAAGTAACACACGTCCAGCCTGGAAGGGAGGACAATTAATGTTGGGAACAAAAATCAAACTCTGTTGTTCCAAAAACTAACACTTTACACTTCTGACCTTGTTTTTTCAAATTAATAAATTTTTTTCTCCTAATCTCTTGTAACACTGATTTTAATTATGAATTGTCTCTTTTTCATAATGAAGGGCACCAATACCACTTACCTATTGACAGAGGTATGGTCCTAAAACACCTCAGAGGCATCAAAGAGAGGAAAAGTCCTGGTCCTGATGGTATTGGAGGACGGGATTCTAAGAAATTGTGCAGACAATTAGCTGACATATTTCATCTTTCACATCTTCACTAGATCACTGGAACTCTGCAACGTACCCACTTCTTTGGAAGTCCTCTATTATAGTCCCCATACCAAAAAATAGGTCGCCTAAAGAAATTAAGACTAGAAAAAATTGTGAAGGGTGAACTTTTAAATCAAACACAAGCATTGTTGGATCTCTTGCAGTTTGCTTATAGATCTGGAAGAGGATAATCATATGACACGCAGCTCAACACCATCTCTTGTCCTCAGGCTCAACTGAAACACCTCGTGCCTGAGACTGACAAGCAGACATCTGTCTGCACATAATCACATGTTTAACAATGGTAACTTGTACATGGAATAATTACTTTAACAACATTATTTTCTGGATCATTAACTCTTTAACAAAAAAAAACCAAAAAGGTCAGAGTTAATGAAATGCTGTCCGATATTGTAATGTCATCCACTGGAGTTCAACAGGGCTGTATTCTGTCCCTCCTGATGTTTGTTCTTTACACAAATTGTTTCCAAAGGTCACCATGAGAATCATTACATAGTAAACTTTACGGATGTTTCGATAATTGTGTCTTTACAGAAAATTGGTCACTCTAAGGACCATAACCTGGTCCTAGCCAATTTTTTTGAGGGTGCTGCTTGTTGTTCCCAGGTTGACGCAGTGTGTAGTAAAGCACTTTTTACAAAAACTCAGGGTCTATAATATTGATCGTGTTTTCATTTTAATGTTTTACATATGTTTTGTGGAATCGGTTTGAATGTTTTCTTCTCTTTGTTGGTTCAATTTGTTGAGCCTGAAAAATGGTGAACGAGTGTGGTAAAATAATTCAGTGTGATGGACCTGTTTAAAACAAGGTCGGTGACCAAAGCCAGGAAGATTCTGGCAGATCCTGTTCACCCACTGCACTCACAGTTAAAGGCCCTGCCCTCTGGCAGGCTCTTCACCGTGCCCAGATGTAGGACCAATAGACCCACAGCTATTGGCCTTCTCAACAACCTCTTGAGAGCTTGTCACTGTTGCACTTTACCTTTACCTGTACTAACTTATTGCTCTACCCTGTTCTTAATTTAACTATCCCCTGCTAAATACTATGATGTTTTGTATTTGTATGTTTTTAAACAGCTGGCTGCACTAGGATTGCCAGTCTGGGATCAAATAAAGAAATCTATGGTATACCCAGTACTATAGTACACCCTAGTACTGTAGTACACCCTAGCACTATAGTACATCCTAATACTCCACCCTAGCACTATAGTACACCCTAGTACTGTAGTACACCCAAGTGAAAAAACTACAGTATACCCCAGTATTTTAGTACATGCTATACCAGTGATTTAGGTAGTCACGTCACAGGCTATTTCTCTGTGCAGCACTTTGGGAAGTTTATGATTATATAATGTTGAAATTATATATATTTTGATTTAAATAATATGCCTGTTCATCCCTCTGGTCAATTTTATCCATGTTATTATTCCACCAATATGTTTAAAATGTTTAAAGAACAATGAGAAAATAAATACACGAATAAAACAATAAACAAAATAAGACCAGAGAGAGAACAACAACAGACATAAATCAAACAAAAAACAACAAAACAATAAACTAAAGCACATGTAAACCCAAACAATTGTCCCACTTTGCCCACAGTCTGTCAAATTTGTTCCTTTTCAAATTGAGTCTGTATGCTTAGAAGTGTAATATTTGAGCATGACACATTCATTTGAATCTTAAGTTTCACTTGTGTCCTTTATGATTGATATTGATATTGATCAATTGATATTTTTGTAGAGGTTTTCTTTGAGTATATATACTTGAGCTAAAGACGCAATCAAACTGGTCATTTGAACAGTTATCACAGGATTCAGTGAGGAAAATAATATTTCACCCTGCGATTTAGCACGTTCTCCCACTTAAAAATTATAGTATATTATTATTTATTTGTATATCATTGCTGCAAATAAAGTATTTGAAAACCTGCCAAGTAGCAAGAATTCTAGCTCTCACAGGCCTGTTAGTCTGCCTTTAAAAAGGCCACCTCTACTCCACTTACTAATTTAAATTAGTAGCACCTGTTTGAGCTTGTTAGCTGCATAAAAACCCCTGTCCACCCCACATCCAGTCAGACTCCAACTACTACCAAGGGCAAGACCAAAGAGCTGTCAAAAGACACCCGAGACAAAATTGTAGACCTCCACAAGGCTGGAAAGAGCTATGGGCAAATGGCAAGCAGCTTGGTGAAAAAAGATCAACTGTTGAAGCAACTGTTAGAAAATGGAAGAGGCTAGAGATGACTGTCAGTCTCCCTCGGACTGGGGCTCCATGCAAGATCTCACCTCGTGGGGTCTCAGTGATGATAAGAAAGGTGAGGAATGAGCCCAGAATTACAGGAGGAGCTGGTCAATGACCTGAAGAGAGCTGGGATCACAATTTCAAAGGTTACTATCGCACGGAAGGTTGCCCTGCTTAAGTCAGCACATGTCCAGGCCCGTCTGAAGTTTGCCCAATGACCATCTGGATGATCCAGAGGAGTCATGGGAGAAGGTCATGTGGTCAGATGAGATCAAAATAGAACTTTTTGATATAAACTCCACTCGCCTTGTTTGGTGGGAGAAAAAGGATGAGTACCATCCCAAGAACACCATCACTACTGTGAAGCATGGGGGTGGAAACACCATGCTTTGGGGCTGCTTTTCTGCACAGGGGACAGGACGACTGCTCTGTAATAAGGAGAGCATGAATGAGGCCATGTATTGTCAGTCAGAGCATTGAAGATGGGCCGTGGCTGGATAACCAAGGATTGACTCTTTAAGAAGCATATCAAAGTTCTGGAGTGGCCTAGCCAGTCTCTTCACTGGCTCCCTGTTGAGTTTAGAATCAAATTCAAAATCCTCCTCCTGACTTACAAAGCCATTAATGACCTGGCCCCATCCTACCTCAAAGATGTTATAGTACCTTATCATCCAAACAGAGCACTTCGCTCTCAAAATGCTGGACTTCTGGTGGTCCCAAGAGTCTCTAAAAGCACAGTAGGAGGTAGAGCGTTTAGCTACCAAGCTCCTGTGTGTTGTGGAATTAGCTTCCTGTCCATGTTAAAGAGGCCGACACTGTCTCTTCATTTAAGACCAGGCTTTAAACGTTCCTAGAGGAACCAGGGCTAAGCCTCCAAAGTATGGCCCAGGTCAATGCACTCCAATCTGGGTTAAGTACTGGCACCAGTCGTACCCCAAATGGACCAGAAGAACAAGGGCTAAGCCACCAAAGTATGGCCCAGGACAAAGCATTCCTCTCTGGCCTAAATCCTGGCACCAGTCTGGCGCCAAAATGACCAGCATAACCAGGCCGAAGCCCCCAAAGTCCATCCCATATGAAAGAACTCCATTCTGGGCTAAGTCTGGTCACCAGTCTGGCCCCAAAAGGACCAGTGGAACCAGGCCAAAGCCCCCAAAGTATGGCCCAGGTCAAAGCACCCATCTCTGGGCTGAGTCTGGTCACCAGTCTGGCCCCAAAATGACAAGAGGAACCAGGGCTAAGCCCCCCAAAGTATGGCCCAGGTCAAAGGGGAGGACATGCAGACTCTACCCAGAGAGATCATGTGATGTAATGTTCGCCCAGGAATCGAACCCATGATTTCCTTCTTGTTCATCACTTTTCCTTCTTCTTCTCCCACTTCCCCGACGGGAGTGAAGCAGGCACATCGATGACCTGTGGATCCAGATGCTCCTCAACTGCCTGGAGAAATGGTCTGCCTGAAGAAACGGTCTCTACTAAATATGAACGGTTCTTCATCAGCCTCGAAGAATTGGTTCTCCTCCTGAGTGGGTCTAGCTCCACGTGCATCTGCAAATTGAGGCATGTCCGCCTGTCCGTCCGAGGGAGTCGGATCTCTCCTTCACTGTGGAACTCCTACATGTTTCTACTTTTCCCCAAAGAGGTTTGGTAGTTTTTCCTGGCTGAGAAGGAGGGTCTAAGGACAGGGGAGGCTTGGGACATCTGTCTAAGGACAGGGGGATGCTGGGACATTTCCAAGTCCCTATGAACATTGTTTATTTTGTTATTTTCCACTGTAGCCCCTCGAGGCAACTACTGTTGTGATTTTGGGCGTTACAAAAATAAATTTGAATTGAATTGAATCCAGACCAAAATCCAAAACAAAAATCTTTGGAGGGATCCAAAACTCTGTGTTGCTCAGTGACAGCCCTGAAACCTGACAGATCTAGAGAAGATCTGTGTGGAGGAGTGGGCCAAAGTCCTAGCTTCAGTGTGTGTGTAAACCTGGTCAAGAACTACAGGAAACGTTTGACCTCACTGTAAACAAAGGCTTCTTGACCAAATATTAACACTGGTTTTCTCTGGTGTTCAAATACTTATTTGCAGCAATAACATTCAGATATATTATTTAAAAATCATACAATGAGTGCAGCCGGCTGCAGTGTCGTGAATCCCAACTCCGACAATGTACTGCATGTCCTCCCTTCTTTTCTCATCCCCCATTTCACTCTAACCTTTCCAGTCTAATAAAGCCTTTGCGCCCAAAAAATCGTAGTTTTTTTTTTTTAGATTCTGTCTCTCACAGTGGAAATGCACCTACAATGAACATTTCAGACCCCTCCAATATTTCTAAGTGGGATAGAACTTGCAAAATTGCAGGGTGTTCGAATACTTACTTTCACTGTAGAAATCTGGGTGGAATAATGGACTTGGACTTGACCTTAAAGAGCCACATCAAATCAATAACCTCAGCTTTTTACCATTTTAAAAAACATTGCCAAAACATTATGTCAAAAGTGTAGTGTCTAAACCAGACCTGGGAGAGACTTATCCATGCGTTTGTCTCTAGTAGATTAGACTACTGTAACGGCCTGCTCACTGGCCTCTCCAAACGAGCTGTAAAACAGCTGCAGTACATCCAGAACGCTGCTGCTCGGGTCCTGACTAGAACCAGGAAGTACGATCACATTAGTCCTGTGCTCAGGTCTCTGCACTGGCTCCCTGTGGCTCAGAGAATAGACTTCAAAGCAGCTCTGCTTGTATACAAGTCTCTCCATGGCCTAGCACCAAAGTACATCTCGGACATGTTTGTGCCATATGAACCATCTCGGACTCTGAGGACCTCAGGGACCGGCCTCCTGCTGGTGCCCAGAGTCAGGACTAAACATGGGGAATCTGCGTTTCAGTTTTATGCAACTAAAATCTGGAACAGTCTTCCTGAGGATGTGAGACAGGCCTCTACTCTGGCAATGTTCAAATCTAAGCTAAAAACTTTTGTTTGGCTGTGCATATGACTGAAATGATTTTATTTGCATTCATCTCATTTTTTATCTGTTTTATGAAGCACTTTGAATTGCCTTATGCATAAATTGTGCTCTACAAAGAAACGTGCCTTGTCTTGCCTTGAAAATCCTTACAAAATTTGGTTTGTAAAGGAAAGAAAAAGCTTGGTTTTTACGATTGGAACAAATCCCGTTTTACTCTCCAAGCCCAAAAACGTCTGGTAGCTGCAAATTACTTACTGTTGTTAGACTATGGAGATATGCTTTATACAATTGTGCCTAAATTCATTAAATACTGTGTATCATTTTGTGCTAAGATTTGTGACAGGTTGTGTGAGGTTCGCTCATCATTGAGATTTGTTTCTACACATTTATTTTTGGTCTTGTGGTCTTGCGGTGAGTTACCTGTGCCCCTTGTGGGGAGAGCAGAGGGTAACTGTGCCTTGCACTCACGAGAAGGTTTACTACTTGTCTTGTCCCGCAGCTTTGAACTCTCTCCAGTCCAAACTAAGTTTGTGTGAGCTTGTGACGCCGAGCACAAATCTTGTGAAAATTGTCTGTGCTTCTAAATATAATTTTGTTTTAAAAAATGTCATCCTATGTTTCTTGTTAGAGTAGATGTGTAAATGAAGTCGGTGTAATCCCTCACTTGTCTAGGAGTGTTCCGTCATAGAAAAATGTGTAGTCATCTGGACACTGTTTTGAAAATCAAGCTTTCATGGTGTCATTCTGAATCTGCGGACCATGCCAATCTGAGCTGCATAAACCCTGCCCTCCAAGAGGAGTTACCTGATATTAATCATTTTGTTTACACAGCCTAAGTTTCACCTGAATCTAATCTTCTTTGTTCCCCGAACAGCCCTGTAACGGGCCACAGCAATTCTACTGTTTACTGACTCCAGCTGTTTGAAAGAGGAGTTAAGGAGGTAATTGTTGTTGTTAAAAAAGAGAATCCCTCTTCAAACAGAAATTGTGGCATAAGGTGAAATTTACCTGATGTTTACCACAGCATTTTGAGGCCTTGGTCTACCAACTGTACAGACCAGTCATATGCTAACCAGGTACTCATCAGGGAGGAGCTATGTTTGGGTGACGTCAGTTGCTCACATCGCAGAGCTCTGCGTACTCGGACATTTAAAAAAAAAATTAACTCCACTCCTCCCATCTACATGTGCACACAGTGCCATGAACCTTTCAACAGCGCACAAGGTCTACAGCATCGATCTGTCTATGTTTGAATAGCCCTGGTGCAGTGGGGCCCTTCACCTGGCCCCCCTCACACCTCCAGAAAACACACCACCAATAACACCTCCGAACAGACACACCAGCGCCTTTAATGAGACTTAATGTTGGCCGTGGAGTGAGGCGTGCTGGCTGTGCTTATCCTAATGACAGATGCAGCTGGTGGTCTTGTATGCACAGAGGCCCCCGGGAGCCTGCATGCCGCACTGAGAGGGACTTTATTAAACTGATGAAGAAGCCTGACAGTAAATCCAATCCGGCGTCAGGACCCAGCCAGAATTATTGGTTTTCTGCTCTCCTCGCTGGCATTATCCAAGATTGCTCCGAGCCCTGGGAGCTGTTTGGACACTTGGAGGAATAAATCCCACACAGAGTTAGACATTACGGGCCAATAATGCTTAAACGCGTCGAGTTCTCCCTTTTCATTAACAGAAGAGTGTTCCAGTTCAGCCGCGCTCATATCTTTGGAGTAGAGTGTCCATCGCAGTGGCCACAAAGTAATTTAGGCCTGATGGATGTGCAGACAGTGGGAAGGACCTCCTCTGCTCCACCACGCTTCAGGCCGCTCCTGGTTATGTGCTCGCTGCTTCAGAAGCACTCTGCTGTTATTGTTATGGCTCCGGTCGTACGGAGATTGCAGGGTGCAGGTGGGAGCTGGCATTTAGCTCCTTAGGCTGCTCGTTTAAAACTCATTGAAAGCGTAAAAAGTGCTGAGTAAAGTGTTAAGTGGAGGAGGGAACATCTGCGGTGCCATTTCTCTGCGTTTAGCGCCGGGTGTTGTCCCATCTCAGGGCTGTCGGACTCTGTGTACACACTGCATTATTTACAGAGCACATTTACAGCACAAACAAACCAGCCGGCACCTCCCTGGTAACTTTACATAGTGCTGGGGTTCAGAGAGAGAGAGCAGCATGTCTGCAATGAGGTTGTGAAGCAACTAAATTAAGCCAACCTACAATAATATAGCTTTAAAAAATGTAAATATAAAAATCCTGATACTTTGTTCTGAAGAAGCCCTATGGTGTCATTTCGTTACCGTATATAGGTCCATGTTTTTCTGCCACACAATACATCCAGGCAGTGGCGGGAAGTAACAAAACAGAAAAGTAACATGAAAAAATGCTGTATTTAAGTAGTATTTATCCACATTTTACAGTTAAACTTTTACTTTATTACATATAGAGCAGGTTTCTGTACGTTATACTTCACATTAACTTAACTAAAAACTAAATAGAAGCACTTTACTACTTTATGTAGGGTTTGACTCTGATGGGTAAAATGTTATGTACATTCATGCTGGTGAAATCCTGCCTAAAGGTTTTGAGTTCCTCCTTGCCTTCTTGCCTCCTCATCTTCTTACCTCCTCATCTTTTTGCCTCCTCCTTGTCTTCTTACCTCCTCATCTTTTTGCCTCCTCAATCTTCTTACCTCCTCATCTTTTGCCTCCTCATCTTCTTACCTCCTCATCTTTTTGCTCTCCTCGTCTTCTACCTCCTCATCTTTTTGCCTCCTATCTTCTTACCTCCTCATCTTTTTGGCCTCGCTCGTCTTCTTACCTCCTCATCTTTTTGCCTCCTTGTCTTCTTACCTCCTCATCTTTTTGCATCCTCACCTTCTTGCCTCCTTGTCTCCATGCTTACAAATCTCAAGATTATTCCAAAAAGTATTATTGAATTTGTCATCATTTGGCCACTATAGCTGGAATAAGCACAAGAAGAATAGCAAATGAATAGCTATCGTGTCGAGTATAGATAGTATCAGTGTCATTTGTATCCGTATGGAATCTTCCAGAAGTGCTGCTGTTAAAGAGGCGTGTGCTGCAGAAGCTGTGAGCAGGGAACAGTGTGCTGCCATTGTTCCATCCGTTAATATTCTCCAGAACAGATGAGGCCCTTCAGGCTATGCACACAGCTCATCAAATTACCAAGCAATGAGCTGTGAAAAACAGCCACGTTCGACAATCACAGAAGTGCTTGAGTCTCTCACAGAGCTCTGCGTCTGCTCACCACTTTACTCTGTTCAGACATCACAGTGTCCAAGCTCCAGGCGGGCTGTCCATCAGACGCAGCGCTGAAAGGAGGACGTCTGTCACATCTGCAGCATCTGTCCGTCTGCTCACCAACTGTTTACAGCGCTGACCCAGTGAGCACCCAACAGCAGGCGAATGCGACGCTTTCCACGGCACGCAGGAACCACACCTCTCCTGTGAGTGTCTGCCAGGCTCCATTGTCAGTTAGATTATTAAACATCACACTTTTTGTCATCCTGAAAGATGAATGTGCACCAGATGTTACAGATCATCTCCACATACTCTCGTGCAATATATTTTCCTTTAAAAGATAGAGTTGGAGAGAGTATGGGGAAGAAAAAAGGCAGCACAAAGCGATGCTGTAACCCTTTTAACCATGCTATTACAGTGTTCTCTCATCATCACCACAGTTTACTCAGAGCTCTTAGAGTATCCATACATTGTCTCGCATATGTTTGTTTTCACCTTCTGCCTAACACCGCCCACTGCCCTGTGGTTCCACGCAATATGTAAAGCACTCAGACTCCAGGTCATACATGTAGGGTTAAAAACATTTCACTAATTTTCAACAATAAAAACAACCACTGCTTGATATGGTAGAATTTATATGATTAAAACGTTTTAGATCAACATTGCAATTGACTGTACATTGAAAATGCTTTTACCAGATACTTTGCATTGAATAATCACAGAAGTAGATGATCATTTTACAATTTGTTCATCATAAACCAACATGCATGTGAAGAAGTATTGGGACAGGGTCAAAATACAAATTTGAAGATAATGATGGGGAAACACTTGTAACAAGCCTGAAAGATCAAACAAGTAAGTTTGCACAATTTGTGCTCTTTAATACTAAATACTCAGACCATTTTATTTTGATATCGGACAAATGATGCAGTGTTTGTGTTCTGATGCCTGAGGACAGTGAACAAAATGCACATTTTTCATTTTTTTTTCTCAATTGCGTGTCTGATGTGATCAACTTCAGTGTGAACCAGAGAGCCTTAATCAGAACCCTGTGGAGCATCTGAAAGGCCAGCTGGCCTCAGTGTGACACGAGAGGAGCTAGCTGGCTGCAGAACATCAAACAGGACAATCAGTCATCTCCCCAACAGAACATCCAGCGCCACCCACAGAACATCTAGAGTATATATGTACTATTTTAGGACAAATAAGGCAGAAAAAATAGATCCCATATAGTCCAGTTTCTGTCAAATTTGTCCATTTCCAAGTTTGTTTCATCCATTTTTTTCTGATGGCCTTTTTCCAATCAGCCAGAAGTATGTTCTACAGGTATCCATTTGTGTTGTCCATGGCAGGGGTTTTGAGGCCCAAATACATAGTTCTGAAATTGAGTATTAATACAGTTTTTAAGTCAAAGGGTTCTAATAATGTTTTTTTTACAAAAAAAAAAAGATTATAATAACTCCTTATTTGTAAATACCTATAGAAGTCCTGTTTCTCCAAGCCAAAGTATTTTTTCAACACATCAAAGCTTTTCATGTGATTTTTTTTTTTACAATCTGGTGAAAGCCTCTTACGTTTGCCTTTTGTTACCCAAATCTTAAATCTCAGGTAAGCACAGATTTTACACTTAACAATGTTCTTGGGGATGGAGGCAGGCCTAAAGTCATTTTTAGTTGAGGGGCTACTGCATTTAGTGCCTCTTTTCCTCCCGTGTCTCTTAAACAGAGCCTGCTACTGTCCAGTTCAACTGCATATGCACCTCTGACTCTGACTTTTTAACCCAAGCAAAAGATCGGGAAAAATGGTTTGCTCAAAGACAGTACAAAAAAGAATGGCTCACGAAGGCCTGCAGTAGAATCGACTCCATGACCCAAAGGGAATCTCTCCAAATAAACAGACAGAGACAAATGGAACACAAAATCAACTGCATAATCCAGTACTCTTTGGGTAAAGAGCTCAGACAGATCATCAGCAAACATTGGTACATCTTACAGTTGAACTCCAGCTTAAAAGACTTTGCTTCACCACCACGCATTGTATCCAAGAGACCACCCAACCTCAGCACAATGTTGGTAAGGGAAAATTTACCTCTTCAAACCCAACCACACTTTTTGCAAAACTCACAAGTAAATTAAAGGTGTGGCCATTGCACACTCATAAAACAAAGACCTTCAACCACACTTGGACAGGAAAGTCCTTCCACATCACGGGAATTATGTCATGAATGTCATAATTCAGCATTCAGACTGAAATGCCATGCTGAATTGTCTATGTGGCTTGGCCTATGTAAGCAAGACTACTCAACCACTGAAAAAACAGATTTCAGAACACAGATCAAATATCCGGAACCACGAGACAAAAATCCCAGTGGGGATACATTTCACAGAAGAAAAACACAGTGTGAGCACACTGAGATATCAAGGCATGGAACAAGTGAAATTACCAAGCCGAGGTGGTGATATTAACAGCCTTCTATTGGGACGTGAAGCTTTTTGGATCTATTCTCTTGACACTCGTAGTCCCAAGGGTCAAATGATGATTTTGATTTGAGACCATTTCTCTGACTGATTACCAGTGTTGGCAACATAACTCCAGTACGTATTTTGCAGCACTGCGGTTTTGATGTTAAAATGTTTTTGTTTTTTTTGACACATCAGCAGTAGCCAGGTCATGTTTGTCACATGTTCTCTTTCCCCAAAACACATTTGACGGTTTTCATGATCACAGTGGTGCCAAAATGTGCAATAAAAAAAATGTGCATGTTTTTTTTACATGAATGTGATCATGTGACCGATCAAGCCCCTATATAACAGGTATGCTCTGAGCTCCACTTTGTCTGATGAAGGGCAGCGCCCGACACGTTACAGCGGTGAGAACAAAATAAATATCTGTTTGGAGCTAATCGAGTTGTGTGGATCATCTCTTTTCTTTATTGTGACTATGTTTCTGTGATGCTGCACACTCATGTTCAGGACGCATCTCACTCCTCTTCCAGGAACCACAAGAGCGTCCTTCCAGATGTTGGGAACGTGCTGTTTTTTCAGAGACTGATTAAAAATAAAATAAAAACTGCACTCACAAATCACTGTTATTGTCTGGTCCGGAGCTCTTATTTCATTTTATGTCTATAAAGGCTATTTCAACTTCTGTTTAAAAGTGTTCTACACTGTTAAAAGCAGAGGTATCACAACGATTGCTATGCAATTCCTACCCGCTCTTCTGCCTGCTACATCGGCGTGATCCTTACTTGTGAAATAGTTTTATCTCAAATGGGAATATGTCAACAAAATAAGCTAAACCTATGAATAAACAAAGCTGTGAATAAATCAAAATGAAACAGTTTGTTCTCTATTCATAAACATGTGTCCCTGTGTACCGATACTTGTTTACTAATTTTACTAGCTAAGGGTAACCCTCAAATGTCACAAAAATATTATAATAAATATAATGTGAGTCATTTTCTTCTTTTTAATTTAAAAAAAGAATAAACATAGGACACAAAACATCACGGAACACATGACCAGGGAGCAAAAATCGAAATAAGAACACAAAAAGACATCAACTTGGCATCAAAATAAACAAAATCACAGCATATTTAAATTCAAATAAAAATCCCATTTAGTCCAAAGTCAAATTTGTCCATTTCCAAATTAAGTCCAAATGTCATTTTTTCCATTTGTCTGATGTCTGTTGCCATGTCAGTCCTTGATCGTTGGTGACGTTTGTTTCAGCCATTTTTTTGTGATTGCCTTTTTTCTGCTGCCAAAAGTACATTTAAAAGGTATCTGTTTTTTGTGTCCATGGAAGGAGTTTTAAGGCCCAAGGACATAGTTCTATAGTTCAGAGGGATGGCCATGTCAAAAACAGTCTGCAGTACATTGTTAATTTCAGTCCAATATTTTTGAGCAACAGGACAGTCCCAAAACACGTGCCTCCAGGCTGCCACAGTTTCTCCAACAGTCAGCAATTCCTTATGAATAATGAGTACATGGTGTTCTGAAAAAAACATGACACATTTTTACAGCAAGTTATTGTTGTTAGCGCCCAAAAGTTCATCAAAACATCTACAATGCTAAATGTGCTAGTTCCGCGGATGGAGAATGACTCTTGAACGAGATTTGAAATGTCTTGTTTTTCTAAAAAAAAAGTGTCCAGATGACTACAGCTGAATCTTTTTTTCTACACTTTGTCAAATTGTCCCCCAATACGAACACTTTAAGTCCACGTCAAACAGATTGCCTTTTATGATTATTTTTTATTGTTTGCTCCATTGGGACAATGTTTGGAAAATACACACGCACGCACACACACACACACACACACACACACAATGTACCGGACGACCGCCACGGTGTCTACAATCATGCAGGAAACACTATCTGATCAGTAAGAGCTATTTACATTCATTTTACAGAATGATTTTTGTAAATTGAAGTGTGTCGTTTCCAAGTCGTTCACAACTACCAGGGCAATGTGCTTGATTTGCATAATCTATTTTTGATTAAAAAGAAAATAGTAATGCGTATTCTGTGATAAGGGGGTTGAGAGAATGGCCAGCAGCAGTGAAGCTGAAGACAGAACTTTGTCGCATGTGGAAGGAACATATAAGATCTGTGTTCTGGCTGTTCAACAGTCTTCCAAAAATGTAAATCAAACTATTCCTGTCTTTTTGAAAGTTTGACGTGGCAAGTGAAATTGCTTGGACACAGTTACTCACACACATTACAATACAATAAACTAGTAAATATATTTGAGAATAACTTTTTAATAACACACAATAATATCAAATGGCAAAATACTTCAAATAAGGCACAGACTTACTGCTTTGTACAAGTACAAGTACAAGAACATATCTATGCTGTATAGAAGATGTGGAGGGGTACAGAGAAACAGTTAAGATTGAATGTTGATAGGGTTATCTATTATCTATAGCTATATAAGAGTGAGATGTTGAGTACTGGTATTTGCATAAAACATACTTTCTTTAGGATTGACTGGGATGATGATACCTGGACCCCGGAGATGGAGACACAATCTGTGTCATCCTCTGAGGAAGAAGAGACCAGGAGTTTGCTTCAGACCCAGACTCTGCCCCTGGTATTTGCCTCAGGTCAGTGTAATTAACTCAACTCGCATTTAAAATGCAGTCATGGGTGCCAAAAAGAACTACCCTGAGGAAATATGCTTTTTTTTAAATCATATTTTGAAATGGATGCACTGCAGAGCTCGTGTAACACAAACGCATGAAGATGGCAGACATCCATCTTTTTTGTTCTTTAGATGTAGTTCATTATTGTGAAAAGGCACATCTGTTTGTCAATGCTAATCAAGATGGGGTTTTGGAGCTTGAATTAGAGTCCGCTGGGAAAACCAGGTGCCACGGTGGAGCAGCAGTGGCTCTAGTACACTTAGTGTGTCCTTAGGCAAGACACTAAACCAACATGGTGATCGGAGGGCCTGATGGCAGCTTGGCAGCCATGCTTCTGTCAGTCTGCCCCATGGCATTCTTTGGCTGTAAACAATATTTCTTCAAATCTTCATGCTGTCCTGAGCGGCCCTTGGACCACGGACCACTTGGAGCAACATCAGACATGGGCACTGAGGTCACGCTAGTATCAACATGTTACAAGTTACATGCTTTATTAAAGAATCAAATTACAGCAGTCATTTCTTGTTGGACTACTTTTAATTAATCCACTTACAATGAAAAAGAAATGGTCTACTGTTGTCTGAACATCTATCTCAATATGTAATACAAACTAATACATTATTACTACAGTGTATTTATATAGCGCTTCACCACCTTCCACTCAAGGACAAGGTTCAACATTGAAGTTATTTGTTTATCGCAGAGGCATAACAGAGTGGGTCTGGAGAAATCAGAAGCAATTTCCTGCATTTTGGTGAATTATATATTACTATTTTAGCAGGTCACACCCCATTCACTTGGGCTGGCATGTGTTGTATTTATTTTATTTTTCCCCCAGGCTCTGAGTTTGGCTGCACAGCCCCTGGCTCTTCACAATCTTCACCTCTTTCTCTCCTTCCCTGTGGACTGAGAGCCTCCGGGGAACACTAACATTAAAGTTTTCATCGTTTACATTTTTATGTTTATTTTATTTTCAATACAGGTTGGACTTTTATTTGTTCGGCAGTGCAGATTTTTTGGAGAAGTGCACAATTGTGCACGGTGCGGCTTAGAGGAACAGTGGCTGTAACAGTAGCTTACCGCAAACTGACTTTGGCGGAATAATGCACTGTAAAGCACTTTAGGTGTCATGAAAGGCTCTATATAAATCCAATGATATGATTATGTGAATTCGATGGGAATATTATATTTTTCTCTCTTTGTGCTCCCTCATAGCAGAATGTACAGAAAGAGATCAGAGATGTGGCAACCTGTACACCATCAATAAAATGTAGGAGTACCAGTACATCCCAGGCCGCCAAAGTGCCATTCTTTTTATCTTAAAAAAAAAAAAATTGAATGGAAAAGCCAAACGTTATGTATTTCCAATGACAATTCGGGCCAGTTCTGATCGTCGGCCCAGTTTGTGTCATCCATGTCCTTGTGAGGGCCTTTTCCCTGCCGCCAGGAGTATGTTCCAAAGGTATCCATTGACTGTGTCCATGGCCAGAGTGATGAAGCCCAAATACATAATTCTCAAATGGAGTGGGATGATGATGTCAAAAACAGTTTGTTGCCACTTTATTGATTTCTGTCCAATATGTCTGAGCCACAGGACAGTCCCAATACACGTGGGAATGGTTTGCCTCCTGGCTGCCACAGTTTCTCCAACAGTTAGAATTACCCTGAGAATAAATATGCTCTTTGACATAGTGTTATGAAGAAACATGAAGAACTCCCTCCAAACATGTGATCTTTGTGATTCTCAATTAGTACAGTGGCTGCCTAAATGTTAATCACACTTAATTTTAATACTTTAAATACTTGCTATTATTCAGATATAATTACCCTCAAAAGCTTTAATAATATTTCAGTCATTCAGTTTTGTTATACTCAGTTGTGGCGTTGTTAATTTCTTGGTTTATAATAACTCCTTATTTGTAATACCTATAAAGTCCTGTTTTCCAAGTCCATAGGATTTTTTCAACATTTCAAAGTTTTTCATGTGATTTTCTTTTACTGGTAAAACCTTTATACCTTGTGTATCCAGACTTTAAATCTCAAAATCTGTGCTGTTAGGTGCAAACCTTGTCATATGCCAAACCAGTTTACGTTTAACGTCTTTGTTTTAGGTTATATTTTTGATTCGCTCTTTTTCAAATTGTGAGCACAGATTTCACCCAAGGGTTTCAGTTCCCCAAATGGTTCAGCTGTTTGTCATCAGCCAGCAGGCCTGACACAGGACCCTAGCACATCTTACTGTCAAATATTTTTCCTCCATTGAGCTTCATATTCTGGTTACACCAGTAGGCAAGGCAAGTTTATTTGTAGAGCACCCAGAGCAGGACCCGAGCTGCAGCGTTCTGGATGTACTGCAGCTCTTTGGATCCAGAGTGGTGCCTCTGCTGTGGATTGGGCCACTCACGTGCTGAGTAAGACCAAAGGAAAGCATCAGCGCTTTAGCGTTTCCGTCACAAATACTATCAACATGAACACTGAAATCACCTGTTATGACCAAACATCAAAGTCTGTGCATACAACTGAAAGCATCTCAGTAAAATCATCAATAAACATTTTGCAGTGCTGAGGAGGCTTGTATAAAACAATGAAGCGAATGGATGAGACTGTTTTAGCTCCAGTTTAAGGATGCTCAAATGATAAAAACAAAGGACAACTTGTGGGTAATTATTACTACTGTTATCTCTGAAAACTACACAAATACCTCCACCCTTTTTGTTTTCTTGTGTTTCAATTTCAAGCAGATTCTATTAGAACTACATTTACTGTGTTTTTGTCAAGCCATGTTTCAGTTAAAAACATAAAATCAAGATTATAATAAGAAATCCAATTATGAATTAAGAATGATTTGTTACATAAGGATCTGACATTTAGCACAGCAAGTTTCAGTGTAATTTCAGACTAGACAAAATATTTTCACAGGGAATATAAATCAAATTTCTCTGATTGGGCAGCCTAAATCGTCTTTTGTTTTCCCATCTGTGTGATGTGACTACAGAAATAGCTCTAGGGGAGGCTATTGTCACACAGGGACCCAGGTTGGTTTGATTTTTATGACTATAAGTCCTGGCAAGGCTGAGACCCAGTGCATCCTAGCTATGGGAGATACCAGGTGAAAGGCGAGTGGAGATAGGAGGGCGGACTTTTGTTGTTATAGCAGGAGTTGGGGAGAGTTTGGGACCAGGTGAATGGCAAGGGGCGATAGATGGGAGGGCTTTTGTTGGTGTAGCAGGAGAGTTGGAACTCCTATGTGACAGTTTTGTGTGGGGAAGAGTTAATCATTGTTGATATCAGAACTCTTGGTCTTGCTATATTAGGCGTGAGTGGAACCATCTTAATGCCTGATTTGATCAGACTTTCAAGATGTTTTGGAAGAACCCTGGGTGAAAGTGCAGATGGGAAGGAGAGTGAGGATTCTGTAGTGGGAGTAGATGTTACAGGGGGGACCCAGGGCTGGTCTGAATGACAGGGGTGCCGCTGGGCCTGTCACAGATGGGTCCAAGGCCTGCGATGAGGACCCCGTGTGAAAGAACTGGACTGACTCCTGGACTGACTCCTGGGTTATCATCTGTTAATAAATCCTGTCTGGTAATTGTGGACTCAATTTGGGAGTATGTGTTCCATTCGTTAGGACATATTTGATGTGTATATATGATAGTCCACATTCAGAAATGGACTATGAGGCACAGTCAAGTTGGTCCTTCCTCTCTTTAGGGATCAAGAGATATGATGGCCTCCTTACAGCGAGCTATATACCACTCTGAAGTGAACCCATCACTCCCAGGAGATTTATTGTTCTCTTGATTGCACTTTCTCTCAACAACATCCCAGAGAATGGGCAGGGAGGTTCACCATTGTCATTCTCCGCCAGATAAATCTTAATATCGTTTGAAATTTTTTTGTTAAACATAGGGTCATTCAGCAGGCTGGTATTGAACCTCCAAAGTGTGTTTTTTCGTTTTTCCTCCAAGTCTACAGTCATGTAGATAAGAGGAGGAGATAGGAGCATCAGTGATTTTTGAAGATGAAGAAATAAACTACTCTTGAATAGACTGTATTTGGATTAAATGAGTGTATTGACATGCACTGGGTTTCATCTCCCTCCATATCTCAATCAATGCAATACTCTTTATACATTTATGGAATGTTATTTTTTGCTCCTCCAGTGCCCCTTGAGTTTGACACATTGAAGAGTCCAATTGTTGCCACAGAATAGGGCTCCCTCTGAGTGGATTATAGTCAGGTCCATAATATTAGTATAGAATGTTATATCACTCCCTGGTGGAGCATACACATTTACTCAAGTAAAAGTCTTTCCATTAATAGTTCCTTTAACTAGTACCTAGTAGTATCTGCCATCTTTGTCTTTACATTCACTTTTTTTCAAAAGCAACTCTCCTCCTGTGTTTGCCTCTGTATCATGAACAGTAATATATTTTTATAACAAAATGTACTTATTTTCTATGTTGCTTAAATGTATATCTTGTAAGTTCAGTATGCCGTTAACGTTAAAAGATGCTACTCGTAACACTTCCGATGCCATTAGGTTGACTACATTGATTCTGCCTCTGTTACCTTTTGAACATCTCCCAGGTCGAATATCACATATAAACACAAGAACCACAAAAACATACTGGATTTCAGAACAATGTATTTGGGCCTCAGGACTCCTGCCATGGACACAATTGGCAGTTATCTCTGGAACATCCTTCTGGCGGCAGCGAAAAGGCCCTCACAAAAAAATTCATCACACAAAATGCACTGTCAATCAAAAATTGGACAGCCATTATGTTGGACATTAGAAAAATTGAAAAAAAAATCACATTTTAAAATTAAAAATCAGCAAATTTGACAATTTGTGTGCAAAATGGGACACATTTTTAGGTTCATATGTTTTTGTTGTTGTTGTTGTGTTACTTTTAATGGCGGTTGGCAGCCAACTGAAAAGGTGCATTTACCGCCCGCTACTGTAGTTGTACGTCTTCAAAGAAGTGTTTTACGCTATACTAAAAAGAGAGATAAACCAGAAAGAGAGAGAGAAAACAGAAAGTCTTTTTATCTCTCTCACTGTTTACACTCTCTGGTCTTGTTCTGTTTCTGTTTTTCATGTCCATTAATGCTTTGAAAAAGAAAAAAAATCTTAGAGAGAGAGACGTCCATTCCTAATGAAGGGTCTCCCCAGCTGTTCCTGACTCCAATCCCCCCCAAAATATCCTCCGTTACCCCCTGCATGTATTTCTCCTTTTTCCCCCACAAATCTCATCTCCCACATTTGATACTCTGATTAGAGGGTGTAACTAGATACAGAGTTTATGTACTGAGCTGACAGCAAACATAGATCACAAACAAATAAATCCCATCACATTCTCTCTTTTCAAATCAACATGGATGTATTTTACCCTGTGACCACAGTTCAAACTCACATACCCCACACTGGTGGCTCCAGCTCTTTGTTGATCAGTTCTCTATGTTTTGCATCTTCCTGAGGAGCACCTCTGCCTCTCCTGGTGTTCTGAGCATGTGTTTTTTACCTTCAAAAGTCACTAGAAGTGTTGCTGGGAAAGAAAACGCATGTCTCGGTTTTCTCTTCCTGAGTTCCTCATAGATGTGGCAGAAATGTTCTTGCTGTTGACAAACCTCCTATCGGATATCTAGGAAGACGCGCTTGCATTTGTACGGGAGGTCTCCTTTAACTTTGGCGGCCTTCATGACGCGTTCCTTCACACGATCATTAAGAAACCTCATCATCAGGCCTCATGGTTTTTCAGTTGCTGGTCTTGTTATGCCCAGGGAATGTGCTCTTTCTTTTGTGATGGGGGGACCACTACCTCAGAGCCAGAAATTAGTTCTGGGATGACCTTCTCAAGGAAACGTTCTGTGTTGTCTCCTACTTCTACCTCCCGTACCCCCACAAGATTGTTCCTATGAGACCTGGACTCCAAATACAGGATCTTACTTTTCATATTCTTGTTCTCCGTCCGCAGCATCACCACATTGGCCCGCAGCGTTACCATCTCGGTCCGCAGCGCAACCATCTTGGCCCTCAGTGTCTGTAGCTCATCTGTATGATCTGAAATAAGCTTCATCGACGCAAGGTCCGAGCCCTCTCCCTGCTTTCAACTCCCTGTTGAATGTCGCATTCAAATTGGTTGAATTGGATCGTGCCACTGCTGCTCTCATTTCTGCTCTCATTTTGTCATGTCAAGCTGCATTTCGCAGTTCATTTCACACATCATGACAGCCAACTCTTGTAAAGTTATCTCCTCTCCTCCTTCCAACATGGGGAGGCCCTGAGCTTCCACTTCAGGGGCCGGCAGAAGAGTGGTGGTCCGCCACGCCGGACCTGTTAGCCATGTTAGCTGTTTTCCAATGGAGCCGTGGACCGCTAGCTTTAATTGTTTAGGTCCTGTAGCGATACTTTTCTTGTTCCCTTTTTTACTCTCTGGTGGGTGTACGCACATTACCGAGCAATGTACATTCCTTGGTTTACTGTGTATACTGTAAATATGTAAAATGGCAAATCAATTAATGTTTTCTTTTCTTTTTTGTAATTATTACTCTGTGGTTCATGTGATAATGGTTACATTGTTTTTTCTAAATTACATATTTGTATGTTTTCAATTATATAACACAAATAACATGACACTGTTTAAATCTTCTTTGCAAAGGTAATCTTGATGAGGTGATTTGGTCATGGTAATAAACAAATACAAATGTAGTAGCGAGGCTGTAGCATGCCCGAGCACAAGGTCTGGTGGTAGGCGGTCTCTCAGGAGGAAGAGTGAGGGTGGGGATGAACTGTTACTTTCACTTCTTTCTGCCACGTCTGTCATTTGTCCTGTTATCAATCGTATATGAGTTTGTTTTGATTCTGAGCCTCACATGTGTCTAAGCATGGGTCAGTACTTGTCTTGTTCCGCCAAGACCTACCTTTCCAACCAGACCAGTTTACTTCTTTGGCCCGGATCAGAGTTTGATTCCATGTTCACACCGAAACAGCCAGGCAAACCAATCCTGATTCCAACCAAAGTTGTATTTGTGAACGCACCCCTAGTTTCAGGTCAAACAAAGGCAGGTTAGTTTATGGTGAAACTCCTTGCTGAGGGCTTCGTCAGCTCAGAGTAGTATAAAGTCCAGTTTCTCAGACCAGCATATTGAAAATGACTTTTGGCTGAAACATTTAAATTTTTACCACTTACAGTGGCTTGCAATAATATTCGCACCACTGGAACTTTCCCACATTTTGTCAGGTCATGACCACAAACTGAAATAAATAGTATCTGCATTTTTTGTAAAAGAGTAACACAAAGTAGTACCCAATTGTGAAGTGACAGGAAAATGATGATTCCCTGAAAAAGTGCAGCACGCGTAAGTATTCAGGCCCCAAATCAATACTTAGTGTCAACCTTTCTCTGTGATTGCAGCTGCAAGTCTTCTGGGGGTTTCTCTCTACAGCTTTGCTCACCTACAGACTGACATTTTTGCACATTCTTTGTAGCGAAATACCTCAAGATCAGTCGTCTGTGAACAGCTTTCAGATATTTCCACCGATTCTGGATTGGATTTGGGTCTGGGAAATCTTTTTATAATCTAAACCTGCTCTTAACTTCTCCACATCTTTCTCCTTGACCTGTCTGGGGTGTTCCTTGGACTTCATGATGCTGTTTGCTCCCCAACATTCTCTTCACAAACTTCTGTGGCCTTCACAGCACAGCTGCATTTACACTGAGATTAGATTACACACAGGAGGACTCATTTGAATCATTAGGTCAACATTCAATCTTTCAGCAATCATCAGCAAACTGTCCACTCAGGGAAAAGAGGTGAATACTTTTGCACACTGCACTGCACTTTTTATTCATTTGTTAAATGTATAAGTCATGTACTGTTTTTCTTCGACTTCACAATTGTATGTAAAAGTTTGGGGTCGTGATGTGACAAAATGTGGAAAAGTTCCAGGGGAACATTAATGCAAGAAATTTTTTTTTTCAACGCAAATTCAAATTTCTAAGGACAAACATTATCAACTCAATTCATCTTGACTTCATATAAAACAATAGACCAAACTATATTTTTTTTAACAAAAAAACATGCATTTTAATGCATGTGTTTAGATTGAACTAGGCCAATTTTCCAGTTTCCATGTAAATGTAGTAAGTGTTGGAGCTATCTGGACATTAAACATCAATCATCTGTAACCAGTTCCTGGTTTGGCTGTTTATTTCCATTCTTACAATCCTATCTGCGATGAAATATTAAAATATTATAGAATACTCAACAATATCCATCAACAAACAGTGTCTTATTCAGTACTTGAAACAGAACCTTTGCATTGACACTGTTTACACCTGACCGAAAGGTGTCCAGTTAGTAGTGCGGCGTAAATACCCAGAGTAAATGTTGGCCCTGTCCACATGAGCACAAACTTCAAACAGAGCCTGAAACCTTTTGTGTCATTGTTATTCCACTCACAGCTGCTCACAAACAGCCATCTCCCTCCACATAATGAGATGTGAAGTATAATAAGCAAGAGTTGGCACCAGGCAATTTCAGAATCCACCATCTGATGTGCCGGGCTCCCTCACGCTTTCATCCTGCTTTTGTTTGGCGCGGCTGTTGTTGCCATGGAACAGGCAGCGCTCACTGGATGAAGGATCAATAATGTGCTCGCTCAGATTATGCCTCACTCCAAAGAAGACGGTATCCGGATACAAATGCCACATCCATTCTCTGTGAAGCGCGGTGCTGTTTTTAGTACACAGTCAAAAGATTAGCTGCATGAGTTAAAACGGTGGAAATTCCAAATATTTATCGTGTTTACTAGTTCGATTAGTTTGTTGCTTGTGAGTTTTGGCCTTGTTTCTCGATATCATTAGGTCGTATTTCACTGTTTTCCCCCATTTGACATAAAAAAGGAAAGGCACGTTTATTTGTAGAGCACAATTCATAAGCAAGGCAGTTCAGAGTGCTTCACTCAACAGAAAAACTTGCATTAAAATCATAAAAAAGATAAAGACATAGAAGAGAAGAGTGTAAATAAAATCCTTTCAGTCATATGCACAGCTAAACAGAACTGTTTTTAGTCTAGATTTGAACAGTCTATTCTCTGAGCCACAGGAGGCAGTGCAGAGACCTGAGCACAGGACTAATGTGATCGTACTCCTGGTTCTAGTCAGGACCCGAGCAGCAGCGTTCTGGATGTACTGCAGCTGTTTTACAGCTCGTTTGGAGAGGCCAGTGAGCAGGCCGTTACAGTAGTCTAATCTACTAGAGACAAACGCATGGATAAGTCTCTCCAGGTCTGGTTTAGACACTATACTTTGATTTTGGCAATGTTTTTAGATGGTAAAAAGCTGCTGATGTGATTGATCTGACGTGGCTGTTAAAATTCAAATCTGAGTCCATTATTTACCCCCAGATTTCTAACTTGATGTGTAGGTTTTAGAGCGAGACTCTGGAGGTGACAGTTAACACTTTCTCTTTGTTTCTGTGGCCAAAGACGATGATTTCAGTCTTGTCTGAGTTCAGCTGGAGAAAGTTGTTTTGCATCCACCACACTGATCTGTTGGATGCAGTGACAGAGTGAATCCACTGGTCCATATTCACCTGCCGTGTTATTCATCACACAGAGGCAAACATAGAGGGGGAGTTGCAATTGATTCAAGCCAAATTAGTTTTTGTAACAGAATTTTGAATGTAAGGATAAAGAAGGCAGATATGTACTGGTTAAGAGGGAAATATTAATGGGAAAAAGTTTTCTCTCTTTTAAATGTGTATGCCTCCTCCAGGGAGTGCAAGATCACGTTCTATGCTGATGTCATGGACCTGAGTGTGAACCACTCTGAGGGAACCCTAATTTGTGGCTGAGATTGGAATCTTTGCATTCAGCCTACACTGGACGTGTCGAACTCAAGAGGTACTGGAGGAACAAAAAATAAGAAGTTCCGTCTCTTATTGAATATAGGAATTGATTGACATATGGAGGGAAATGAACCCTAGGGCACGTTAGTATACCTCATTTTTCTGATCCGCATACAATCTATTCCAGAATAGATTATTTTTTGTTCTCAATAAAGAAATATCTAAATCATGAAGCAGATATAGGCCACAATAGACCCAAGTGATCATGCTCCTATTTACATCTCTGTGGATTTGGAAGAAAGGATGAAAAAACACACTTTGGAGGTTCAATGCCAGCCTGCTTAACGACCCTTTGTTTAAGGAAAAAATGTCCAACAACATTAAGAACTTTATCTGGAGGAAAATGATACTGGGGAAACTTCCCCGCCCATTCTCTGGGATGCTTCCAAAGCAGTCTTGAGAGGACAACATTATAGATCTATAGCCTCCGAAAAAAAGAAACAAAGGGGGGAAAAACTGCAAAATGATCTGCAAGAAAATAAAATGTAATGTTGGAGGAAAACCATGCCAAAAAGGGGAGTCCTAAAAATGGCTACAGGAAATGAAAAAGATAAGAGGTAGAAATGAATGATCTGACTTCACAGGAAATAGTTAAGAAAATGCTCTTTACCAAACAAAGATATTATGAGAGTGGATCAGCAAGTTTTCTAATATTACTGTCTTGGAAACTTAAAAAACAGGCAGCTGAAAGAACAATTTTTCAAATTCGGGACAGGCAAAATGATGTAATCTTAACTAAACAAGACAAACATTCAATCAGCATTTGAATCCTTTTATAAAAAACTTTTTTTTCCAAAATTCCAGTCGATAAAGAAGATGATATGAATTCCTTTTTGGACACCCATCAATTTGGCCTGTTATGTCAGAAGAACAAAATAAAAAACTAGGAGCTGAAATTAAACCGTTCTGGAAATACGCGGCGCAATTCAAAAGATTAAAGAATAATAAATCTCCGGGCCTCAAACATCCTCTATCGTCATGGCAGCTACATGGCAGGGAAAATGAGTCTTTTTTTATTGGTAGTCATTAACCTCAGCCTTGAAGAAGCTTTGTGGCCTTTTAAAACGAAGTCCAGCTGCTGTTTCATTCTTTTTGGATAAGGTGGTCCTTAGTTTACATTTACATGTGCTTGTTCTTTTGTTTCATATGTTGTTAATTAAACAGATTTCTTAAAGTGTGTGTTTACAGAACACAAAATATCAAAAGGAGAACAATTATGACTAAATTAAGACAAGAAACTAAAAATGTTTATCTGGTTAAACACAAAACCTTGGCGTACGGGGAGGTTTACTGCCACGTAGTCTTTTAGTACCTCTGTTATTGCCTGCCCATTTCCACTGGCATTATATATTGGTGGGTTGCCAGGCTGTGGGAAATTGCATCCATCTTGGGTTTCCTTCATCTCTTTCACAAAAATAGTTTAAAGCACAACATGTAACTATCAGATGTTGGCCAAATGTTTGGAGATCCGTTCTTTTCAGCAGGATTTGCCACCTTGCTTTCAATTTTCCAAACACCATCCCAACCACAGGTGCGGGCTGGACTTACACAGCTGAGTTTGAGCCCGGGTGTAGCCTTTTATTAGCCAATCCTTTGCATGCAGGGTCACAAATGATCAGAATCAGAAGAACATCTAACAATGAGTAATAGTATCAAAAAGGACACGCATAACATTTAGAATTCACAACTAAAATAAAATAGACTTGTTCTGATATATAGATACATATACATACATACTTATTTATATGTGTGGTGGAAACGGTGCGGTGGGAAGGGGCACGTACCTTCAGCAACCTCCCTCCTGATTGGCTGCGAACTGGGATTGCTAAATATGGAATCTGGCTCTACATAAGCCGATAAAGTCGCGATTGGCTTCAATTGGCTCCAGTCAAAGAGTATGGTGTTCCTACTTCCAGTTCTATTTACCATCTATGGTCCAGAGGAAGAGTTCTGCAACGTTAGCGGCATAAGAATTGTTTTCCAAATAAATTCTATCTAAATCATGAAGAATAGTTTTAAATCCTGAGGCCAATCTCAATTCACTAAAAAACATTTAGTAAATCCAAGTTGTGGCTGTGAGATGTGGCTAAGGCTAGAGTAAACAGGAAGCTACCTCTGGTTTCTCCTCTTCTTTCTCTGCATTTATTTCACTTCCCTGCAAAGCCTCCACACCGTGTTTTAACCTCTCTTTATGTAATGTATTGGCTTTGGATAATGTTTGCTGCATTATGCACTGGAAATACAGTAGACTGAACAAAAATATAAACACAGCACTATGTTTTTGCTCCCATTTTTCGTGAGCTCAAAGTCATAAAACATTTTCTATCTACACAGACCCTCTCAAATATTGTTCACAAATCTGTCTAAATCTGTAGGCGAGCACTTCTCCTTTGTCGAGATAATCATTCCCACCTCACAAGAGTGGCATATCAAGATGCTGATTAGACAGCATGAATATTGCACAGGTGTGCTAGCTTTGTTTTGCTAAGCATGTGGGCTCAACATAAAAGTTACCATTAGTGGAAATATGGCAGATCCCAAGATTAATCCCGCGTTTGGTGAGGACTCATTTTTTTTCTGTTTATATCTGCTTTGTGCAGTCTTTTTTGAGGCTGTGTTCTCTTATCCATCCCATATGCAACATGTCAATCTATCTATCTTGCATCTCTAATTAGCATGTTGGGGCAAGCTAGCTTTTGTATGTTTCCTCCTGGTATTTCCCTCTGTTGCCAGTAGACGGAGAGCTAACATCCATCCTAATGATGGAATGCCTGACAAAGAGAAAATTAGGTCTAGTTTTCAGTACATCCATTATTTGTGCGTTTTAACACTAGAACTCCCAAGGCTCTTGACTTTTTCTTTACCTTTGTGTAGATACATACACATATTGAATTCAACTGAAATAAAAACCTTAAAACGAGTTCTGAGTCATTCTTCCTCTAACTCCCACGCCCGTCAATTTGACGGCTCGATTAATGACACCGTGGATGACAGCGCCGCGCGAGCGTTGTGTCACCTTTAGTGTCTCTCACAGCTAAACAAAGGTAAGATGGATCTGAAGTGATTATCAGTACAAGAGGCCCTGGCAATGCTTCAAACATTGATGAGGTTGATTTGGGAGGTGAAAGCGACTCGTGGGTTTTGGGCAGCTCAGCCGAACAGGAAGCGATTCGGAGGACGAAGAACAAGCCCCGCAAAAAGAAGCCGGCAAAATCTCACTGGCAGTAGATCTATTGTAAATATTCAATATTTATGACAAACTTTATCATAATAGTTTTGGATTTTAGGCTGTCGAGATCAATAAACTAAGCACCTGTTGCTTCAGCTGCCCGGTAACATCGCCGCACGTGAGCGCGCATACTCTTGGCAACAGCGTCAATATTCACGGTATTTACGAATCCTGTGTTATAATAGTGGGTCCAGATCAGTGAATGAATACGCGTATATTCTCTGTAATAGCGGCTTCGATATCGAAACAACCCTCCTCCTCCTCTTCCTCCGCTGAGGCTGGTCATCTTCCGCACTCTGAATAAAGATAATATTCATTAAAGAGGTAATAGACAATTTTTAGCGTGTTAGAAAGAATCATTCTTTTGATTACGAATCGCCAGAGCGCTTGGGAGCTCGAGCAGTTCTAAAATCCTGGTTGTGTTGTGTTGAGAGCTGCATAAGCTGATAATGAAACAGAAAGTCTGCGATGAGGAGCAAAGACACGTAGCCCAAGTGAATGGCACTTGGAGTCAGCGCTACAAAGTGACTCAACCTCAGTGAGGAATCATCTGCAGAGCTGCAGTTTCAGTGTTCAAAGCACAACACGAGGGGAAATCAACACTGACCTCAAAGTTTTACTCGTAGATCTTTCTTATCTGAAGTGATGTGACATAAAACGCATATTCATTCATAGCTACTGTAACAGGTCACCCAGATTAATCTGGCCAAGTTAATGACTAATTTATAAAGATTCCAAGACTTTCCTTTCCATGGCTTCAGCATTCCCTTCAGAACCATCTTTTAACATAATGAACAAGTAAATGATCTCAGAGAAGCTGAAATGTGGCAAAAGCACTCGCCAAGCACATTTGGACTGGTGGCTCTGTCTATAGAAAGGAAATAATCCCGTTTTGGGGACATACTGAATCAAATGCAGGAACTCCTTTTTTTATTCATTTATTACTGTGAACTATAAGTTATATTAAAACAATATATAGTAACTCATCAATAGATTACTCGATTAATCAAAGTAAATAATCAATGGAATACACATTACTAAAACAATACAGACTATGTATCCCTAAATTCTTGTACTTTTTCTGTTTTGCGGTGCTAGAAGGGGGAGTGCGCCGTGACCTTGGACTGACTCTGGATTGGAAGATGCTTGCTTTGAACCTGTCAGTGTCGTCTTTGCTCTTGGTGTCTGTGTTGGCATGAGCTGACAGTCTCTCCGCTCCCCCGACGCTCTGTGCGGTGTGACCACCCTCTGCAGCACTCCAGAAGAACGATCCACTCTCACTGTCGCTGCACGCCAGTGTGTGGGAGGCAGCAGCTCCCAGCAAACTCATTTTACTTCATTATAGTATTTGGAGACACATATGCTAGGTTATTACAGACACGGCTGAGTTTCATCCCTCTCCCTTTCCTAATGCCAAGATGATTTGATAGATTCTGCGCGCAAAAACCAAACAATTAACCCTGGCCAGAAATAACATCCATTTGTCATTGTTCTATATGTAACTCATCGTCCGAAAAGGTCAAGTTGAATTCTGCCCCTGATCATCATCAGACCCAGAGGGAAAGAGGAACTGGGAGTTCTGATTGGGTTTGATATAATATTAATGTTAAAGCATGCTACTTGTAACTTTTCAGATGCCATTTGATTCATTGTTTTGAATTTACCCTTAGTACTAGTATTCTGCCAAAAATATGAAACTCTCTGGTCAAATACAAGAACTGCATAAGCACAAAGCCCAAAAAAGGGAAACTGAAAAACAGAAGGATCTATGCCAGCAAATGCAGTGAACCCAAAATCCAATCACATACGATATAAAAAATTGGATGGGAAATATTCCTAATGAATGACCCGCTTCGGAAATCCTCCTCACACCAACTCATGCGAGTAAGGACTGGCTACACCTCCTCCCCAAACATCCACGCTCTACTGCTATTGTATGTATATACCGTACTTTTCAGGCTATACTGCACTCCTGAATAAAAGCCGCACACACGATATTTACAAAGAAAATAGAACTTGACCATATACGGGCGCACCTGACAATGACCCGCAGGTGCCCACGTTACATGAAATATTTAAACATAAATAAAGTGATGTGTCTTTTGAACCGGGGTCTCACGGCGCACCCGCAGTCCGCTGCGTGGCATTACTAATTAGACTCATTTCTAAGTGAATAGGAGTTGGATCGTAATTAAACACACAGCGTTTTGAAGCCTAAACTTTAGAAAACACAATGTGTCCCCCCTCTGACGCGAGTTCTGCGACTTTAGCCTGGTTAAAATGTCTCTACAGAGACAATAAAAAAGAAGGGCCGTATTATGCCCCTGACTTAACGTTAACTTGGCCGTCGCGGAGCACAATTCCTTGCATCGGCACAATTGCTAACAGCGCATCCGGGTTTTGGACCTGGCTTAGTCTTGGTTTGGTCTGGGCACCCCAGGGGTGAAGGTGAGCTCAAACCAGGCTGTATTTCAATATTTTATTTCAATGATATATTTATACAGTTTCTTTCAATTTTGGGAACAAATTGAAAAACGGAAAATCCAAAAATGTTCCTACTCTTTGGCCGTGACAAACATCTCCCACAGGAGGTGCTTTTGAATGCCACAGTTCTCAAACATCACCATATATGGACTGGCACCATCCCACTCCGTCAAGTCCAGCCTCTTCACGCCAGTGTTAAGGTCGTGAAGACAGCAGAAGCCCGAACTGGAACGCCCCAAAGCAAAAGCCGTTAATGCTAGGTAATACAGCTCCAAATGTAATTTTCTGATCATTTTTATTTGTCTTTTTTCTGATCCACTTTTTACTGTCTGTTCAGAAAATAAACATTTCCTCTGAGCAGGAGAATGACCTCTGATCTCTCTTCACCCACACACTCCCACAAACACACATACAGTAATATCTCTGAAAACAGGGCCCCTAATGTGTGCCGACCCCGGCCGCTGAGCCATTATCTCGCACACAAAATCATGCCTGTTTGCTTCTTCTCTTCATGGGGTCAGAAGAGGGTCAGTGGAGGTCAGAAGCTTGCCTGTGATGTCTGCTGGCCCGTCTGGTGCCAGAATAACAACATGCTGAGATTTGAATGAGGTGGGACCAGAAGAGGAGAAGGCTGGGCTCTGATACAACGAGGAATGTAGTGATTAGCGTGCACAGACGACAGGATCAGTGTTGGATGAGCTAATAATGTGTGAGAGGCTTCATCGGCTTTGTGTGGGTTTCAAAAGGTTTAATAGTTCTGTCAGCAACATGTATGCTACGTAGCAACCAAAAACAACAGCCACGTTTCAACTCTCTGCACTGCTCCTGCTTTTGAGTCAGGCCCTGAGGTAGGGGACAGTTCCCACGCGCTCTAGGTGAACCAGTCTGGGGTCAAAACAGTCTAAACATGGCTTATTTTATAGCTTTCACTCAACTTAATACTTTCCTTCACTTGCCAAACGCCACTGACATGTTCTCAACACTCACCAGCCGCCCCATTGTTCCATTCAAACTGTTGGTTCCTGACCTCCCTTGACTTTTAAAAAGACACATCCATTTAAATGGTTAACAGAATGTGTTAAATATTTAGGTGTAGTTCTCCAGCAAGACTTGTCAAACATCTTAGAGAAAAACTACACCCCTTGAAAAATGTACTCTTATTCCATGCTTAAAGGTTTTCTTTTTTTTTCTTTCTTTATCATAATAAGACATTACAAAGACAACATTTCACTTTGCAAAACATACAAAAGAGCCAGGGTTTCTCAGCTGAGTTGTCTTTGATGGAAAAAATTATATTTGGACTTCATTTGACTTTGGACTAAATGAGACGATTTGGACTGATTTGGATATTACTCTACAGTTCTCTCTCTCTGGTCTTGTTTGTTTCATTGTGTTTCTTTTTCTTAATATACTTGAATATAAAAAGAAGTGTCGTGCTAAACTCGAGTGTGGAGTCGGAGCACTGTGTGTGCTGGTTCCTGAGTAAACATTTATTATTTGGGACAAAGCTCGACACGCGGTGCTGTCGAGGCTAATGGGAGCTCACCATATGGCCCTGCATATTGCACACATACATCTTTGTGGAGGTATTTTTCACTCTGCTGTGCTTTGTTTTGGATGAGATGCATTGACATTTCCTCTTTGCAAACACTCCCCTAAGCTCCCTAACCCTTCTATCAGGCGCCTCAACAGCCAGGCTGAAGTGGAATAGATTTCTGTTTGTTTGCTGTGTCTCTGCAGCCCCCGAGGCCAGATATGTTTGAAGAAAGCATGTCTCAGACCTTTCTAGAGAAAAGCTAATGTCGAAGATATTGTTATGGCCCCCGAGGGCCACAAGCAGACACTGACAACTGTATCCACACCTTAAGTAAAAGATTTGGTAAAGTGTTGTTGAGCCGACTGTAAACATCCTTCAACCTACTTGTCCAACTCTCTAAAAGCTGAACAGCAGCGAGTCAGATCTGAGGCAGCAGGAGACGCTGAGTAGGAGGGCAGAGGAGTAAGGACGGCGCAGAGGAGTAAGGAGGGGAGGAGTAAGGAGTCGGCAGGGAGTAAGGAGGCGCAGAGGAGTAAGGAGGCGCGGAGGAGTTAAGGAGAGCGCAGAGGAGTGAGGAAGGCGCAGAGGAGTAAGGAGGCGCGGAAGGAGTAAGGGAGTCGCAGGGGGTAAGGAGGCGCAGAGGAGTAAGGAGTCGCAGGGAGTAAGGAGGCCGCAGAGGAGTAAGGAGGCGCGGCGGAGTAAGAGGCGCAGAGGAGTAAGGAGGCAACAGAGAGTAGGAGGCGGCAGAGGAGTTAAGGAGGCGCGAGGAGTAATGAGGCGCGGAGGAGTATGGAGGCGCAGGGAGTAAAGGAAGGTTGCAGGGAGTAAGGAGGGCGCAAAGGAGTAAGGAGGCACAGAGAAGTAAGGAGCGCAGAGGAGTATGGGCGCGGAGGGTATAGGAGGGCGCAGGGGAGTAAGAGGACCCAGAGGGACAGTAAGGAGTGCGGAAGTAAGCGGCGCAAAGAGTAAGAGGCACAGAGAAGTAAGGAGGCGCAAGAGGATAAGGAGCGCAGCAGAGGGTAAGAGGGGCGCAGAGGAGTAAGAGGCGCAGAGAAGTAAGGAGGACAGAGAAGTAAGAGGCAAGAGAAGTAAGGAAGGCACAAAGAGAGTAAGGAGGCGTAGAGGTGTAAGGAGCGCAGAGTGTAGGGTAAAGGAGGCGCAGAAGGAGTAAGGAGGCCGCAGGGGGAGTAAGGAGGCGCGCAGGGAAGTAAGGCGGCGCAGAGAGTAAGGAGGCACAGAGGAGTAAGGAGGCGCAGAGGAGTAATGAGGCGCAGATGAGTAAGGAGGCGCCAGAGAAGTAGGAGGCACAGATGGAGTAAGGGAGGCGCAATGGAGTTAAAAGAAAGGTGCAGAGATGTAAGTAGGTGCAGAGGAGTTAAGGAGGGCGCAGGGGGCGAGTTAAGGAGGCGCAGGGGAGTAAGGAGGCGCAGAGGAGTAAATGGGGCACAAGGGAGTAAGGAGCGGAGACAGTAAGGAGGCACAGGGGAGTAAGGAGGCGCAGGGATAGTAAGGAGGCTCAGAGGAGTAAGGAGGCGCAGACGGAGTAATGAGGCGCAGAGGAGTAAGGGAGGCGCAGAGAAGTAAGGGGGCGCAGAGAAGTAAGGAGGCGCAGAGGATAAGGAGGCGCAGAGAAGTAAGGGGCGCAGAGAAGTAAGGAGGGCAGAGGGAGTAAGGAGGCGCAGAGGGAGTTAAGGAGCGCAGGGAGTAAGGGGGCAGAGGAAGTTCGAAGGACGCGCAGAGGAGTAAGGAGGGCCGGACGAGTAAGGAAGGTGCGGGGAGTAAAGGCGGCGGAGAGGAGTAAGGAGGCGCAGAGGAGTAAAGGAGGCGGAGATGGAGGTGAGGAGGCGGCAGGAGTAAGGAGGCAACAAGGGGAGTAAGGAGGCGCAGAGGAGTAAGGAGGCGCAGAGGAGTAAGGAGGTCGCAAAGGGAGTAAGGCCAAATCTTGCCTTATGAACGCGATATTCCCCTCATGACCTGTTATGCTTGTTCGTAAAAGCAAGAACCACCCGACACAGACCACCCGACACAGACCACCCGACACAGACCACCCGACACAGACCACCCGACACAGACCACCCGACAATGAAGTGAATCATTGGAAATGTTGCATTTGACATAGTTTTGATGACACACTTTTAATGAGACTTGGAACATTAATATTAGGTTGGTTTAACATCAAAATGCTTGAATTTGTCCAATTTTACAGTAAGAAGTACTACTTTTTGTTGTTTGGACCAACTTAGCAGGAAGCCAGAGGGCCAACAAAAATTGGTCTGAGGGCCGCATTTGGCCCCCGGGCCGTTGTTTGGACATGCCTGTTGTAAAGCTTAGCCATGTCAGTGGGCCGGCCCAGTGACCGTGACATGAGCACTTGAGCTACACCTGGTACAAAGCATCTCTCCTGAAAGGTTAATGTATATAAACTATAACTATATAAGAACTACTAACACTAGAATACAAGCATTTCCTTCAGTTTTGGTTCAGATGAATGCTCTAAAGTTTAGAGAGGCTGGATTATATTCACTACGGACAAAGTTTGGAGTCTGGATTCAAATACATCTTATGTGTGAAGAGGTGTGATCTGAGGTGGCCTGTCGGCGCGCAGTAAAAGTCAGTTTTGACGCTACTCGTCTTTGGTTCACAGTTGGTTAACTGTACAGTATTAACCGATCTGCCCATGAGTTCATTGTCAGCGAATCAATTACAGCACAAATATTAATTAGCCACTTTAATAGCAGACTCGTCACTAGTCTATTAAGACCCTTATGCAAACATGCTTTCAGTCTGTTCAGGCAGAACAACAGGAAATGTTATTCACACACTATTTATGATCAGCTGCCTGTTCACGATGTTTCCTTATCGGTCGGGCCTCAGTACAAACTTCCTCAACCAGACTTTTGACCCTCAACACTTCTCCACAAATGCACAGCCAACACTCCGTGTTCAGCCAATCTGAGATTCATGCCCCTGGTGCTTCTGGAGTCTCATCCATTATGAGCAAAGTGTATCCTTAATGAACATTTCTGCTCAATATCAATGCGATACATAAACTCTTGTAGCAGTAAAGTGATTACACCCACGGAATAACACCAAGTATGAATGTTTATTGTAAGTTGGTAATTCTTAAAGTTGATTTTGCGAGCTGCCTCTAATGAATCTGTGAGAGCTGTGAGGAGCATGGAGATAGTGTTTCTCTTTAATCCAATCTAAAAGAAGTTAAAAAAAAAAAAAAGAACGAAAAAAAAGCTGCATAATAAGCCAGTGCAGCCAGGTTGTAATAAATAAAGTATTATAATCTTTAAGTTCACACACTGCAGCTGTAAGGAGAGCAGCAGCCCGCGAACACAGCACAGCCACACCAAGACGCTCCTGGGTCAATGTGTGGAATGTGGAATGTTCCACAGTATGGCATTAAACGGTTTTGGATTGTTAAAAAACAGCAGCATGAAGTTATTTTTCTGTTCTGTGATAAGATTTGAGCTGTAGACAGTTGAATAAATAACTAAAGGTTCCTAGTACAAAAAAAGACCCCAAGGTAAGTATTTATCCTCAGATTGTTCTGTCCCTCATTTATTGAACGTAAATCGACGTAGTAATTATCCTGACAGTCTATTGACTTCTACATTCATTGTTAGTGACAGCCCTAATTTACTGGTGTATTATCCCAGTTTAGAATGTGGTTATTGTATTTGCCGTGATCTGATATTGCTGTTAGTGATAAAAGTATTCGTCTAAGAAGACAAAATGAATATTCTTAATCAGTAAATCAACATCTCTTTCAGGGCTGGATCAAATCATGCTTTAGTAGTCGATTAGTCAGTGATTCTTTTTTTGAATTGACTCGAAAACCAAACCAACAAATAAAGGTTGAGCTGGTTCTGGATCATTTTCTACCTTCAAAGCGCCCGAAGCACTTCACATCAAGGAACCAGTCACAAGTGTCACGCCAAAGGACACAACACCAGAGGCCACTGCATTCACACAGTGAGCTGGGATTTGACCTCCGACCTTCGGATCAGTGCGCTCTGCCACTGAGCTACTGCCGCTGAAGACTATTTACAAGGATTGTAGTAGCAGTGTAGTGCAGTAGTGTATTATGTACGAAAATCAGAAATGGGGGCGCGTAAATAAAAAGGTATTTTCATTTCATTTTAAATTCTGTATAGTCCAGTTAACAATTACAATGATCCAAAAATATGGCTACAATTATTTGAATAGTCAGCTGACCAGGATTATTCGATTAGTCTTTGTAGCCCTAATATCTTTGAAGACAAGTGGGTGGCAGACCCTTTACCACAGCGGTTACATAGTACTTCGCTCTGACGGCACCAGCATTCCATTCTGTCACTGTTCTTGTTCAGCGACTCAAACAGGGCGAGTAGAGGAGAAAAGGAAATGCATTTTAAAGGAGCGCGTGCAGAGTCAGGACTAGAGCGCCTCCAGGGGCTGATGGGAACTCTACCAGTGTCTCTAAACTCTGCGCCTTTTGTTTACACGATAAATCCCATTGTGAGCTGGCATCGGCTGATCTCCGACCTTTTTAACCACTCTTCTGGCATAATAATAATACACACTTTTATTGACCAGATAGGACAGAGATGTGCGACTTTGGCAAACTTCTTGACCTACAGGGGAAATGAACAGAGACTGAAAGTAGATTTTTCTTTTCTTAGAAGACAAATAACTTATGGCTGGTCCGAATATGTTACGTAACTGTTTTTTATTCTTCATGTGGCTATGACCAGCTTCTTCTCCTTCTTGTCTTTCTTGACGGACAACAAAACAGCAGCCAGCAAACAGACTTAACAGGGACGGACTAACTTTCATTAAAGGGGGACTTTTCCAGTCCTTGGGGGTTCACCTCCTGTAGTTAGACATATGTGCGTTTTTGCTAATAGTTCAAATATACATAATACATATAAATATATTTATGAAGGGAATGGTTCCACTAGAAAATGGCTCTTAGTGTCTGATGAAGCGTGAGTAACAGGATGGACATCTGAGGCCCTACGGCGGTCCCTGACCACTGCCACTGCTGTTACAACACAGACATGATTCTGTTCAAATATACCTGTTTTCTGCGCTGCACAAGAGTTGGTACAGCTGGACACAACAAAAAGCCTAAAACACACACTCGGTTCCGTTGCCGTCTCGGCAATGCGGTAACGTGGACAGAAGTCAGGTGTGTGGAGTGTGACCAGTGCATTTGAGTGGTTCGCTGTGATAAGTTATCAAACTGGCAGGACAAAGAATAAGAGAGCGTGTCTGTGGCACAAGCTCTTGAAGGCACAGAACGGCACCAGGCCACACAGAGCAATCTCACACGGCCACAACACATTCACAAGTAATGTAGTTTACTTCTGAAAACTCACTCGGAATACTTCCTCTATTACATTCTCCCTTTATGAAATCTATTCAAAAACAGCATTACATTTTTTTGCAGTATTAGGCTTACCTATCTTGTGCTTGCTTTGATGACGGCCATTTTTGAAACTCTGAAAAAGTTGAGGCCTTATCTGTGTGCCCTCCCCCACAGATAAGGCCTCGCCCCCACACATGAATGTAATGCTCATTAGGACTTACTGGCGTGAAATGCAGAGAATGAGAAAAAGAGCTGCATCTGGATGTGCACTACAGTGTCACAAATCCATTGCTCTGGTTAATGCCATACTGTGGAGTATTTCAGGCAAAGCAATATCATTGACCTATACAAGCAGGGGCTGGACCCTCTTCCAGGAAAGTTACATAGTACACCTTTGTAGAAAAAGCTTCAGTTTTAGTCATCTGGACACTGTTTTTACAAAAACAGGATGTTTCGACTCTCATCCAAGAGTCTCAATCTGTGGATCAAGTCTGAGGACTCAGCTATTTATCCAAGTATAAGTAGGCCCTGCCCACCGGGCGGAACGTCCTGATGATGGGTGTTTACAGGTTCTCAGTCCCCAGACTCGACCCGCAGATTGAGAATGACTCTCGGAGAGTCAAAACGTCTTGAATTCTACAACTGAAGCTTTTTCCACAATGGAACGCTGCTGGACGAATGAGGGATTACACCGATTAGTACACTTTAAAAAAATGACAACATATGTTTGACGGTGGTCTTTGTGATGAAACAAATAAAAGCAAACTGCATGAGTAACAATGCGCTCATGCTCCTGATCACTTTATTATTTCAGTTGTCATTATGTCCTGGAATTATCTTATTACACTGTTGAGCTCCACGCACCATAGTTTATAGTCAATAAACAATATGATGGGTAACTTCCGAAATTCTGACTATTGTACATTAGAGACCCGTGTATATATAATATATATTCCAAAGTAATTGTTGGATAGATACAGTCTATCCTCTCCAGGCTGAGTACACAGCCGTCTCCCTGGGCCTCCTGTGGCTGTCAGGCTGATTGTTAGCTTTGAGAATGTGCTGGAGCTGTCAAACCCTCTCCCTCGCTCAGTAAACATGCTCATGTTGCACAAATGAAAAACCCACCATGGAGGAAAATAGACTCAAGTACTGTTTGGCTGTTTGGTGTCCTATGTAGCTTCATTCAACAATCTCCACACTGGGGAGGTTAAGTCCACTGCTGCGTCCACACGCCGCTTCAAATAACAGGATTCAGAATGTTTCTCTTGATTGGTGTAGTTTGACAAATGAGTCTTTTCCCCCTGTAAAACCCTGCTACAGTGCGATAAGTCCGTCAAAGTCTTCCACAGTCACATTCCACAATATGGCATTAAACGTATATCTATGGACAGGAGGCCAAGTTACAGGCCAGATCTATGGAGAGCTGCAGTGAGGATGCATGTTTCCATGTTGTTCTTTTTTTGCTGTAAAAGCACCTGTAATTGAATATACTGTAACAGGGGCGTGTCTAAACTTTTGTTCCATGGGGTGGTCAAAGGGTGGCATGACTACAGAGTTATACATATTAGAAATAATTATGCACACGTTGACTACAGCTTAGCTTTTAATTCACTTGTTCCAGCTAAACTTGTACATAAACTCAGGACTCTTGGTTTGAGCGATGCCATTTGTAAATGGATTTTTAGTTTTTTAACTGACAGATCACAAAAAGTTAAAATTTACGACTGTTTTACGGATGAAGCTTTTGTGAGCACTGGTAGCCCTCAGGGGTGCATTTTAAGTCCAATACTTTTCACTCTCTATACATATGACTGTGTTGCTTTCCGTGATAGTAATATAATCTTTAAATATGCTAATAGGACTACTATCATTGGTCTCATCTGTGAAAATGATGAATCACCTTACAGAGCAGAGGTACAAAAGGTTGCTGCGTGGACTAAAGAAAACAACCTACTTCTGAACACTTCTAAAACATGTGAACTTGTCTTTGATTATAGTCGTAACGATTGTCATCTTCCTATTGAAATCGCTGACTCTGAAGTGAAAATAGTGAAAGAGTGCAAATTTCTTGGTCTGACCCTGTCTAATGACTTGTGCTGGAACAAAAACACAAGCAACATTGTGAAGAAGGCTCGTCAGCGTCTTTTCTTTTTTATCGCTGCACCATCGAAAGTCTTCATGTTGGCTGTATCACTGTGTGGTTTGGTAATAATACTTCCAAAGAGAGGAAAGCTTTAAACAATGTGGTCCGCTCAGATAAAAAAAAAACTGTAAACCGTGACCTGCCTGTTCTTGAGGCTCTTTACAAGTGTAGACTTTTAAACCGGGCCCGTTGAATCCTTCAGGACTCTGAGCACCCTGTGGCGGAGCCATGTTTGAACTTCTCCCTTCGGGAAGAAGATGTACATCAAATGTAAAACCTCGTTGTGCCAAAAGCTTTTTCCCGCAAGCCGTCAGTAGCTTGAGCATTGCACTTTAACTCTTAGGTTCTAGCACTTTACTTGATTTTATTATTTGTTTAAATAATTATTATATTAACTTTACATGTTGATTTGTTCTTCTTGGCTTGTTTACTTTCACAGTGTCAAATCTTTGGTACTTTTAGTGGTTTGCAGATTTAAATTCATTGTTTGTTTGTGTGGTCGTTTCTGATGTCTTGTTGTGCGTCTTGGGCTTTTTTGCACATGTTTTTCCAATGTGGTTTTTAACTACAAATGGCATAAACTGATTGACGTGTTTTAATGTGATGCCATATTATGTGTGGACAATTGTTGTTAGATCGACAGATATACTTAATCCCAAGGGAAATTTTAGCACCAGCTGACATACAGAAAAAAGAAATATAAAAAATAGTCATGAATAAATCTACAGCCTCAACACCTCTGAGTGGGGTGGCACCCTGGGTTGCAGGTGCAACTTGGGGTTGCACTGCGGGTGGCACCCTGGGTTTTGCAACCGTGGTGGTGGCACCCTGGGTTGCACCTGTGGGTGGCACCTGGGTTGCAACCTGGGCTGGGCACCCTGGGGTTGCACCTGGAGGTGGCACCCTGGGTTGCACCTGGGGTGGCACCCTGGGTTGCACCTGGTGGGTGGCACCCTGGGTTGCACCTGGGTGGTGGCACCTTGGGTTGCCACCTTGGTTGGTGGCACCCGGGTTGCACCTGGTAGGTGGCACCCTCTGGGTGGCACCGTTGCCACCTGGGGGTGACGCGTGGCACCCTGGGTTGCACCTGGGGGTGGCACCCTGGGTTGCACCTGGGGGTGGCACCCTGGGTTGCACCTGGGGGTGGAAACAAACATGACTTTATCTCAGTCAGAAGTTTCCCACATCAGAAAATGACATAGAACTCCATCTACTGTCAGCAGAGGGATGTACAAAGGGGAGATAAACATCCCTAGCTTTCCCCCGACAAACGTAAGTGTAGCAGAGCGGTTAATTTCTGGTGTATTATTTTTTCAATATAGCTGGAATGATGTGCTGAACCTGATTTTTTATTGTTTTCATACATGTAATAAAGTCAAATATGTTTTATCCCAGTACAGATATATGGTAAAAGCAGCTATTCAGGTGAAAATGAGACTGTAATGCTTTCTCTGCATCTAATTATAAAGCTTTTCATTCTCCAAGAAGCATGCTAATGTTTGTTAGCTTTACCTAAAATGGCAAAACTTGCTCTGGGCTCAGAGACTCATGAAAAGTGCTAATAAGCTCATTGTGGTGAATATTTAGGGTGCTGGAAATGCATTAGGTAAATGAGCAATACATGCAGAGCTGTAAAGAGGTTAAATTGGACTAGTTCTGTTTTCACATTTCAAAAAAGAAAAATCAGGTATTAGCCTTATTCCAGAAGCCCGTCTGGGCTCCGCCATATGACGTAATGCGGCGTTGTATTAGTGAACACTGAGCTGCTGACCTCCAGAGAAAATAAGTTCTACATGGACTAAAAAGTGGTTTTCAGGTCCAGGGAATCGGTGCGTTGTTGATTTATTGGTCACATGAACATTTCACACAAATCAATCGACTTTAGAGCATGTTTTAGCGCTGAGACTTTTCCCTCGTTCTTTATTTAAACAAATGGAATACCCGCTGGACCGGAAGTGCAATTACATGGGAAAATATGTCAAAGTTGGACAGATTAAGGTCAATAGCGCCATTGATATTAGTAACGCCACCTAGTAATACCACAGGACACAACACTTTCCCCACAGTTTAGGCACGCGGGTTTGTTTGACTGAAAGTGAGTGAGTCACAATTTGTAAGATCCTTTTTTTGTCCAGTTTAGTGAGAGTAATTAAGTACTTAATGTCCATTGTCCATGTTCCATGTGTCCCATTTTATTTCTGTTCATTTAGAAAAGCCAAAGAGGCAAAAGGAGCCAAAGTGTTCTTTACCAAACCAAACACAAACCAAGAACCAGACGAGGACCAGGAAAAGGGGAGACTTCCCGCCAGCAGGAGCATAAATACAATACATTACACGTAAAACACTATACAATCCATTAATAATTGGCCCAAGTAACTTCATTGCGGTACGCCACAGAAACATATAGAGGATAGCCCAGCACCGAGCCACATAACCCAGCCGCTACTGAGCCAACAAGACAACTACCCACTTACCCCCACGCTGCCCGCACACCCACTGCAATAATGGCGTGCAACAGTAATCTGAGTGCCCCATGTTTGGGTTTTGTTCTAATCCTAGGCGCTCCGCTACTAAGTAATGAAGGTTGAGTTGGCCAAGTTTGGATAGTAGGCCTATCGTGCTTGGTTCAGGTTAGGTCATTTGGGCCAATCTAAACTGTTGGCTCAGCGCATCATTAAACCAAACCTCGCTCATGTGCTCAGTCCAGAGGAGTACTGAGCACTGTAGTGTGGCTGAAAAAAAACAGTTTTGAGCAATCTCATGACTAACTCATGGACTTTGTTCATTCATACAACTGAGCCACTGCTCTTTTTACTGACCACCAAATCCAAGAGTCTGCTCCTGCAGCCTCAATAATGCACAAACTTCTGCTTTATTGTGCTCTAAAATTCCAGTCATTATTTCAGTCTATGAGTCTGACTCAGTTGTATTCATCTGTATTTGACTCTCATCCAAGAGTAATTTTCTCTGATATTTATCCTACCTGTTTGTCTCTTTGTTTGCACTGTGCTAAACTGCAACTTTCTATGGCCCATTACAGGGCTTTTAGGGTAACAAAGATGATTAGTTTCAGGGCAACACAATAACACATTTGCAGAGGGTGCGTAGTGGTGAGCGACGTGGCCAGGTGGAGCCGCTAGAGGAGCAGGGTTTAGGACTGATTGCTTATTTGTACAAATCCAAAATCTCATTTGCTTAAAATGGCAGTATTTGCTAATCAAAAAGCAATTGTTCAAATTGTTTTGCATATTTTCAAAACACACCATGTATCTGCTACACATTTTTTACATATTTACAATGTTTTGGCAGAAACATGTATGTATATATATGTGCACATACTCATGCACGAGGGCGCACGTCTTCAAATGTTTGTGTTGTTGAGAATAATGAGTGGAATAAACAGGCGAACATCTGCTTAAATGCGGAAATATGAATGAAACCGTGTCTCCAGAACTTACAGGAGTAAAGATAAGCAAAGTTTTAGAAATGAGGCCCCTGATCGATATCAGCTATCCACATTCAGGTAATTGTAACCGTAGGAATTCCTTAATGCAGATATTGACTACTCATGCGAGGCAGTAAAATATTAAAATCATATATGGCTCCCTAAAAAAATGAACTGAAGCTAGAGATAACGATTAGCTGTCTTGTAATTAGCCTTCTCAGCATGAGTGTTTCGCCCTGTCAGTAAACGAGTTCTGCGTAGCAATCTGATGAGGAAGTGTGCATGCATAAAACATTTCAGCGAGGCAGAAATGTTTTATGTGTCCAATGAGAATCTAACGCTTAGCAACTGTGCAGCTGACACCCCTTCAAATGCAACGTATAACAATTACAACTCATTTTCGAGGTAGGGCATATTTTTTTTATTATTTTACTCTTTATTGTCTCCAAAGGGAAATTTGTCCTCTGCATGTTATAATATGTTTATGTTTTTACAAGGACAGTGTACAATGTTACACTGAACTAAAAAAGGACAGAAGTCCCAGGTTATGGCAAAAGATTCTCATTTCTACCTGTCGTCCTCGGGCAGGTTGATGCTACAATCTGGAAAGCTGAATCTAAATGTAAACTTTATTTTGTCATCATACATATTTCGCTAACATGTTTATGTGATTTCAATGCAAACAAAAAAATCCCACCGTTAGATCATACACTACTTCAAATCCAGACTGAACAATCTTACACCACATACTTCAGTCACTCTCACACATCATCCAGTTCTAGTTGTTCTGTTGTTTTTAATGTCAATAACATATTGCTCTCAGCGTCACTGGTTTTAGAGTCGCCAACAATGGTTTTGAAATGCACTTACAAATAAATTATGGAATAATTAGGAAATGAAGCAAATGGAGAACTGTCCCACAGCCTCCCCTGTCCTTAGATCCTCATCGTGCGAGGAAAAACTACAAAAAACCCAGTGGAAAAAAGTAGAACGCTCAAGGAGAACCACAGTGAAGGAGAGAACTTGCTCCCACGGACGAACAGCCTGCAGATGGTCCAGGACTGACACACTTCATTTGCATTGAAAGACTGCGGCTCCAGAAACACTCACATACAAACACACTCTCATTGTTCATATGACTCATTCAGCAGAACTACAGAGGCAACATGATGGGGGCAGTGTTCAGGAGCAGTGTTCAGGAGCAGCGTTCAGGAGCAGCGTTCAGGAGCAGCGTTCAGGAGCAGCGTTCAGGAGCAGCGTTCAGGAGCAGCGTTCAGGAGCAGCGTTCAAGGAGCAGCGTTCCAGGAGCAGCGTTCTGGTTAATGTTGGTTGATGTCCTAATCATGTAATTGCCATCAAATGTAATAATTTTTTAGCATTTAATATTACATATTCATCATTCAACTTTTGCGTCTCAACTATTCCTCTGGTCAGAGCTTTCACGTCTTCACCTGGTGAAGTTTTTGTTAAATTACTGGATTAAATTACTTGGAGGGCCTGATTTGGCCCCCGGGCCTCATGTTGAATACCCTACCTTAAACATCCAACACAGAGCTTCTCAAAGTGGGGGCGCGCCCGTTTGGGGAGCGCAGAGCCTTGCCAAGGGGGGCGTGCGATGTTTGCGGAAATGTGCACACATTACGCGTGACACATGTTTTGAGGAATAGAAAAATGCCCCGTGCACACAGGGTTCATCTGTACATATGAGGGTCACCCTCTGTGCCCCTCATACACATTTACTGCGGGTTTAAAACCGATGTGCGGTTTTGGGCCTCTTGCGCAATATGTGCTCCCTCCTCTGTCCCGCCGTGCACTTCTGTCCTGTTCCCTTCGTGCTCGTCTCCTCCCTCCACTTTTCGAGTCTAACTTTTGAACTTGCTCCCCTTCTGACTGCGCATTTAGCGATATAAACATATGTGAAAAATATGAGAAGAGAATGCGTGTGCATTCGCTTCCTTTCTGCGTTGATCCCATGCACTTTTCTTGTTAAATGTAAAGCATCCGCACAGAAAGCAGACTGTGTGTGAAGGTCGTGGACCCGCGTAGGTAAAAGTGATCCAGAGTGATGAGAACTAATGCAAGTACGTCTTCTCTTTGAAACACCTCATTCACTGCAGTGAAGCGCCAATTCTGCGCTGTCCCACTGCAGACAGGTGACTGACCTGCCCTGTCTGCGCAGGAAAAGAGCAGACAGGAGGGGAGAGCACTCATGAGGGTTTGTGTTGTACTATTTCTTCATATCTTCAAAGTACAAACCAACGAAAAACACAGTGAATGAAACTTAAAATACATTTTATTTAGCCCTGAAAAAGTTTGAGAAGCCCTGATTACACATGATGAGTAAACCATCATTCGAAACAGAAACAATGACGAGATAAAGACAATGTTTAGGTCCTGGTGTGAAAGCCCCTCTCTGCAGCCTCTGGTCCATTGCACGGGCCCTGACACCTGCAGCTCCTTAAGCTCCTCCAATGAGCTCCTCCACCTGAGGCCACACCTATTATATAATTTTGTACATGTATATTTTGTACCCTTCAAGAGCAAATTGTACTCCATGGAACAAAAATGTACCTTTAGCCAATATTACCAATATACTATACAAATTATAAGAAGATACACATTTTCACAATCGTTTCCACTCAATCAGCTAAATAAAACTGGTGAGTAATGTGTTCATACGGTTCATCTTCCCTTGGCTGTGATTCCAATCTATCTCATCTTTCAAGTGACAGTCCTGGTTTTCAGTGTCCTCTCTTGTTCCCTGACACAGATCCACACTGTCTTTGATCGAAACTGGTACTTCCAGTCCAGATTTCCCAGACGTATGGCGGGTCGGGACATTAGTCATCAGACCGAAGTTTAGAAAATAAAACACACAATTTGCACCACACAATTTCTAAACGTATTACAAAGTCTATTTTTTAGTATCTTAAGAGCAGTATTTATTTCTTTTTTTACACTCAACATTAATTAAATTAAGTAGCCATCTGAACAATCTTTGTTTGTTAAGGCTTTGGGCTTAAAAACTTAATATGAACCATTCTTGGACAAATGAGGACAGAATCTAAATCTAAATGTGGCCATTTTCACTTTGTGCTACAGTTTATGTATGAGAAGTGCTTTATGAACAAAGATTGATTGATTTGTATCCATAACATTTAGTGGCTTGATATATTGTGTAGTTATGACATGCCAAATACTGTAAGTAATGAAAGAAAATCCGGTTTTATAAACATCACATTATGATTCAGAACCCCGAAATCCCACTGTGATGTCATCAATGTGGGACGTGCCATTGAAAATAAAGGCCCTGTCCCAATACGCACTACACACTTGACTGAAGTGTGCATTTTCTGAAAGCGTACAAAGTGTGCAAGAACACAGGAGGTAAACATGAGAATTGGCACAGTCGCACCCGAGAGCTTTGTGAATGAGATGAAGAAACAGCCGTGTAAAACAGCTGTCAGTGTGATGGTTCAGTTCTACACGGCCATCATTGAGTCCATCCTCACCTCCTCCATCACCGTGTGGTACGCTGGAGCCACAGCCAGGGACAAACAGAGACTACAGCGCCCTCTGCTGGAGCTACAAGCCCAGGACAAACAGAGACTACAGCGCCCTCTTCTGGGCCACAGCCAGGACAAACAGAGACTACAGCGCATTGTGCGTTCTGCTGAGAAGGTGATCGGCTGCAGACTTCCATCCCTGCAGGACCTGTACGTCTCCAGGGCTCTGGACGAGCAGGTCGGATCACAGCTGACCCCTCTCAACCTGGACATGGTCTATTTGAACCACTCCCCTCAGCAGGAGCCCTCGACGTCCATCCGGACCAGAACCTCCCACCACAAGAACAGTCCTCTGCCGTTGGACTCATGAACACTTCTTAAACACCTGCCACTTTAACTGCAATTTAATCATTCACTCACTGCATTGTCACTTTCTGCAGTACATCTGAAATTGAACTGTAAAATTGTATACATATATAAGTTCAATTGTTTTCTTGACAATCCTTGTTTGATATATCTTGCTTTTATGATTGCTCATTGTTGTATGTTGCATCAAATCACCAAAGCAAATTCCTAGCTTGTGAATTTTTTCACAAAGGCAAAGACAAAGGCATGATTCTGTTTCTGATTCGAAATACATTTTGCACTTAGATGGTGAAACCATGTGACTGAAGCTTGAGTGAAGATGGTTCATCTCAGAGCTCAGGGCTGTGGACACCTCAGTCTCACTACTGCTGGAGTAAGATATTTCTGTCAGTGTTTCAGAATGAGAATAAGCCATTGTCAGTCAACAAAATCTGGTCTTTAACTGTAGGAGCCAGGGCCGCCATCATCTCCTTTATTAACGAACAATAAAAAACCCTCTATTGTAAACTGAATTATAAATATTCATTCTCATTCATTTTTTTCAGGGAAAATCCAATGCGAAAAGCTCTCTTTTTCATGGGTACCCTGTTAAAACACACCAAATAAACACAGGACACTGAAACAGAAATAAAACATTCAATAAAATTAACAAATACATAAAAACACATTTACACATACAAAATGAGATACAATTATATAAAACAAGAGCACCGGCACTGCGGGTAGTCCCTGACCAGTGCTTTGAAATCATTAAAAGGCATACAATTATTTAATTTTAAAAGTCTCTGTGTTTTGTTCCACAGGAAGACAGCAAAGTGGTTGAAAGCCTTTTTCACTGTCTGTGTGAACTCAATATAAACATTGTACTTACTTGTAGCCAATAATACCATTATGAAGTCCATCTCCTCGGCAAGACTGTGGACTCAGTCTGTTGCAGATTCTACACTGAGAAAACAGAAGTTAGTCACAGCCCGCAGTAAATGGTGAGATGGTTGTACTATAAGAGCTCTGAAGATCCCATTGTGGAGATCCTATTGCACCTAACGTGGCCTGTGGTAAGCAAAATGGTCACATTTAAATAGCACTTTCCTACCTTCAAAGCGCTTTCTTTATATCAAGGAACCAGTCACCCATTCACACACACTTTCACACACCAGTTGTTCACAGACAATGGGGACAAGACGGGTTAATTGTCTTGCCCAAGGACACAACAGCAGCATTCACCTGAGGCAGCTGCGATCGCACCACTAACCGGTGGGTCAGTGGATCTGACCGCTCTACCAGGATGTTAATGTCGAGAACAGTGATTAATCATAACATATTCTATGTGATACAGTATTTTACGCAAAAGATTGTTAGATTCATTGAAACATCTAACGGAAGACCACGGACCACACAGTCAACAAGGCTAAGAAGACCCCACTTATCTGTGGACACATTATTTCTATTGTGTTTACAGTCTTATGTAATTGTACACTTAAGTTTCACAATCACGTGAAAGAAATACCACCCAAGTAGAAGTCGCATCTCGGCCAATTCTAGCGTTGATCTGGCACCGCTGGCCGACTGACGACTCGAGTGTCAGATACTGGGCCACTACGGAACCACTAGTGAGCCTGTAGTGTGAAGACAGTGTGCGGCCCACCACCATCACGAGTGTGTGCTGGCACCGGTCACTGATGAACAGAGAGTCAGCCAGAGCTTCGGAGCGCTCAGGCGTCCCCCTGAAACACATCTGTGCCCAATTTGACCGTTCCTTGGAAACGTGTGTACAACATGCCTGGAACAGAGTCTTATCAGAAAGTAATTTTGCTAATGCTGCTTTCAAATAGTTCTATTACGAATGAGCACAAAAGCCTATTTTATTGTTGGACCCATGGAAGTGTATTGTGGTTGGACTTTGTTGCTCTCTGTCTTTTATTTGATTTATTTTCATGTAATATGTGAGTTATAAACAAGGTGACCACTCAAGTGTCATTCATCATGCAGGCCTATCCATTTATTTTTCAATCACAACATAATAATATATATAAAACCATTGCCAAATATACTTATTCATTATAGCAAATTAACAATCGATCTTTAAATTCATATGGTTTACACTCTGCTCAATGGTATTGTATCAGTCAACCCAAAACACTAACGCTAATTTGTTTTTAAAACAAAATGTTTTCACTTTTTAAAATCTATTTTTGAGTCTTCAAAAGATCCTTCTATTACATGTATTAATTGTTAAATTTGTCTCCACTTGTAGTGCAGCCCTGGTGAGAGTCCAGTTCTCCTGACATCCTCCCCCAGGCTCCTGCTCACTTCATTTGGTGAGAGTCACTACAGACTGCACTAGCGCTCAATAATCAAATCTATAGAAATCAGTTTGACAGCTGTGTCATACATGGTACAGCCAACAAGCCATGGTGAGGCCAAACTTACAAGTAACGAGCTCCAAAGGCTTCACCTTTCTAAACATTTGAAGGACATACTGCAGCAGCATTTCAAAAGTTACTATGAGGTTTTTTACACACATACCGACTACCTGAGCCTGTATCGTAGAAGACTTTTGTCAGTCAGAAACAGCTCTTCACTATCTTATGTGTTTAACACGCACTTGTTGACTTGTTACATTCGAGCAGAACTCACCATGAATGTAAACAAAAAGAATGTTTGTCATGATCTTGTTTATAGACATGAATAAACATTCTGTGTTTATTCATTTCGTCTCGCTCCCGTCACTCAGTGAGGTTTGCAGATACTAATGTCAAATACATGTGTTCTTGGGACGATTCATTTGTAACCTTGAGATGTACTTTAATGTACATTTGAACATATATGTCTACCAGTACATCGAACACTTCTTTACACAGTCATACTCCAGTCTATAGAATTATTGGTGAAAACTGTTTTTTATCATCTGGTTGCACTTTGGCCAACCTTGTTGTATTTTACAGACACGTTTCATCCTGCGTTTTGAGACGGATCTGGACAGAAATAAGTGTGACTGGTAGGCCTACACAATAGCCTGAATGAACTGGATCCGGGCTAGAACCAGGTTTACATTTCATTAGATTCACAGTATATATTCTGGGTCCAAGCTAGACGTTACAGTTAATGTGCGGCGTATTAACCAGATCTGAACCAGCTGGAGACAGTTGTTAGAAAGTTTCAAGTGCACAGTGTGTTTGCCCAGATCAGCTGAATGAAACGTCATGTGTGCGTAGACAACGAGCCACATGAAGTTTGCAAGCTGGGCACAATATAGACCTACAGGCCTGTTGATTGATACATTCATAATGAACTGTATTTCATACAAAAGATTGTCATTTATTTTTATTACTGAAAACGGAGGATAGCATTAGCCATTAGCCAGCCAAACACGTAATTTCGACCAGATATAAATCAACATTTCAAAATAACTGGAAATCAAATAATACATTACTTGATGAGTAATCTCTGAGTTATGAGCTTGGACACTTACCAACTAGAGTTCACTACAGAGTTTTCCATAAAGTTGCGTTTACTCAAACGGATTGCCCAGAAAGTTTGAAGAGTACTATACAGAAGACAATGACCAATTATCTACAATGTTTACATACAACAGCATTATGCTTCATAACTCAAAACAGGGAACCTGCCTCCTTTTTATCCCTCGAGGCCCCTCCCACAAGCCAATTAACTACATAATTACTGGTTTCTACCATAAACCAAGCATATTGTAATGAACAATAATTATAAAAAAACAAAACAATGGATTTGTGTCTTTGCGATGGTGGACTTCCCAGAACAAATAATAATACATTTCCCCACAAAAAGAGGCACAGACGCCACCTTCTCATTCAGTTAACCCGGAAGTGCGAGGCGCTTGGTTTGACAGTGGGGCCGTTTCTCAATATGTGTTCTTGTACATTCTCAGATGCTTGTGAAGAGTCATCTGCGGTAGCCCAAGTACTGTTCCAATTCAAAGTATACATCAAACTGAGAACCGTTAAACCCCTGGATGTGACGACGTGCCACGTTTTCCGAGTTTGCTTCAGAGCAGACTTTTTGCATTAATGGCCCTGGCCGTGTCCCAGAAGACATTGCGGCGGAGCACAGGCAGAGCTGCAAGCGCAGAGTTAGGTACGTTTAAAGTTATTGTATTATTGATCTGAAGTATCAAAAGTAATCTTTATTGCAATTCGAGGTGAGAAATGACCCCCTTTGTTATCAAATTGGCAGTCAATTTGACGGTAAAGGGCCAAATGAAAAGTTTGTTCTGAGAAGTCTTTCTAACGCACATTGTCTATTTCAATAATGTTATTAGCAGTCATTATTTGTTAGAAATATGACGAGCATAATAACAAGGCCAGCTATGTCACCCGGATTGGCATTACCGGGGCCCCACCCTGGAGCCAGGCCATGGGTGGGCGAGCGTCTGGTGGCCGGATTTTTACCTACACGACCCGGCCGGGCACAGCCCGAAGGAGAAACGTGGGGCCATTCTCCAGTGGAGCCACCACCTACAGGAGGATCTATAAGGGGCCGGTGCAGAGAGATCTGGGTGACAGTCAACGGTGGGGGCCTCGACAACCAGATCTCCGGACACAGAAACTGGCTCTGGGGAGAGGAACGTCACCTCGCTGGGGGGTGAAAGAGCTGGAGGAGGTTGATCGGTACCGACCAGATATAGGTGTGGGCTTACTTATATCCCCATAGCTCAACTGCCATGTATTTACGAGAGGGTCGCGTCCCTACACCTACGGGTTGGGGACAGTTCTCTCACTGTTGTGTTGGCCTACAGGCCTTCTTGGAGTCCCTGGGAGGGTGGGAGGGGTACTGGACAGTGCACCGACTGGGGACTCCGTTGTTCTACTGGGGGACTTCAACGCCCACATGGGAAACAACGGTGACACCTGGAGCGGGGCGATTGGGAAAAATGGCCTCCCCGATCTGAACCCGAGCGGTGTTCAGTTATTGGACTTCTGTGCTAGCCATAGATTGTCCATAACAAACACCATGTTCAAGCACAAGGGTGTCAATCAGTGCACTTGGCACCAGGACACCATAAGCCCAAGGTCAATGATCGACTTTGTTGTTGTGGAGTGTCTTGGACACTCGAGAAAGGCAGCGCTATCAACTGATCACCACCTGGTAAATATTTGGATCCGCTGGTAGAGGAGGAAACCGGACAGATTTGGCAGGCCCAAGCTCATTGTGAGGGTCTTTTGGGAATGTCTGGCGGAGCCCTCTGTCAGCAGGGTGGACCATGTTCTCGACCTCTATTGTCAATGCGGCTGCTTGGAGTTGTGGTCGCAAGGCTGCAGGTGCCAGTCGGGGCGGCAATCCCCGAAACCGGTGATGGACACAGGAAGTAAGGCTGAAGAAGGATGCCTATCAGGCCACTTTGGCTTGTAGGACTCTTGAGGCAGTTGATAGGTAACGGTGGGCCAAGCGCACTGCAGCTTTTGCTGTTGCAGAGGCAAAAACCCAGAGCTGGGAGGCGTTTGGGGAGGCCATGGAGGACTATCAATCTGCCTCAAAGAAATACTGGCAAATCATCCGAGGCCTCAGGAAGGGGAAGCAGTGCTTCACCAAGACCGTTTATGGTGCAGGTGGAGACTTGTTGATCTCGACTGGGGATGTCGTCAGACGGTGGAAGGAATACTTTGAGGACCTTCTTAAACCCACAGTCACGTCTTCTGAAGAGGAAGCAGAGAGGCTGAACGATAACTCTCTCAGTAATTCTTTCAACGCCCTGTTAGATAGCATTGGTTTTGCGCAAAATGTAAATAAACCAACCAAACTGACAGTCACAAGCACACTCTAGATCTTGTTCTAACATATGGAATGGAGATTATGTGACCTCATTGTCTTCCCTCAAAACCCTATACTGTCAGATCATTTCCTAATTACCTTTCAGTTTATCTTAAAGATTATCCAGCCCCACAGAATAAAGTTAAAGTAAAAAGGACAATATCTGAAAAATCTATCTCAAAGTTCAAAAAATAATAGGGCCAATATTCAGCGACATGTCATGTGATCCTGCTGAGAACAGCCTTAGTCCCAGTGTAAGTGATCAATTTGTCGACTGGACCATGAATTCTCTGAAGTCCGCTCTTGATGTTGCAGCTCCGCTAAAGCACAAGGTCATTAGGCCAAACGTGCCTCCCCATGGTACAATGAAGAACTGCATTCACATAAACTGAGAGTTAGAAAATTAGAAAGACCATTTTGTTGCTCCCACACGAGGAATCCCTAAAATCATGGAAAATTCTATAAGCAGCTCTGGTAAGGCCCAAACCAGATACTATTCAAACCTAATTGAAGTAAACAAAAAATAACACTAGATTTATTTTCAGCACGTAGCCAGGCTAACAAACTGTCACAGCGCAGTAGAGCCGTCACTCCCAGCACTACTTTCAGCTCTGATGATTTACTTCTATTCTTTAACAATAAAATAAAACAAATCAGAGATAAATTAGGTCTAAATTACTCCCACTATTAGCACTGAACAAGCCCAAGCTGTAAAACTAGTGTCCCATATAAATCCATCAGTAACACTAGAAAGGTTCACTGCTGTTGATCAAGCAGAGATAACTTCAGCCATTATGTCCTCTAAAACGTCATCTTGTATTCTAGACCCGATTCCAAGCAGACTCCTCAAAGACATTCTCCCCCTAATTATAGATTCTATTCTTCATATAATAAATACTTCATTAGAAAGTGGTTATGTTCCACAGTCCTTCAAACATGCAGCCATTAAACCGCTTCTGAAAAAGCCTAATCTTGATCCTGACCTGGTGATAAACTACAGACCTATTTCAAAACACCCTTGTCTCTAAAATGATGAAAAGAGTTGTAGTTAAACAGCTTGGTCGCCATCTACAGGACTACAATAACTTATTCAAAGTTTTCCAGTCAGGTTCAGAGCCCACCCCACACTGAAACTGCATTAGTTAAAGTCATAAATGATTTGTTATTAGCTGCTGACGATGGACTGGTCTCAATCCTGATCCCTAATCATCTACGAGACGCTTTATCTGAGCAGATAGTCACACTGGACAACGTCAGTGTAGGTAAGAAACCTTGGAGTCTTATTTAACCAAGAGCTCTCATTCAAAGCACACATAAATCAAGCCTATAAATCAGCCTATATCATTTGCGTAATATAGCCAAAATAAAAAAAATCTTGCCTAAAAGCGATGCTGAAAAATGTGTCCATGCCTTTGTAACATCTAGATTAGCTACTATAACTCCCTGCTTGCAGCGTGTCCTAAAAGCCTATAAAAAGCTTTCAGCGATTCAAAATGCAGCAGCAAGATTACTAGCAGGAACTAAAAGAAAGAGAGCATATTACATCGGTGCTCGAGTCTCTTCACTGGCTCCCTGTCGAGTTTAGAATCAAAAAAAAATCCTACTCCCAATTTACAAAGCCATAAATGACCTGGCCCCATCCTACCTCAAAGATGCTATCGTAACCTTATCATCCAAACAGAGCACTTCGCTCTCAAAATGCTGGACTTCTGGTGGTCCCAAGAGTCTCTAAAAGCACAGTAGGACGTAGAGCGTTTAGCTACCAAGATCCTGTGTTGTGGAATCAGCTCCTGTCCATGTTAAAGAGGCCGACACAGTCTCTTCATTTAAGACCAGGTTTAAAACGTTCCTCTTTGAAATCGCTTATGGTCAGGCCAGTTAGGAACTGAAATAAAAACCTACAGTTCCCAGCTATGCTGCCCTAGGAGCAACTATACTGGGGGAAGTATGGCAGCTTGAGCACTATCCTCTGCTTCTTACTTCTTCTTTCTATCAAACAATATTTAATATTTAATTCACTTTCAATTTGTTCATCGCTTTTCCTTCTTTTCGTCCCACTTCCCAGACGGGAGTGGAGCAGGCACATCGAGACCTGTGATCCAGATGCACCTCAACTGCCTAGAGAAACGGTCTCGACTCCATATGAACGTTTCTCATCTGCCTCGAAGAATTGGTTCTCCTCCTGAGTGGTCTTGCTCCACCGAGTATCTGCAAATTAGGCGCGTCCGCCTGTCCGTCCGAGGGAGTCGGATGTGGAACTTCCCCAGGTTTCTACTTTTTCCCAAAGAGGTTTGGCAGTTTTTCCTGGCTGAGAAGGACTGTCTAAGGACATGGAATGCTGGGACATTACCAAGTCCCTATGAACACTGTTTATTCTGTTTTTATCCTGTTGTTTCCACTGTAGCCCCTCGTGGCAACTGCTGATTTTGGATGTTACAAAAATAAATTGAATTTAATTTAATTGCCGGCAGTAAGTCAGACCTGTCCCCAGTGTGTGTTGGACTCCGCCGGGGCTGCCCTTTGTCACCGGTGCAGATCATTGTTTTTATTGACAGAATTTCTAGGTGGAGTCAGGGGTCGGAGGGTGTCCGGTTTGGGGACCACAGGATCTAATCTCTGCTGTTTGCAGATGATGTTGTCCTGATGGATCCATCGAACTTGGACCTGCAAGGGCAACTGGGACGGTTTGTAGCCGAGTGTGAAGCAACTGGGATGAGAATCAGCGCCTCCAAATCTGAGGCCATGGTTCTCAATCGGAAAAAGGTGGCTCCAGGTGGGTGAGGATTCCTTGCCCCAAGTGGAGGAATTTAAGTATCTAAGGGTCTTGTTCACGAGTGAGGGAAGGATGGAGTGCGAGATTGACAATTGGATTGGTGCAGCGTCTGCAGTATTTTGCCCCCGGAGGTAATGTTAACGTGGGCACAGCAAAGCTCATTGCGTCACACCTTGCAGTCGGTGCAATTAATGCAGGTCGTGGAATTCTAAACGGGAGGTGTGATTATGCCGAAATATGAGGTGGAGTAAAGCAACTTGAGGGCGTGGTCTGGTGCATTCTGTGAATGGCCAGAATCGTAACTATTAAACATCAAAACTTGCGTGTGTTTTGACCCACAGGTTGGGTTGGTCCGGGACAAGAAATTCTTATTCCATTTCGGGCAGGTTTGGACAGGTTATAAAATGCTGACTGCGTCTCTTAAGTCTTCTTGTAACATTGCATTTTGCTGCGTCTAAATTCGTTTCCTCGTTTGGCTCGTGTCTATGTGAATATGTGACTGATTGTAATAAAACACAAAGCATTTGTACTATACGGAGAACACGTCTGCAAAGTTCCCACTTTCTCCCCTCTCCACAATCTTTCAACTGAGCTGTCGGTGATAATAATTCCCATAGCAACAGCATAGAAACAGTTTTGGATCACGGGGGGCGGGGTCTAGCTACGGTGCTTCTGTTGAAGTGTGAATGCCAGCGCCGAAATGAACTTGTTCTTCCTGTTTCTTACGAAGTATGAATTGGTCTTTAAAGCTCTTTACGCTGCGTTGGTCCTGTTACTGCGCAATCTGGGCCAGACTGGACCTGCAGACTCATGTGTTCAGCTTTGAGAGGAACGTCTTTTGGAGAATTTCGAATAAATCCCCACTGTCACATCACATTCACCCAAAATCTTTGTCCAAGATGCGTAAAACTGGCAAAAACAGCCCAACACGAGATCCACACATAAGATGAGCTGACCACAGTGCCCTCTGGACCGTAGCATCCCATCGAGCACTCACGTCCAGTTAAATTTAGTTCATACTCCGCATTGTGCAACACAAATAAGGGTGAATTAAATACAGAAACAACACACCTGCATTTCAATATTTGATTTGATAATTTTTTTTATTTTATTTTGGGAACTCAGGGGAAAAACAGGAAATCAACCTGTTTTATTGCTCACTTCTTTCATTGCCTGTACATGAGTCCATGACAAACATCTCCCACAGGTGGTGCTTTTGAATACCACAGTTCTCAGTCATTGGTTCAAACACTATCACCATATATGGACTGGCACCATCCCACTCCCAAGTACAGCCTCTTTATGCCAGCGCTAAGGTCGGCAAGGTAGCAAAACAGCGCCCTGGCCCCCTCACCCTAACACTACCTCCGGGGGCAAGACATAGCCCTATGTCTCTCGGCTGGCCTGGAACACCTCGGGATCCACACGGAGGAGCTGGAGAAAGTGTCTGGGGTGGGGGAAGTCTGTGAGTCCCTGCTTAGACTTCTGCCTCCGCGACCCAGCCCCGGATAAGTGGAAGAATATGGATGGATAAACAACAGATAAGTTCCTGTATGGTTAAAGTGGATCAAGGCAGTACTAAAAATATAAGGTAACTCATTTATTTGTGTTTTCTGATTTATTATTTCATTTGCTTGATACAAATTTGTACATGAAATGGGAAAGTTTGTTTTAAACTGTCAGAAAGAAGATTCTGTGATGGATCCTGTCCCTATATTAAAATGTAAAATGAATGGTAATACTTACAATTCATTTGTCTTTACAAGTTCAATGTTATCTGAAAAGAAACGTGGCTGGACATTTTCTGTAACTTTCAATAAAGTGTAAAAATGATTTCTTTACAGAATAGTTCAAACATGAATGAGCTCCAGCTGTGGCAGAGGCTCAGGCAGAGATCCTCAGATGCAGGACTGACCTGTCTTCGCTTGATGCGTCTGTATCGCTGATACTGTCCTCATTTTCATTCAGATGCCCTTCCTCTGTGCACAAGCTCTGGAAATGCAGCTGGTTATATTTTTATATTGGAGGTAAAGATGTGCTCTCTTTACATTTCTGTACATTTCTGTTCTTGTACCCATTTGAGGTTCAGTCACTGGTGCCAAGACTGACATATAATAGTTAGCCTGATGTAAGTAGGTATCCTTACTTACTAACTAACTTACTTACTTACTTACTCACTCACTTACTTACTGATGAGGACTTGAGCTGTCCTTCTCATCTGTGAGGAGAGTCAGTGTACAGCAGAGACAGGTGGGACACAGGTCACCTGTGACAAGGCAAACATAAATGCTCCTGTGCATCACAGACGTTCTGTAACACATATAACCTCAACAGTGGTGGGTAGTTACATTTACTCAAAACAGTAGTTTTCAGACCCTATACTTTTCCCAATTGTTCAGTGTAGCAGTCTCTTACTTTAGTAAAAGTATTGTTTCTCTTCTCACTGTCACTAAATCTACAAGTGGCAAAAGCTATATGTGACAACATGAAATGATTTGAATATGTTTGTTTCTTACACCTTTCCTTCAGATATGATTTAGCGTGACTCATTTTTTTGCCTGTTATTTTGTTCTTCACATTAAATTAACTTCCCATTATAAATCAGATGCTACGTCCAGACAGATAATTGTACTTCAACAGTAGCTCCCACAAATTATTTTTTACTCTTGAGTAATTTCCTGGACTACTTGTATTTCAGTAATATTTGAAGTAGTGTTACTTTTCTGTGGTTTTGGTTACTACCTCCTACCACCTAATAACCTTAAACGTAACTGAGTTTTCAGACATATCTTTTATCTGCAAGAGATACAGCCTGAAGAGATGTGTGCCTCCTCTGCTCGTCTTCATCCTGTCTCCTGAGTCAGGCTGCCCAATCTTAGAAATTTGATTCATATTCCCTGCGAAAAGATAACGCCCAGTCTTACTGAAACTAGTCTGAAACTTGCTATGCTCAATGTCACATCCTTATGTATCAAATAATTCTTAATTAATAATTGTATTTCTTTATTTCTTTATTTTATGTTTTTGACTGAACCATGGACACAGGAAATGTTGTTCTAATAGGCAAGGCAAGGCAAGGCAAGTTTATTTGTAGAGCACAATTCGTACACAAGGCAATTCAAAGTGCTTCACACAACAGGAAAAAATGCATTAAAATCACAAAGACATGGCACATCATGCAAACATCACAATCTATAGTCAAGACATAAAAGAGAAGATAGCAAAGAAAAGCATTCAGTCATATGCACAGCAAACAAAACATTTTTAGTTTAGATTGAACATTTGCCAGCATAGGCCTGTCTCACATCCTCAGAGAAGACTGTTCCATATTTAGCTGCATAAAACTGAAACGCACATCCCCATGTTTAGTCCTGACTCTGGCACCAGCAGGAGGCCGGTCCCTGAGGTCCTCAGATCCGAGATGGTTCATATGGCACTAACATGTCCGAGATGTACTTTGGTGCTAGCCATGAGAGACTTGTATACAAGCAGAGCTGCTTTGAAGTCTATTCTCTGAGCACAGAGCCAGTGCAGAGACCTGAGCACAGACTAATGTGATCTATTCCTGTTCTAGTCAGGACCCGAGCAGCAGCTCTGGATGTACTGCAGTCTGTTTTACAGCTCTTGAGAGGCCCTAGCAGGCCGTTACAAGTTAATCTACTAGAGACAAACGCATGGATAAGTCTCTCCATCTGGTTAGACACTATACTTTTGGATTTTGCAATTTTTAGATGGTAAAAAGCTGCTATGTTATTGATCTGACGTGGCTGTTAAAATTCATATCTGATCCATTATTACCCCCGATTCTACTTGATGTGTTAGGTTTGAGCGAACTCTGAGAGTGACTGCTAACACTTTCTCTTTGTCTGTGCCAAAACCGATGATTCAGTCTTGTCTGAGTTCAGCTGGAGAAAATTGCTTGCATCACACACTGAGTTGGATGCAGTGACAGAGTGAATCCACTGGTCCATATTCACACTGCCTCAGTTAAACATAGATCTGATGTCTCTGCGTAATTGCTGATAGGACACATTCTCGCTGCGTATCAACTGACCTAACGCAGCATGTAGAGGTTGAACAGAAGGGGTCCCAGGATTGACCCTTGGCACCCCACAGTCAGGGCATCTGGTCTGAGACACAGTTACCAATTCGGAAAATAATTCCCTGTCTTCCAGATAGGACTTTAACCAGTTTAGAGCTATGCCAGTGATCCACCCAGTCCTCTAGTCTCTGTAAGAGATTCCAATGATCGACAGCTGTCAAAAGCAACACTCAATCTAACGAATAAGGACTAAGGCTTTCCCGCGTCATGTTCAGGGATTCATTGTCACCTTGACAACAGCAGTCTCATGCTGTGATGAGGTCTAAAACCTGACTGGAAAACAATCAAAGTTGTTTATTAAGAGAAATCGTGAGACTGTTTGGTAAACAGACCTTTTCAAGACTTTGCACCAAAATGGCAGATTAGAGATGGGCCCGGTAATTACTCAGTACTGCGGCATCAAGACTGCTCTTCTTTAGAGAGGCTTTATACCACGTTTTTCAAGAAATTGGAATGTTCCAGATGAAGCGACATGGTTAACTATTTGAGTGAGTGGTGCTAACAAACTGTTCAGCACAGACTTTAGAAATCTGGTGGTAACACATCGAGGCAGCATGTAGATGAACTCAGACTGTGCATGATCTTCCTGACCAGTTTGTCAGTTACAGGTGCAAAGTGATCAGCTCTAAAGTGTGTAGGTGGTTTGAGGTTATTTTGTTCCATTTGATGATAGCATTTTTAATGCCCTGAACTTGTCATTAAGAATAATGCAAACTCAGTAACACTGGATGAAATGAGTTCTAACAGCAGCTGAGATGGAGGTTTGTCATCTGTTAATAGGACTGCTCCACCCAACTTAAGTTTGAATCTGAAACAAAAAGGTAGTCTCTGTGTGTTTTTAGAGATGAAAATAGTTACCCACAGGTTGTCCTTGTGGGTGTTTCATCATTTGAGATGTATCCTTTAAAATGATCTAAAACAGTCTCCTCCATTCTCCATACAGCAGAGGCACACTCTTAATCTTCTAATTACAAAGGGTTAATATTTCAACGTCAATTGTGTCGATGTTCTCTGTCTGATCATTTCGTCTTCTTACCTGTCTGTTTTTCCCAAACACCAGCTGGTCCTGCAGTGTCTGAGGAGACACATAAATGACAGCACGGGAAACTGTTTATGGAAATGATTAACTTTGAAAATTCTCATGTCTAATGTAAATATTGTAACTCTGTTACATCTAGTTTTTGAATGTTTTAACACCATTGTCCCTATGAAAGCTAAAAATTGTTAAATAAGCAGAAGGCCCATGGAGAAATGATGATTCGGTCAGGGCACAGAAAAGGGAGTGCCGCCGGGCCGAACGAAAATGGGCAAAATCAAAGCTCCAGGTTCAGAAAGAGATTTACAGAGAAAGTTGTACATGTACAACCTCATTTTATGTCGGTGTAATCCCTCATTCGTCCAGGATGTTCATGTAGAAAAAGATTCATTTAGTCATCTGACTCGTTTTAGAAAAACACAAAATTTCGACTCTCATCTAAGAGTCATTCTCAATCTGTGAATCTCAGAGTTTTCACAGAGAAGGATATAAACCTGATTTCTCAACACATGTCGGTGTTACAGTCTGTATCTGATTCTAGAGTCTAGTCTGAGTTCTCAGAGTCTGAGTTCTCAGAGTCTGAGTTCTCAGAGTCTGAGTTCTCAGAGTCTGAGTTCTCAGAGATTTCACAGATTTAGAATGACTTATCAATGACTTGTGAGATTTATCCATCCGTTTGTCCCTGATAGATTAGACTACTGTAACGGCCTGCTCACTGGCCTCTCCAAACGAGCTGTAAAACAGCTGCAGTACATCCAGAACGCTGCTGCTCGGGTCCTGACTAGAACAAGGAAGCACGATCACATTAGTCCTGTGCTCAGGTCTCTGCACTGGCTTCAGGATCAGATAATAGACTTTAAAGGAGCTCTGCTTATGTACAAGTCTCTCCATGGCCTCGCAACAAAGTACATCTCGGACATGTTAGTGTCATATGAACCATCTCAGACTCTGAGGACTTAAACTTTTATTGGTGATTTCAGTCATGTCTGTGATTTGAATGATTTTTTTTCCTGTTGTGTGAAGCACTTTGAATTGCCTTGTGTACGAATTGTGGTCCACAAATAAACTTTTCTTGCCTTGCCTCTTGAGGGTCCTGCTCTGGATGCTCCTGCAGACTCACAGCACGACAAGGACCAGCACCTCTTGTGGCATTCAAGTGATCTCGCAAACTCAGAAAAACTTGTGTCTTGAACATGACTCAGGATGGTAATTTCAACTCTGCAAGTTTTGGATTCTGAGTTCCAGACTTCACAGTGACAGGAGTCAGTTTGGGATTAGAGGACTAATACACATGGATGAGTAAGTATCACTGAGATCACATGAATGCAACATCTCCCACAGTGTTTGAGGAACTTCAGACGAGACAACTGCAGAGAGAAACAGGTCCAGAACATACAAAAAAAATACGATATCTCGTTCCATTGCTTTGCTAATGAAGTCCAAATGTATATTCCCTGCAGTAAAATACCTCATCATTTGAGCCCCTGATTCACTGCCTCAGAGGCATTAAAGACTGGATGACTCTTAATCTTCTATATTTAAATGAGAAGAAAACTGAAATTGTCATTTTTAGTGATTCAGATGTATTAGGAGGGGCGGTCCTCCGTCTTCTTTTAACCTCGCATTTGTGAGAAATCTTGGTGTGCTGATGGATACTTCTCTTACGCTGGACAAACAAGTCAGTGCAGTGGTCAAAACCAGATTTTTTTCAGATCAGGTTACTGACTAAAGTTAAACCGTACTTTCCTGCCAAGGACCTTGAAAGAGTGATTCACTCATTTATTACATCACGCCAAGATTACTGCAACTCTCTTTATTATGCAGTGCATCACTGCACTGGCTTCCAGTTATCCAGAGAATATATTTTATAATGTTGCTCATGGTTTTTAAGTCTTTAAATGGTCTGGCTCCCTGTTATTTGCGGGCAAGGCAAGTTTATTTGTAGAGCACAATTCGTACACAAGCCAATTCAAAGTGCTCCGCAATACAGGAAAAAAATGCATTAAAATTACAAAGACAAGACAGTAATCACAAAGGTGCCATTTTCAGGCTATCCGTCAAATAGTTTAAGGCATATAAGAGAAGAGTACAAAGAAAATCATTTCAGTCATATACACAGCCGAACAAAACAGTTTTAAGCTTAGATTTGAACAACGCCAGAGTAAAGGCCTGTTAGACACTATACTTTTGATTTTGGCAATATTTTTTAGATGGTAAAAAGCGGCTGATGTTATTGATTTGAGGTTCAATTCAAGTCTGAGTCCATTATTACCGCCAGATTTCTAACTTGATTTTTGGTTTTAGAGCGAGACTCTGGAGGAGACTGTTAACACTTTCTCTTCGTTTCTGTGGGCCAAAGACGATGATTTCAGTCTTGTCTGAGTTCAACTGGAGAAAGTTGTTTTGCATCCACACACTGATCTGTTGGATGCAGTGACAGAGTGAATCCACTGGTCCACACCTGCCTCAGTGAAACATAGAGTGTCCGTCTGCATAATTTTGTGATAGACACATTTCTCTGCTGCGTATCAATGACGCTAACGGCCAGCAGTTAGAGTTGAACAGAAGGCTCCCTAGATTGACCCTGGATGACGGTAGCCTGGTAAAGTGGAGGCCCGTCACCCAAGGACCGCACGCTAGTCTAACGGCGGGGTGACCCTGCGCGAATAATACTACGCGATTGATGAGGGTCCAATGATTATGAAAGACTCGGATGCGCCTAGACCACGCCGCCCAGCGGAGCGACGAACAAGAAGGAACCCCACAGGTCAGGGCATCTTCTTCCGCTTTATCCAGGGGCCGGTCGCGGGGGCAGCAGTCTAAGCAGGGACTCCCAGATTTCCATATCCCCAGACACTTCCTCCAACTCTCCGGGAGGTGTCCCAGGCCGAGAGACATAGTCCCTACAGCGTGTCAACAGCCTCTCGACATGGAGGAGCAGCGGCTCTACTCCGAGCTCCTCCCGTGTGACTGAGCTCCTCACCTTTTCTCTAACGGAGCGCCCAGCCACCCTGCGGAGGAAACTTATTTTGACCACTTGTATCCGCGATCTTGTCCTTTCGGTCACTACCCAAAGCTTGACCATAAGTCTGAGACACAGTTACCAATTACAACAAAGTACTTCCTGTCTTCCAGATAGGACTTTAACCAGTTTAGGGCAGTGCCAGTGATGCCCACCCAGTCTCTGTAAGAGGATCCCATGATCGACAGTGTCAAAAGCAGCACTCAGATCTACAGAATTAAGACTGAGGCTTTGCCCACATCAATGTTTTAGGTGGATGTCATTTGTCACCTTGACAAGAGCAGGTTTTAGACCTCGTCACAGCACAGGTCTGACTGGAAAACATCAAATGAGTTGTCTATAAGAGGAAATCCTGAACTGTTGGTAAACAACCTTTTCAAGAACTTTGCCCAAAATGGCAGATTAGAGATGGGCCGGTAATTACTCAGTACTGCGGCATCAAGACTGCTCTTCTTTAGAGAGGCTTTATACCGCAGTTTTCAAAGAAATTGCGAATGATTCTAGATTGAAGCGACATGTTAACTATGTGAGTGAGTGGTGCTAACAAACTGTTAACAAACGATTTAGAATTTAGAAATCTGGTGGTTACCTCAATAACATGCAAGCTGATATATGTTTATTACAGGAAACCCACCTCTCACAATCAACCCAAAACACTTTAAAAATTAAACATTTTAACCACTGTTTTTCCTCCTACTATAATTCAAAACAAAGAGGAGTGTGCATCTTAATAAACAATACAATTAAATTTAGCCACCATGAAACCATTTCAGATCCAGAAGGCCGTTTCATAATCATTAACATTTCAATATACAATATTCCAAATACAATTGGCAACATCTATGGTCCAAACTCTGATGACCCTTCCTTTTTTTTTCAAACTTCTTCATCTCTCTCAGACCTTTCCAACTCCCCTATAATTATAGGGGGAGACTTTAACACTGTTATCAATCCATCACTAGACCATTCAAAACATACAAACATATTCTGCCAATACTCCAAAACAGTAAAACAGTTTATGACTGATTTTGGTCTTGGCAATGGTTGGAGGCAACAACAGCCACTTGACAGGGAATATAGTTTTTACTCCATTGTCCACCAAACCTACTCCCGTATTGATCTCTTTCTAACCAGTAATTCAATCATATCAAATATCATAGTAACAAAAATTTACCCCATCAATATTAGCGACCACTCACCAGTAACTTTCACATGGAACATACCTGCAGTACAGAAGCACCCCACCAGATGGCGTTTCACCACATCTCTTTTAAAAGATCCAGAGTTTGACAGCTACTTTAAGAGAGAGTGGACATCCTTCCTTGAAATAAATCAGCCTCATTACTCTGGGAAACATTGAAAGCAGTATTACGGGGGGAAATTATTTCATACTCAGTCCATAAAAAAAAGAAGGAGAAAGAAAAAGTCCAACTGGAAGAAAAAATAAAAGAACTAGAAATCTTATATGCACATAATACATCAGAAACCATCCATGAAGAAATAAGAAAATAAAAATTCCTGTTTGATGAAATAATAAACAAAAGAAACCAATTCCTTATTCACAGACTTTGTCACATCATTAATTTGTCCTCTTATCTTTTTAATTTCTTGTAGCATTTTAGGACACCCCTTTTTGGCATGGTTTGCCTCCAACAATTTTATTTGCATTTTATTTTGCTTTTTCTCCCTTTGTTTCTTATTTTGGAGGCTATGGCTATAATTTGTCCTCTCAAGGCTGCTTTGGAAGCATCCCAAAGGATGGGAGGGGAAGTTTCCCCAGTATCATTCTTAATGTTGGAAATGTTTTCCTTCTTCATCCTTAGATTTATAACTCAAAAGCTATTCGGTTTGAAATCAATCGTTTGCCTCTGTATGATGAATAATAGGATTTTTTCCAACAGAATTGTATTTGTTTTTGATTTTCAGTGTCATTCAAATGTGTCTCTTGTTAATATACAATGTCTATTCTTTCTTTTTTCATTTTTGTTAAGATTTGTGTTCGTTTGAATGGGTCCAGTATGCCATTCACATTGAAGGATGCTACTTGTAACTCTTCCGATGCCATTGGGTTGTCTGTATTGATCTCACCGTTGACAACTTTTGAATACTTTTATTGTCTCTGGTCAGAAACAGCAAACATACACAGGAACCATTCGAACACAAAACAGCTGAAAGGGTAAAAAAAGAAAACAAAAGGGTTCATGCTGGACACAGGCAACGAACCAAAAACCTGATAAAAAAAAGATCGTAAATGAAGGGAAGTCCAATCCTAATGAAGAGCCCCCCCAAAAAACTCAACAGGCACTCCTGACACCAATCCTCGGAAAGAACTGGATATATAACCTCCTTGGCTCACCAAGACTCCCTGTTGCACTCTGCATGTATCTTCCAATTTCCCACAAATCCAATCTTCCACATTTGACACATTGATGAGTAGATGTATTTAGTCACAGATTTTATGTACAAAAGCAGACAGCCACCATGGGGCATAAAGTGTGATGTTAAAAACAAATAAATCATGTTATCAGTCTCTTCAAATTAACAGAACTGTATCACCATGTGACCACAACCTGAACTCACATATCCCACGCTGATGGCTCCATCCTCCGTACTGTTCATTTCTGTGTTTCGCATCTTCCTTAGGAGCATGTGTTTTTTTCTACCAGAAGAGTCGCTGGAAAGAGAATCCATGTCTCAGTTTTCTCTTCCTGAGCTCCTCACAGATGTGGTGGAACTTTTGCCGTTGTTGACGAACCTCGTATGGAATATCTGGAGCGAAGAAGACACGCTTGCCTTTGTACTGGAGGTCTCCTTTAACCCTTGCTGCCTTCAAGACACATTCCTTCACACGATCGTTAAGAAACCTCATTATCAGACCTTGTGGTTTATCAGCTGCTGGTCTTGGTTTGCCCAGGAGATGTGTTCTTTCGATTGTGATGGGAGGGACTTCATCTCCTGAGCCAACAAGGCGCTCAGGTATAATCTTCTCCAAGAAACTTTCTGTATCTACCCCCTCTTCTCCCTCAGAGACCCCCACAAGCCTCAAGTTAGGATGACGGGATCTGGACTCCAAATCCAGGATCTTATTTTTCATGTTATTGTTCTCCGACTACAGCGTTGTCACCCTGGCCCGCAGTGCCTCTATCTCGGCTCTTACTGTCTGCAGATTATCCGTATGTGTCTAAAATGTGTCTGTGAATGCCCCTTATTTTTTAAATTAATAACTTGCATTTTGTCACAATTTATCTTCAATCTCATTTTAGTACACCAAGCATGAACCATATTCAACATTGTCTTAAGGTCCAATTCATTTTAGGAAATAAGTACTATATCATCAGCATATAGCGGAATGCACACTTTAAGATCTCCAACATTAATGCCAACATTTGCCTCTTTAACTTAATTTACCAGATTATTGATACAAATGGCCAACAATGTAGGAGACAAAATGTCACCCAATTAATCAAGTGGTCATTTACCTGGACATAAGACATATGATTGAGATGGCTATGACCGAGTCATAAAATCTACCATCAATCCCCAGTTGTAATAACTGAAAAAAGAGGAATTCCAGATTTACGTAATCAAAAGCTTTTTGAAAGTCTATAGAAGATGCAAAAGTAGACTTTCCTTCTTGTTTTCCAGCATTCACTATTGTGGTTAAAGAATATATATGATAAACCCATTTTGTTCCTCAGCCAATAGATTACAGGATTACAGGTAACAGACCAGCCCATCCTTGAGAATACTAGAATGGAGTTTGTACACACAACTAAGTAACTAACTGTAATTCATAGGAAGTTGTGGGTCTGCATTTGGGCACTTCGGGATGGGTTTGATTATAGATTGTTGCCAATCAGAGGGGAGAGACCATGCTTAAAACAACTAAACAGAAGATTGGAAAGCACAGGGAACATACTAGGCTGTTTCAACAGCCCATTATGCTGTTTATAAAATCCAGTGGCTTTCTTTCAATTTATTAATGGCCTTTTTTACTTCATCGCCTGATGTCAAAATTCAAATAAGGATTAGAGAAACTGAATTGTTAACACATCTCCATTTGATATCTTTCAGCCACTAGCATAATCATCAAAATAAGAATCATCCCACTCGGATGAGACTGAATTTCCTGCAAATAAATCTCCAAAATGAGTTTCCCACTTATTCAGAACAACTTTAATGACAAAACATAAGGAACCATTATCCAAGATCACTTCTTCAGGAATATTTTGAACTTTTTGTGGCCCTAGTTTATTTACCAGGCTCCAAAATGTCTGGGGATTATGTGTTTGACTGCATTCAAAGCCCTCTTTGACATTTTTGTATCAAACTGCTGCTGCTTTCTGCCCAAGCCTTTGTGCACCAGCAAACATTTCAACAAGTGTTGTTGGGCACAAGGTAATTAGATTGCAGTTATGGTCTAAGTGACATTTCCTGGCCATAAAAGTATTATCCATTGAACCATGTGGTAAAACTGTTAAAAAGATAAATTTAACTGTAAATTCTTGTGTACATAGTAAGCCTATTTTTATTTTATAATGTAGCAATTTTAAATTGTTTCCTAATGGATGCCCTTTGGATTTCATATATGTTGTTTTTATTATCGTTCAATGTCTTATGTTGCACCTTAATGGCAAAACAAGTTTTATTCAAGTATTTGTGAATTCTGTTCATTGACAATGGCAATAAACCTTTTTTGATTCTGATTCTGAATGTTTTGCCCAGATTTCGTTATTTCATTATCTGTTCCAGACTCTTCCAGTTTCCATCCCCAACCGGCTGTTTGATGAGTGGAATAAAACGATCTCAAGATGTGTGTAATGTGCAAGAAACCCCATATCCGAATCAAAACGCTGCAATTATCTAAAGAAAAAAATATTGAGATTAATGTACAATGCTCCTGTATGGGCCTTACTGGCAGATGACAGACGGACCCAAGATTCAAGGTCTGGATTACAAAAGGTATAAAGGTTTTTCACCAGTTTGTAAAAGATAATCAAATGAAAAGCTTTGATATGTTGAAAGAATCCTTTGGCTTGGAGAAGCAGGACTTTTATAGGTTTTTACAAATAAGGAGTTACTATAACCAAGAAATTAAACAAGGTAGTGACCATTGCAGCTGCAGCTCTCTGACTGAGATGTTTGTGAAGGTTTATAAATCGATTTTCAAGGGAATTATATCTAATTCTATCAATGATTCTAATCTGACAGCTACTCTGTAAATATATAAAAAAACAAATGGAAGGAGAGTGGTCTTGTTTTGACGGACAAAGAGGGGAAGATGTTTGTACAGCCTGTGGAGAGACTACTTGTTGGAAAGCTGTGTACGTTTTCATAAACGCCATGTCAAAGTGCCAATTATTCTCAGGAAATACAGACTGTTGAGAGAAATTGTGCAGCAAAAGGCAAACCACTATCACATATTCTGGACCATACTGTTGTCAAAAATTTTGACTGAAATGAAGATGCACTACACAGTTTTTACATTGCATTTTCACATTTTGGAACTACCGTATTTTGCGGCTATAAGCCGCTATTTGTTCAGATGTTTGAGCCATGCGGCTTATTTATAGAGGTGCGGCTTTTCTGTGGTTTTTTTTCTTTCACCGTAGGGGATTAACGGAATTGGAATCAAAACTACGAAAGTAAGCAAGAAGCAGATGTTGCTTTTTTATTCAGCTAAGCAAATAGAACACGAGAGAAAATTACCAACTATAATTATTTCAAATTCTGTGCCGCATCATTATGGAACCCAACAAGAAGTTCGCACGAAGACAAGTTTAAGCTGAAGGCCATCGATCTTGTAGGAACGCGCGGCTGCAGCAAGCTTAACATCAATGAATGTACGGTTGAGACGTGAGGCGGGAGAGCACGCTGGAGGGAGGACAGCGGGACGAGCTCATGCGATGCCAAATGTCAAGGAAAGAGTCTGCGGCTTATACAAAAGTGCGGACCTATGTATTGTTTTATTATCGTTTTTTAAAAAATAGAGCAAATGCGCATTATAGGGGAGCGGCTAAAAGTCGCGGAAAATACGGTATGTTAGAGGACTCCTGCATGGACACAATAAAACAGTTACCTCTGGAACATACTTTTGGCAGCGGCGAAAAAGGCCATCACAAAAAGGGATGATCCAATTACATCAACAGGACAACATTATTTAGACCAGTGGTCCCCAAACTACGGCCCGGGGCCGATACGCCCGCCTCCACATTGACCGGCCCCCTGACAATACCAGGATGCATTATTCATGTCATATAGCTCAGGCAACTAAGATGTGCAGGCACTAAGAAACTTTCTGTCTGTGAAGAACCCAGAGAGGGTTATTGATCTCGGAAAGGGTATTCATATTTTATTGTGGCTTTCTGGATAACAATAATGTTAACATTAAGGCACCCTGCGATCGTCACACTTTTTCTGTTACAAACTGACCTTGCCCCCATCAGAGAAGGGAAAGTTATGTGGCCCTCACTGGAAAAAGTTTGGGACCCCTGCTTAAGACATTCGTAAACTGGAAAAATCACATTTGGAATTAATTTGAAAATGGACAAATTTCTTCTGTCTTGTCTTGCTTTTTGTGTTTGTTCTTATTGTTTATTTGAAAAAAAAAAAAAAAAAAAAAATAAGCCAACAGGACTTGGATTTCAGAAACAACCATGTGGAAGACACATCCCGTGGTCATGGAGAAGATTCATGTCTTTGAGAAATCCCTCTTTAGACATTACAGAAGCTTATTGAGACTACAACTTAGACAGGCTTTGTAATGCAGAGTTGATGTTGGATTTATCCAATTAATTATGAGTTCACATAGGATATTCGACATTTTGTGTGGAGCAGATATAAAATTAGCTTATTCTAAAAAAAATGCCCAAGAGACCGATATGAACATCGTCACCAAGAGGAAGCTAGCGAGGCTACAGCTAAGCTAACAGCCCCGTCGTGGCTCCGACCTTGCTTCCTCGTTTGCCAGAGCCCCACTCTGGCTCTAATCAGGTCTATCACTGGTCTATCCCACTCAAGAGGACCAGGAGTGGGATAGACCCTCTAATTTTGGCAGCTCTGCAGGGATAACTCATAACAAGCAGTTGACATAAACATTGCCGCTTGCTGTAATAACGATCTAACTGCCAAGACTAATGAACTGGATACTGACCATAGAAACCGAAAAGGAAATCTCAGACTTGAAAGACACGGTTTCACAGCCGTGGTAACAGGCAGAGCTCAGAATCAGATCAGAATCAGAAAGGGTTTATTGCCATGTCAATGAACAAAATCACAAAACATAGGAACGTCAAAGGCAACACACTATAAATAAAACACATATATTAATCAAAAGGGACATGCTGTGATTTCCTGAAGTCCACGATCTCTCACTGTCTTCTGGGCGTGGAACCAGGTTGTTAGCTGCATCACCTGGACACAGCCGATCCGGTTTGCGTCCTGATGTTCATGTGATGAACATCGAGAATCGTAATTGCAAACAATCTGTGGATGGTCGGTCTTCGAGAAGACACTGAGGGAAAATGTCTTATATTTATGGAGGCTGATCCACGATTATCTAAAACTCCAATGAAATAAAGCTGACCTTACACATTGCTTCCCTGGCTCCAATCGCTCTGAACCAACTCAGTGATAAATAATGTCATGGTGCATCTAATCTCGCCGTGGATCGTACCAGACAAACAAGCTCTCATTCTTCAACGACACTTAGCGAGTAGACTAAAGACTAGATCTTTTATCGCTTTTTGGTTTGGATGGCTATTTTTTTTTTTGCAGTTGTATTTATTCTGTTCGTTGTTGTACTTCCTGTGTTGTTGTTTGACCAGGAGTTATGTAACAGAGCAATTTACAAGAGTAATTTCCACATGGTTAATACATGGCAGCTTGGCTGCCGAGAAGTAATCTCCTGCTGGACCTTCTTGATGAGGGAGCTGATGGTGGTCCACTTAAGACCTGGGTAATGTGGTGCCTGAGAAGCCGAATGAGTCCACGGTGGTGATGGAGGAAGTCTGTCATGATGAGGGGGGCTGGGGGCTGTGACTTCCTGAAGTCACTACATTTCACTAGTCTTTGGGCGTTGAACCCAGGTTGTTAAATTTGTTTAAAAGGCAATACGATTATTTTGAACTCATCACTCCCATTCACATAAAACTATGTATTTGGCCTCAAAACTCCTGCACTGTACACAAACGGTACTTTTGGAGTATACTCCTGGCAGCAGAAAAAGGCCTTCACAAATGGAAAAATGATGACACAAATTGCGCGACTATCAAGATGGACCAACGTAATATATTGCATACGGAAAGTGGAAAAATGAAATAAAAATCACATTGGACATAATTGAAAAAACTTTGAAAGAAAAAGCCACTCCAAATCACAAAGGCGTCTAACCAAATATAGACTGGCTTTTTCTGTGGTGATTTTTTATTTTGGACAGAACAATTACAAAATGTAAATATAATTCTGCAAATACATTTAGTGACTTTCCAACTTGCCATTATACCTTTAACTCTTTCTGCTTTTTCCTATTTGTTATGTTGAGCATAAACAGCTGGATTTTATCAGCTCCACCTGACTGTATCTGTGAACTTGTCAGTCATCAGCACGCCTCGTGCAGTGTTTAAGAGTGAATTAAGAGTGATTGGCCGTGAGGCGCGTCTCTGCTGCCCAGGATGAGTGAGACAAAGCTTGGCAGGGGACGGAAATCAATGCACGGCCCAGACTATCAGATATAATGTATGCACACAGTAAAAACGCTCAAAAGGCACATTTTGAATTTTCAATAGGAGTTTGCTTTGCAAGGTTTGGGGAGAGTCTAAGCAGACCTCCCAGACTTCCTCACCCCGACACTTCCCTCAGCTCTCCGGAGTGATCCCGAGGCGTTCCAGGCAGCCAAGAGACTAGCCCTCCAGTGTTGGTCTGTTCCCGGCGCCTCCTTGTGGACCATGTCCAGAAAAAGAAGCCCAACCACCTCAGCTGCTCCTTGACGTGAGAGGCAACGTTCTACTCCAAATCCTCTGTTGACTTAGCTCCTCACCTATCTCTAAGTGAGCGCCAGTCACCCTGTGAGAAACCATTTCGACCGCTGTGGCCGTCTTGTCTTCTCGGTCATTATTCCTTCTTCACCACAACAGTCCGATACAGTGACCGCATCACTGCAGATGCTCGACCAAATCTGCATGTTATCTCGCATTCAACCATGAACAAACCGACCCCGAATCAAATCTGCTTTTCAAATGAGTAACATGAAGCATTCTGCAGGGAATACGGAAACGTTTAAGACTCTTAAGACGTTATCGGTCTTAAATTATGAATTGTCACCTCTCAGTTATGCATTTTTTTATAATCATCAGGCGTAATAATTGTAATTGAAATTTGATTAGTTGCACAGCCCTTTGCCAAATTGACAAATCATCTAATGCATGTTCAGTTCTGTTGTTGCTACACGTATGACCTTCTTCAGGCACTCAAAAGGCGCAGTGTTTAGAAAACGTAAAGAGTGCACGCTTAGAAGCTGACGCGGGACTGAAAAACATTGCGGTTTTCTACAGAATCAATGAGCGAAGCACAAAACTCTATTAATCTGAGCTGAGAAAAGTTTGATTAGGATGATTCTAAATTCTAGATGATTAATGAGCTCCATTAACGAACAATCACCATTTTACTTGTAAAATTGATAATGACAAAGTGTCCATAAACTTTGCAGTACTTCTGACACTGTCATGGTGGAGTGGGCGTTCCTCTGAAGAGTGTGATGTCACGTGCCAAGGATCAATAGTTGTATTTCCTCCCCACATTTCCAGCCTCTCTGCCCTCACTCCATCCTCGCTAGAGCCACTGCACTGATCTCATCACTGCCGACTAATGGTGTAATCTCCCAAAGCCGTGCCTAATATCAACCAGCGCGCTTGTATCCATATAAGGTCCATTAGCGGGTGCCTCGTCGCTCACCGGCAACAGCAGCAACAGCAGCAACAGCAGCGGCACCGCTCCAAATGTCGGTGCAAATTGCATTAAGTTACAGTGGCTTAATGAATAATGCGGCCAATACAGTACACAGACATTCCATTATGTGCAGTGGGGCCTAGGGCGCGGGCAGCTGTCTTCTATGAGTAGGGCTGAGGCGCATAGGCCAAGTGAGGGAGTGCTGATTAGGATGTCTTAGCTTTTTTATTAAAGGCAGCAGCTCCGAAGTGATGGACAGGGAAAAATTATTTGGTGATTGTTGTAATTTCCTGTTTACAGCCAAATGAGGGTGACGTTTAGTGGCATGTTTTCAGTGAAGCGTTTGGTTATTACATGCACACCTGCTGCCAGTCCTCTCCAACCTCCACCAATGTTACGACCGCTTAAAGAACGCATGCTATGCAAACGACTTTTTGGAGCTTTTGACCGTGCTTTCACATTGTTCCCATAATGAAAAATTACCTGCAGTTGCATTTAGTTTTTCATTCGTTTGTTTCATTAATCCTGTCTACAAGCTGGTCAATTCTGCTCCTTCTCTGAGCCTCACAAAAACATTTGCATACATTATATATATATATATATATATATATATATAATACATCAATATATAAAGCAAAGGTACAAAAGCCAGTTTAAAGGAATATTTGTCTTTTAAAACTCATTCTGTCACCCCAATAGACACGCTGACAACACAGCCGTATTAGTGATGGGCCATTTAGCTCAGATATGGAGCTAAGAACTGATTCTTTTCAATTGCACAAGTCAATAGATTTGCATTGAAATAGGAAATTGCCGCCAGAAGTTTGCCGATGATTGCTGAAAGATTGAATGTTGACCTAATGATTAAAAAGAGTCTACCTTTGTATAATCTAATCTCAGTGTAAATGCAGCTGTTCTGTGAAGGCCACAGAAGTTTGTGAAGAGAATGTTGGGAAGCAAACAGCATCATGAAGTCCAAGGAACACCCCAGACACGTCAGAGAGAAAGATGTCGTTTTCCCAAGCTTTGAACATTTCATGAAACACTATTCAAACCATCATATGGAAATGGAAAGAGTTAGGCACAACTACAAACCAAACTTCCAGGCCGAACAAGGAAAGCACTGATCAGAGATGCAGCTAAGAGGCCCCTGGGAACTCTGGAGGAGCTGCGGAGATCCATGGATCATGGGGACGGGGAACCTGTCCACAGGGAAACTATTAGTCGTGCACTACACAAATCTGGCCTTTATGGAAGAAGCCATTGTTGAAAAACAGCCATAAGAAGTCCCATATGCAGTTTGCCAAAAGCCACGTGAAGGACACAAGAAACATGTGGAAGAAGGTGCTCTGGTCTGATCAGACCTCTGTGTGGTGTAAAACTAACAGGTCACATGACTCTGAAACACCCTCTGTCCCACTGTCCCACATGGTGCTGTGGGCTGCTTTTCTTCAGCAGGGACAGGGAAGCTGCTCAGAGCTGATGGGAAGATGGATGAGCCAAATACAGGACAATCTAGGAGAAAACCTGTGGTGTCTACAAAAGACTTGAGACTGTATCGGAGGTTCACCTTCAGCAGGACAACGAGCCCAAACATAAAGCCAGAGCTACGATGGAATCCAGTCCAGAATCAGTGGTAAGATCTGAAAAATGCTGTTCACAAATGCTCTCCATCAAATCTGTTTTGCAAAGATGAATGGGAAAAACGTTCCGTCTGTAGGTGAGCAAAGCTGGAGAGAGAAACCCCAAACGATTTGCAGCTGTAATGGCAGAGAAATGAGGTTCCACAAAGTATAATACTGAATACATTTGCAACCTGCACTTTTCAGTTTTTGTATTTACACAAATTGAAAATCTTATGTAATTTTCCTTCCACTTCACAATTGTACACCAACTGTGGCACCACTTTCTGATGCTATAGCGAAAAGATAATTTCCCCTTTGTTTATTTACGCTGGCTCTTTGTGGCTCATGAGTCATGTGGCTAGGCCCAGTAATTACAGAGATTTGACCATAAACTATAAATTCTTAAAATGTTTAGGAGGGTCCACACTACACGACTGGACTGAGTGTGATTATAGAGTCTGAGGTCCACACTTAACAACTGAGTTCACACTACACCTGAAGATACTTTTATCTACAAAATGCAATCAATAATGCTTAAAAACAACTTTATAGTCTATAATAATGATGCCATACCTGCTTGCCACTGGCCAATCCTGTCAGATCTTGGAAGCTAAGCAGGGCAGACCGCAGGAATACTCGGTACCACAGTGAGGTAGATAGAGAAGAAGTCATTGTGTCCTTAGGTAAGACACTTCTCCCACAATGCCTAGTCTGAACTCTGGTGTGAGCGTGAATGATTGGTGATGGTTGAAGGGGCCATTGTTGCAGATTGGCAGCCTTGTTTCCGTCAGTCTGCCCCAGGGCAGCTGTGGCTACAATAGCAGCTTGCCACCACGGAATGTGGGATAAAATAATAGTGACAGTAGTGTAGGACTTTGAGAGGCTTCGACAAACCTGTAAAGCACATTACAAGTGGAAGGCATTATTATTTTTATTGCGCAATTTATTCATGCTTTATTTAGACTGTTGTGTTTCATGACTTTTCATTGGTTAAACAGCCTCATGTGACCCCTGGCCAACCAAAACAGCTGTAGCGATAAAAAACAAAAGACATATGTAGAGCTGGCTGTGTTGCTAATTTACTCTAAATGATATAAAATGGACTTTAAACCAGAGGAGAAAAGAGGAGGGGGAGAGTTTGTTTATCAGTTCAGCGCTGGTTTTAAGCATAAACGTAGTGCGTGTGCCCTTTCTGTATTGTTAATCCGATGTTTAGGCAGGAAAATTAAGCATATATCTCGCTCCAGCTCAATTTTAAACATTAGATTAGATTACATTAGACTAGATTACATTTAACTTTATTGTCATTTTGAAAAGTACAGTTCAACGAAATGCAGTACAGCATCTAACCAGAAGTGCAATGAAGCAAGTACTAAATTAACATTTCCGTAAAAACAGATTTGCACTATTTAGTAATATAACATTTGGATAAGCTAATACTATTAACATATTTACATTTTACTATACAGTTTTGAAAATATGATAAGATTACAAAGGCAGTAGACCCAAAGATAGATGCGACTATGGCTGAAATGCGTGATTTAAAATCCAAGAATTCTAACGAACTGGACAGCCAAGCCACGGCAGCCGAGAAGGAAATCTCTGATCTGAAAGACACTAACCGGCAGAATCAGGTTTGCGTCCTGACAGATCATGTGAACGACCTGGAGAATCGTAAATGCAGAGGTAATCTGCGGATATCATTCTTCAAGAGGACACTGAAGGGAAAGATATTATTAAATTATGGGTTGGGATCCCCAAATATCTAAAACTTTCAACAAAAGCTGGGATAATAAAGCATGGCTGTCCACATCGCTCCCAAGTTGGCTCCGAAACAACCCAAGACCTATTATTCTCAAGTTCCATAACTTCAGCGATAAACAGTGTGTCATGGCAGCAGCTAGACGTTTGGCCGCAGATTGGACCACACTGAATAGGCTCCATTTCTCCTTTTTCAATGGCTACTCTGCGAGAGTGGTCAAGAAACGCAAGGCCCTGTGGAATACGTGCTGCTTTATCCCGCAGCGCTGAGGCTCAACGTGGATGGTAAAACAAAAAGATTTACCTCACTGAACAAGGCATCGACTTTTGCAGAGGCGCTGCCGGATCTTTGAGCAGTTCCACATTGTCCCTTTTTTTCCTTTTTTCAATTGAAGGGACTTGGACTTGTGGGCCTACTTTTACTTGTAAACGCCTGGGTGAAAATGTTCTATTAACTTTATCAGAGGGCAATTTTTGTTTCAGTTTGTTTGTTGTATTATGTTCTGTTGTTGTTGGTCCTGTGTTTGTGTGTTGTTTCTGACCAGAAAGTTGTGTAAACAAAAGCAGAGTTGCAAGAATAATTTCAAAATGGTTAATACAATGGCTACTGAAAAATTATATATAATATCCTTTAATGTTAATGGCATATTGAGCCCAATTAAGTGGTCAAAGATACTAAAAGAAAAAAAAGATAGTATATTGTTACGAACCCAGCTCGGCTAGGGAAAAGGGAAGGCGACACAACCAAGATGTTGAATTGTAATGTAGTGGTTTCATAAACAATAAATAAGGTAAGGGAAATAATAATTTTAAACTTTACATAACAAAAATAGACTCTTCCAGAGTATTGACAAATAAATATACAATTAAATAACAAATTGAATGCCTAAATCAACTGGGACTTCTAGTTTTTCACACACACAATGACTAACAAGCAAAAGAACAAAAGGAGACTCGTCTACTCTGAAAAATAAGTCAAAACCCCAACCAGCAGTGTCCCTTCTGTGGTGCCGAGCAGTCATATGGAGGGACAGGATTAGCAGAGAGGAGCAGCAAGGCAATCAGGGGTGCAGACACCAGCAGCCAATCCAGCAATCCAGAGAGCTGGATCCTCCCATCGTGAGACAGGACTTGGGCAGCTCATGTTAACCAGGCACATTATGAAACAGACCTATAGGGGAGCAGGGTGAGGCGGATCCAGGCGGATCCAGGCCAAACGCCATGTTTTTATTATTGTCCATCATCGTATGTTAATACAGTGATGGATATTTTTACAGAGACTAGAGGACTGGGTGGGCATCACTGGCACTGCGCTAAACTGGTTAAAGTCCTATCTGGAAGACAGGAAGTTCTTTGTCGAAATTGGTAAATGTGTCTCAGACCAGATGCCCCTGACCTGTGTGGGCCCCAAGGGTCAATCCTGGGACCCCTTCTGTTCATCAGTTGATACGCAGCGAGAATGTGTCCTATCACAATTATGCAGACGGCGCTCAAATCTATGTTTCACTGACGGCAGGTGAATATGGACCAGTGGATTCACTCTGTCACTGCATCCAACAGATCAGTGTGTGGATGCAAAAAAACTTTCTCCAGCTGAACTCAGACAAGACAGAAATCATCGTCTTCAGCCCACAGAAACAAAGAGAAAGTCACCTCCAGAGTCTCGCTCTAAAACCTACAAATCAAGTTAGAAATCTGGGGGTAATAATGGACTCAGATTTGAATTTTAACAGCCACGACAGATCAATCACATCAGCAGCTTTTAACCATCTAAAAAACATTGCCAAAATCAAAAGTATAGTGTCTAAACCAGACCTGGAGAGACTTATCCATGCGTTTGTCTCTAGTAGATTAGACTACTGTAACGGCCTGCTCACTGGCCTCTCCAAACGAGCTGTAAAACAGCTGCAGTACATCCAGAACGCTGCTGCTCGGGTCCTGACTAGAACCAGGAAGTACGATCACATTAGTCCTGTGCTCAGGTCTCTGCACTGGCTCCCTGTGGCTCAGAGAATAGACTTCAAAGCAGCTCTGCTTTTATACAAGTCTCTCCATGGCCTAGCACCAAAGTACATCTAGGACATGTTAGTGCCATATGAACCATCTCGGACTCTGAGGACCTCAGGGACCGGCATCCTGCTGGTGCCCAGAGTAAGGACTAAACATGGGGAATCTGCTTTCAGTTTTATGCAGCTAAAATCTAAAAAGTCTTTCTGAGGATCGTGAGACAGGCCTCTACTCTGGCATTGTTCAAATCTAAGCTAAAAACTGTTTTGTTTGGCTGTGCATATGACTGAAATGCTTTTCTTTGCACTCTTCTCTTTTATGTCTTGAACTATTTGACAGATAGCCTGAAAATGGCACATTTAAATTAAGCTTTTGTGATTTCTGTCATGTCTTTGTGATTTTAATGCATTTTTTCCTGTTGTGTGAAGCACTTTGAATTGATTGTGTACGAATTGTGCTCTACAAATAAACTTGCCTTGCCTTGCTTATGTTGCACCTTAATGCCGAAACAAGTTACTATGTTTCTCAATTTTGTGAACCTTTTCTGATTCTGATAACAATATACCTACAAGAAATCTAATTAAACAACGTAAAAAATATACTACATTTGGTTATAACAGACTTTACTATTCCTCATACAAGGGCAAACACAAGAGGAGAGTGGCTGTATTAGTCTCAAGCAGAATAGCCTTTGAACAGCGTTTTGAACATAAAGATAAAGATGGGAGATTTGTATTGGTCAAAGGAACATTTAATGGAAGTGTGTTTACTTTGGTAAATGTGTATCCCCACCAGTGTGTATCACTTTCTAGACTAAAGTTTTGAATCTGATTCCAGACCACTCTGAGGGAACCCTTGTCTGTGGTGGCAACTGGAGCTTACATGTTCAGATGACATTAGTTGTTTCAAACTCACAAAGTACTGGTAAATCTATAAATAACAAATTTCAAAAATGTATGGGGCAGGGCTGTGCTTGGTTCACCCTGCTGTTTCGTACTTGGAACTATTAGCCCAATATATTAGACAATCAGAAACAGTTTATGGTGTTTCAATTGATGGGACAGAACATAAAATTGCCTGCTATGCAGATTATGTACTACTATATTTTATTCTGATTCAAAACTCAACAACTATCAAAAGAAAAAGGAAGTTGGGGTTTAGCTTATATTATTTCATCTCAAATCAGAACATTGCTGTAGTGGTGTTACCCAGAGTATGAAGCTTAATTGAAAAATATTGAGTGTAATATGATGCCGGAGGTTCCTGTACAGGCCATACTGGCAAATGACAAACTGTTGAGTCATATGAACGAAATTAAGAATCCCTGGGTAAAATCTGTGCTTACAACATGAAAGAAGCTAATCAAAACATACAAACTAAACAAAGATGCTATCTTCGGGTCTGGATGACCCACAGGCATCTTTAGTAAAATGCCTCCCCCTCCCTCCACAACATGAATTTTTTTTTTTTTGTGTGGTTAATGTTTATAAAATAAATTGTAAAAATTTTTTATTTATTTTTTAACCGGCACACTATCTTAGAGGGTAGCACAAGGTTAAACTGGTTGGCTTTTGACCAACTTTTTCCACCAAACAGAACTGACCTGAGATACAAGGTCTACATTACAAAAGCTATAAAAGTTTTGATCAGATTGTAAAAAATAATTGCATGAAAAGCTTTGATATATTGAAAGAATCCTTTAACTCGGAGAAACAGAATTTGAATCGGCATTTACAAACAGAGGTGGTGTAACGTGTTAGCTGGTAATGCGTTAAGAGTACTCAAATTACTTTTTTAAAGCAGCGAGGAACACGTTGCTTTAACGTGTTCCTCGCTGCTTTTGTACACTTTTGTGTACTTTTGTACACTCATTTAATCTAGTACTCTCCAAATTACACTTCCAAATCAATAACGTGTTAGTTTGGGCTATGTCATTATTGCTTTGCCGGTCTCGTCTTGTCCTTACGCCAGAGAGAAATAAACTTTCAGACTCTTTTCAGAGTTTGAAAAACTCCTTCACTTTTGTTATAACCACCATTTTGTAGATGTGGAGAAATTATAGGGTGTTAGATTTAAATAAACTAGTCCTAAAACAAGTGTTCTGTTGTTGTGTATTGGGGGTCTCGCTCATATACTAATTGTTGTTTTTAATTGCTTGAGGACAGGCCGACACGTGCTTGTTGTATGACATTGTACTGTGGTCATCTGTCTACATAAAAGAGAAATAAAGCTCAGTCAAACGCATATACTTTGTGTGTTTATTTGATATCTTAAATAAACTGTGTTATTTATTTGACTGTGTTTGTAGGATAGCCAAGCCGTCTGGCTCGCCCCCTCGTGTTAGGTTTTGTTTTTGCATCAGTAATGTTATACAAACAGTAATGGAAGTAAGGAGAAGAAATTAAGGACTCAAGTCAGGTTTTACCTCTGTTTTGCTGTGCATTAATGAACAACGCAAAGTGACAGGTTATACAATAATGTTGATTATTGGTAACGCAAGAGTACTCTAATGCGTTACTTTCATAACACAGTAGCGCAGAAACATAACGCGTTAGTTTTCCAGGGCAGTAACGAGGTGACTTAACAAGTTACTTTTAAAAGTAACACCACCCAACACTGTTTACAAATAAGGAGTTATCATAACTGTAGCGGTTTTAAAAGCATAAGTTTCCTCGTGTAAATATGCAATTGTTTTTTTTTTTTTTAAAGAAGATGTAGCTGGGGAACCAAGACATCATACTCTAGCCACAACAATGGAATCTGAGAGAATGTTTATTGATAATAGTGATGATGATGGATCGATGATGGATCGATTAGAGTTGGCTGGGTGGAGGGATGAAGGGATGAAGGAATGCATGTGCGTGGGGGTTGAGTAGACTGCAAAGAGGGGGATGAGAGAAATGATGAGACGAGAAAGATTGAGAACAGAGGGAGCAGGCACGGGTTTATACAACCTGGCTCCCCCCACCAGAGGAAGCTGAGAGGTCGGGCTGCGGGCCGAATAATGACGTCATCAGCTGCGCACGCTCTGGACAGGGAACCAGGAAGTGCGAAGGGTGACGACAAGTGGATATTTATCATCATAGCGTCTGAAAGAAATGCCTTCCGACTTCAGCCCACAGCAGGCAAGCCGCGGTCCGGTCTCTGGTGTCTACCTGCGTGGAGACGTGCACAGAAGCAGCGTACAGGAGCGGTGGAGCGGTGCCTTAGAGATAACAACAACTCCCCAACCAGATATGGGGTACGAAGCCCCAATAAGTGCAATCATGCTGAATGAGGCAGCATGATAAGATCATCGTGAGAATGAATACGAGGCAACCCCGACACCCCTAAGTGAAATTCCATCAGAAAGTCTCCTGGACGATGTGAATGCAGCATTGAGTGCGATCCCTACCACAACCATCACTGAAACCAATGAGCTGATGTGCACCTCAGCAGCAGTGATCCTAGAGATGCTTGGCTATAAGGGCAACCATGAGAACCATGAGAAAAAATACCCACCATGGAAACGAAGGTTAGAGGCTAAAACCAAGCAGGCGCCGAAAGAAGAAAGGCAACTAACAGAGGCTGAGAGAGATGCAATGAAACAACAAGTACCAAAGAATTGCAACCAGATGCCCACACTTAAAGCACTCGAAACTGCCAAACAAAGGCTCCAAGACATAACCCGCCGCCTAAAGAGGTACATGAGAGACGAATAAATTAGCTGTTCGCAACTCAGCCAAGGAAAGTGTATACTCAATGGCAGGGTAATCACAGCAGAGCAGACCAACCAAGGCGGGAAACTGAAAGGCACTGGAAAAGTATATGGGAAAAGGAGGCTACACACAACAGCGATGCACAGTGCCTGGTGGATCTAGGAGGGGACCACAGCAACCTCCCTGAACAGAACCCAGTTACCATCACAGTGGCAGACCCTGTGGCAGTGCCAGGCCCTGACATGATTCACGCATACTGGCTAAAGAAATTCTCAACAATCCATGAGCGCCTGGCAGCACAAATGAACCAGCTGCTCAGGGATAGGACTCATTGGACTCATCGGAGCACTCGGGACAGTGACCCTCAAACTGGAGGAGTACAGCAGATCCCTGGAGAAACATCAGACATCTCAAATGCAGTGCAAGGAACAGTAAATATACTATGCGGAACCCTCGAGCTTTCTGGCCTCTGGTGGAGGACCCGAGCTTAGAAAAAGGGATGAGACCAACAAACAACCAGAACACAACACAAAATGACCAAATTAAAATAATAACTTAAATAGACATCAACAAAACCCATTTAGTTCAAATTTGTCCATTTCCAAATCAAGTCCGAATGTAATTTTTTCCATTTGTCTGATGTCTGTAATGATGTCAGTCCAGTCCTTGATCGTTGGTGTGGATTGTGTCAATCATTTCTTTGTGATGGCCTTTTTCCTGGTGCCAAGGTATCCACTGATTGTGTCCATAGCAGGAGTTTTGAGGCCCAAGTACATAGTTCCAAAACTGAAAGGGGTGGTAATGTCTGCAGTGCATTGTTAATTTCAGTCCAATATTTCTGACTGACAGGACAGTCCCAAAACACATGATAGTGGTTTGTCTCCTGGCAACCACACTTTCTCCAACAGTATTTTCTTGTGAACATGAGCACTATGACATGGTGTTATGAAAAAACGTGATACATTTTCCCAATATAATTCTGTCCAAACATGATATTTTTTGGTTCTCCAATGAGATGAACATATATTTTCCCATTCTTTAACTTTCAAATTAAAATGACCATCTTTCCCATTATTATTAATATAATTATTAGAGGGCTGCCTGAATCATCAATACATTTATATCATTTTGATATTATTCCCCTTTAAAGCTCTGATTTATAAACTTTAACAAATAATTAAATCAAAGGATTATAGGGGTCGTTGCTGTATTTAATGTCTTGGTTATAATAACTCCCAATTTGTCAATACCTAGTCCAGTTTCTTCAAGTCAAAAGATTCCTTCAACATTTTAAAACCTTTCATGCGATTTTCTTTTACAGTCTAGTGAAACACTTTTATACCTTTTATTATCCAGCCATTAAATCTAAAATCTGTGCTGTTAGGTGCAAAACCTTGGTCTAAAGCCATCTAGTTTAATATTTTAATATCTTTGTGTAGGTCATATGTTTTGATTAGTTCTGTCCATGTTGTCAGCACAGATTTTACCCACAGGTTCTCCACCCCCCCCAGGAACCACCTTACTCTCAATATTTTTCCATTGAGCTTCATATTCCGGGTCACATCAGCGCAGCAACGCTCTGATTTGATCTGAAATAAAGGGATTTTCCAGACAAGGTAATCCCCAGCCTCCTTGTTATATTGCACTCGTCAAACAGCCGGTGTTGGGGATGGAAACTGGGAAAGTCTGGACTAGATAGAGAAATCTGGGCAAAACAGTCATTGTAATGGTTTCAGTCCATTGATTTAGACTTTAGTACGGGTTACGAGTCCAGTTTTCAAGGTCTTTTTTTTTTATAGCAGTATAACGAGGGGTATAATTTTTCTCCATAATTGTTGATAGATCTTTATATAGATCCACACCCAAATATCTTAGTGATTCTATTTGCCACTTAAATGGGTAGGTCTTTCCAAAGAGCGATTTAAGTTTTTTGTTTAGTTTGTATCCAGACCATCGTAAAGAGCACCAATATTATTTTTATAATAAGTTGTCTATTTGAAAGTTGTTTACCACTTAATTAAATAAGGCCAGCTAACAGAGTCAAAAGCTTTCTCAGCATCCAAACTAATGATCACAGCTTTGTTTTTGTTTTTTTGTATACAGTTCATTATGTGTAGGGCTCATGTTTAGGGCTCATGTTATCTTCCGTCTGTCATCTGTCAATAAATCCAGTCGGATCATAGTGGATTCAGTTTGGGAGTATGTGTTCCATTTCTTTTTAGATAATTGAGGTATATAGAAATAGGTCTATATGAGGCACAATCCTCTTGACTGATTCTTTCCAGCTACGAGGGGTCTGAGATTGTGCCATGTTTAACATTGTTGAAAGCAGAGGGATAAGTGTTTCTTTTAGAGCTTTATCCACTCTGGTGTGAACCCATCACTCCCCGGAGATTCATTTTCCTTTAATCCTCTGATTGGACTTTGTATCTCCAATTATGTTATTTCAGCTCCTAATTTTTATTTTGCACTTCGGACATAATGGACAAATTGAGGGTGTTCAGAAAATAATTTATGTCATCCTCTTTATCTCCTGAAATTTTAGAGATTGTTTTAATAGAAGGATTCAAATGCTAATTGAATTTGACTAGTTTGGTTAAGATGTAATCACTTTGCCTATCCCGTATTTTAAAAAGCGTTCTTTCAGCCTGTCGTTTCAAGTTTCAAGGATAATAATTTAGAAAATGTTGATCCAAAATGTTATTTTTTTGTCTTTCCTCCAAGTCTACAGAAATTTAGCTAGGAGCATTGTCACTTAAGTCTATTGTGTCTATCTCCCTCATTGATTTTAGATCTGTCTTTTTTGAAGATAAATAAATAGTCTATTCTGGAATAGATTGTATGTCGACTAGAAAAATGGGTATACTGGGGTGCATTCAGGTTAATCTTCCTCCAAATGTCAATCAGTTTTATGTTCTTCATTTATTAACGGAACTTAGATATAGTTGAGTTTGACACGTCTAATGTTGGTTGAATGCGAAGATTCCAATCGCTGCCACAGATTAGGGTTCCCTCAGAGTGTAATAAAAAAACACAAATAGTGCTTAATTCTGCCTAAAATATCAACCAGTGCTGTGTTTTTCAGGGTTATCTCTCACTCTTACAGACAGTACGCTGTCATCATATATAACCCCTTTAAACGTTTGGTGATACAATATCATCATTGCAGTAATTTGACACAAGCAGCTCACAGTAAGAGTGAGATCTATGGAAATAAAAACACATAATTGAGTGAACGCAAGTTTAATGCCATACTGTGAAACATTACCATAGAGCCTAGCAAGTGGCAGGTCCCCATCAGATTCAGCACTTTAAACTTGTTTTATTCTAATGTGTATGTAGTACCACCATTCTAAATATAAATGTGATTCCTCATTTTGACATTTTTGTTTATTTTCATTCATTATTGTCTGAGTAATTATTAAAAAAAAAAAAACAGACACAAATAATATGCATTAAAAAGACCAAGGGCAACATATGGAAGAAGCACAATTAGACTCTAAACTGAAAACACTAATGACATTTGAAAGGACCAGTGAACACTAAAGTTAATGCCTAGCTGCGACTGCTGGGTATGATTTATGAATATGACCTTTGGAAGGCGCCATGCTACTTTATCTGTTAGCAAACTAAAGTCTAAGGAGTTATATTAAAAATCCAGATAATCTCGTCATGTCTGTATTATGCAAAATATGAATGAGCATGGGTTGTCTTCTTCTTGTTGCATGTTCCTTGAGAACAAATGCATCTCTTAACAAGACACACATGTAAGAGAAACTTTAAAATCGGATTTAAAAGTAATTAATTTTGATGAATGCTGCGACTATGAGGACCGTAAAGTGGAAATGGTTGTCCTGTTTTTGTGTGCTTTTAATACTTCGAAGTTTACGCAAAAGGAACACATTTTTAAGTAAAGATGTTGGGATTTATATGATTTGATATTTTGCTTTAATCATAAAATAATGATTAAATAAAAATTAAACATTGAACATTAAAAACTGGCTAAAAGATAAAAACATATCTCTGTTGAAGCAATAAGCCGCCGAAGCTGTTAACTTCCTTTAGCTGCAAAAAGACGGCAGATTTAACTTTTTCCTACCTGCGCCAAAACACATGGAGGAGTATCAAACCAAACACGTCAAAGTAAGATCGAAACACCAGTATTGAACAATTTGCTCTTATTTTAAGAATTATCCCATCCGGACAGTAGGTTACAGGTCAGAGTTGGGATTGAACCACCAACATGAAGATTATAATGGTTTGGTTGAGTGTACTGAGTGCTTCCTGTAATTGCTTTTGTACACGGGCTGGTTCTCCCATGCACAGAGTTCTGAGCCGATGTTCAAAATGCTCCTGGATCCAGCTCGGCTCGTCCTGATGTTTCCTTCATCTTCCCTCCCACTGCCATGCGGTTGCCATGACGACGCGGACCTCGTTCGCTGGAGTGGTCGGGCAGAGCGGATGGGATTGTGAGTTAGATGAGTCAGAGCCTCCACACTCAGCAGTTGTCCTGGAGAGACAATGACAATGAGGAGTACACCACTAATTTGATGAAGGATTTACTTTTTTCCTCTCTTCTAACCATGTTCTAACAGTGTTCCCTCATTAAAAACACAAGTTGTATTTAGCATCATTCTTGTTTGTTAAGTGAATCCTGTCTTCTCTGCTCCTCTGAGCCTCACAAAAACACTTGCTTTACACTTTTTTTGTGACATCAAAATCAGCTCTCCGTGCTTTGTGTTTTTTGGTTTTGTTCTTTTCTTAAATTTTTAAAAGTATAAAACACAATAGAAAAACACAGAGCATTGAACATCTGTGCTATTTTCAAGTCCGTATACCATCACTAGATGATGTAACTGTGTGCTAACATTAGCATCTCGGGGAAAGCTACCTTTTGTTTATTTCCCCATTGTAATTCCCTCTGCTGACAGCAGATGGAGTGCTAACACCAAATCCTGAACACCAGACTGAGAGAAAGTCATGGTACTCAATAAAGAAATAATTTTTATTTGTAAAAAAACGAGAGCACGTTTAAAGGACAACATGAGCAGGTTGACTTTACATTGCACTCTAGGGGGAAAAAGGCTTTCTAGACTGCAGTACCAATTGACTGGCCACTAGTCCTACTCACAACCAGTTTAAGATAGCAATACTCCATCCACCCATCGCCCCGGTACAAATATATTGTAAAAGCAGCTATTCAGGTAAAAATGAGACTGTAATGCTTTCTCTGCATCTAATTATAAAGCTTTTTATTCTCTGTGAAGCAGGAAGTGTGCCGTTAGCATGCTAACGTTTGTGAGCTTTACCGTGAAGGCGAAACCCGTTTTGGGATCAGAAAGTTGTGATAAGCGCTTATAAACTTATCATAGTGAATAGTTTGCCGTGAAGGCATTAGGACTGCTGCAAACAGCAATTCATTAATTTTCATATTTTAAGACTGTAAAAATCAGGTACAGCGCCTTTAATAGATCCATGAACATTCCAGATTAATGTAGGTGTGCAAAAGTTAGCGTTCCTTTAACTCCGACATATGCACCATGTTACTGTTTTTGGTTGTTAATTGTGATTGTTTTAGTTTTATTCTTCTTATACGTATATTTTAAATATATTCACTGTAAAATTAACATACCTGCATGATATGATTTTAATAGTATAGATTGTTGGTAATTATTGATAATATTTTTTTTCATCTACCTGTTTCAAAATGTGTAGGTTTTTATTGTATTTTGTATAATTGCGACTAGATTATTCGTTTGAAACATGTAAAATATGAATAAATGATATACTAGTTTGTTTGCATTTAGCCCCTTGCCGCGTCCAGCCTGTGTGCTGTGACCGCTCCTGTCCTGCTGGTGACATTCCACAGCTCTTTGTTCCTCCAGCACCAGCGCTCACACCTGTCCCGCTTTGGCCTGGAAATGTGTGCTTCACAGACGAACGCTTTCACTCCATCCACCCTGTGTGTGGCGGGAAGTCGTCCCAATGTGGGGACTAAAGTAAGGTGCGCAGGAGGTAATCCTTTATGGTTATGGTTTAGGTTAGGATTAGGGAAATTAGGGTCAGGGTCAGTGTCAAGGAAATGAATGCAAGTCAATGTGATGTTCCCATGAGACATGTAAACCCAGCATGTGTGAGTATGTGAAGAGTCTCTGGAGCCCGCGGCCTTGGAAAACCTTCTCCGCCGGGTCGTCAGGTCATCAGAATCCAGCAGAACGACTTTATATATCCTTGAGGGCAAATGCAGAGCCCAAATTCATATGAAATGAAACTCTCCAGTTGAATGCATATGAGAATGTACGGTAAGATGAAGAGGCTGTAAGATGAAGCCTAAGATATTTAACCTGAGACCACATCATGCCAGACACTGCAGGTGAAAAGGACAAAATATTATTTTCCTTTGAAAGTTTACCCACATAAATGTCACAAAAACATGTATTACACATTTTTTATCATGAAAAAACCAAACAAATTATATATATATACACACACACACACACACACACATACATACGTATATATATATATATATATATATATATATATATATATATATATATACATCACATACATGTATACATGTATATATAAATATGTATATATATATATTCACATTGGAAGTGTGTGTATATATATATATATATATATATATATATTATATTATTATATATATATATAATATATATAACATATACATACACACAACAGCGGAACAAGCAGAATAAAAATGTGTTAAATCCAAATGAGAGAAAAAGCACAATGCCTCTTGTGTATGTTTTTCTGCTCAAATAGGCCATAGTACACCCGTCAGCGCTGCCATGTTGTTTTGGTTTGTCTGGGCACTTCACTACGCTATAGTATATATTATATATACTGTATCTATATATCGTACTTTTCGGGCTATAGAGCACTCCTGAATAATAGCCAACAAAATTGACAAAGAAAAAAATAAATTGTACATATATGGGCTGCACCTGTCAATACGACGCAGGAGCCCATGTGTGAACATGAGATATTTACACACAAATATAGTACACAGTAGTGATGCGCTGGTTGTCTTTTGAACCGGGGGTCTAATTAGACTAATTTCTCAGTGAAGATGAGTTGGATTGTAATAAAACACACAGCATTTTGAAGCTTAACAAACATAGAACACGTCTGAGCTGTCCGTACTGTCCCCTCTGTCCTTGATTACTCTGTGTGAGCTGATTTGTATCTGTGTCTGTGTCTTCACATCTGGTTCATCTGCTCCTGAGCTTGTGCTTAGCGATTAAGTGTTACGTTATGACATGAGATATTTACACAGAAATAGCAGGGTTGACTTTTGACCCGTGGGTCAAGTCTCATTTCAATGCTGCAGGTTCTAAACTGCAGACCGCCGTATATCACATGTCCTCGCTCCACGTGTGTCTTTGCGTTTCAGCCGCGTCTAGATTCACTTCCATTTCTCCGTGAATATGAGTCTGATTGTAATAAAACACACAGAGAACACGATGTGTCCCCTGGACAGTGACCACTGTCCACTGACGTCTTCTTCTACAGTGTGTCAAATGCATATACCGTATTTTCCGGACCTTTAGCCGCTCCCCTATATAAGCCGCATTTGCTCTATTTTTAAAAAAAACGATAATAAAACAATACATAGGCCGCACCTTTTGTATAGGCCGCAGAACTCTTTCCTTGACTTTTGGCATCGGCATGAGCTCGTCCCGCTGTCCCCTCCAGCGTCACCGTACATTCATTGATGTTAAGCTTGCGTGCAGCCGCGCGCGGTTTCCTAGCAAGATCGATGGCCTTCAGCTTAAAACTTGCTTCGTACGAACTTCTTCGTTTGGGTTCCATAATGATGGGGCAAGAATTTGAAAATAATTTATAGTTGGTAATTTGTCGTCCGTGGTTCTATTTGCTAGCTGAATAAAAAAAGCAACATCTGCTTCTTTGCTTAACTTTTCTGTAGTTTTGATTCTATTTCCGGATAGTTCGCCCCTAGCGGTGAAAGAAAAAAACCACAGAAAAGCCGCAGCCTCTAAATAAGCCGCATGGCTCAAAACATCTGACAAAAGTAGCGGCTTATGGTCCGCAAAATACGGTATATATAAGGAATTTTGAATATCACATTTAGCATTTAAGTAAACTCTATCTTACTAAAAATGTGTGTAAAAATTCAGATTTTACTTTATTTTTTGGAGTTAAAACTTTCATATTTCAATTAGATATGACTAAATACTTCTGTACCATCCATCACATTTTGAGGGAGAAAATGGTCTTTGAAGTTAGTATGTCCCATATATGTAAATCTGTATTCATCGAGCATAAATCAATGTTATTTTTTCCACATGAACGTGTTTATATTGAGAGAGCAAACTGACCAAAAAACAAAAAGATATATTGATACATTGTCAATTTATGACCTGTCAGTTGCGTCACACTTTCAATTTCTGGTTTAATCATTTTTGTTTCACAACTTAACCAACATCTGCCCATTACAGACTAAATAAGAAATCATTTATTAGCTTACCAATAAATAATTACATTCAGTGAACATCTTTATGTAGACAAGCAGACGGCAGATGGTAACATGCAGTAGGTTTAGTTTCTTTATGTTTGATAACTCTATTTCTTCTGCTGGTTGTCACTTGGGGATGAATCAAAGTCATTCTGATTCTGATGATCTTGATTTGATCTTGAAGATTTTGACAAAATACAATCACAATTTGCCAATAGAATAGCAGTATACATATATTTCACATATTTTTCCATTTTAAGTCTGTTGAATATTTCGAACATGAATAAACATATGGCACCTAAAAAACAAACATTATTCATTCATAATACTCATGGTAAATTAATAAATAAATCCATGTTTGAAGAGGAGAGGGTGAGAGAATAAACTGTACTCATTGTGTGCTCATGTACACGTTGCCCTTGTCTTTAATCAGATGAGTTGCAGTTCAGAGCTTTAGAGTGGACCAGTAGGTGGCAGTAGCACTCTGTCTCGACCGCTCCTCCTCACACCAGTATTAAACGCACACCTAACCACGCTGTGCACTCATGAATGTCTCCCCTCGTCACACACACACACACTCATGCACACTGCCCTCACCCACCCACCCTCGGCCCCTTCTCCGAGGGGCATTCCTTTCCCGGAGACTTCTTTTCACACAGGTTTTTTTGTAACTGAAGCAGCCCCTGAGCACAGCTCATCAGCCCATAGCAGCCCATAGCAGCCCATAGCTCGGGTCGCCATGGCAATAATCGGGGCTGTTGCTTTTGACAGTAAACAAGAGGCACAGCGGGGTGCAGCTAATGAAGGGACGAGCCTCCTGCCTGTGTCGGACTGTTTCGCACATACCTCCACGCAAAAGCAACAGGAGTTCAAACGCGTTTATTCAATGTATTATTTGATTTTTCTTGATTTGGAATAACAAATATGTCCATGGTCTCTTTTTTTAATTAGGCTCTTTTTTGTATTAGGCTCTTTTTTGTATTAGGCTCTTTTTTATTAGCCTCTTTTTTGTGTTAGGCTCTTTTTTGTGTTAGGCTCTTTTTTGTATTAGGCTCTTTTTTGTGTTAGGCTCTTTTTTGTATTAGGCTCTTTTTTGTATTAGGCTCTTTTTTGTGTTAGGCTCTTTTTTGTATTAGGCTCTTTTTTGTGTTAGGCTCTTTTTTGTATTAGGCTCTTTTTTGTATTAGGCTCTTTTTGCCAGTGGAATAAGCAGAAAGATCTCAAGTGTGTTAAATCCAGTTTAGAGAAAAGCACAGACCTCTTCAAGCACAAAGCCTCTGTGCGTGTTTTTCTGCTCAAATACGCCATAGTGCGTCCGTCAGCGCTGCCATGTGTGTTTTGGTTCGTTTGGGAACTTTATCTTTGACTCTGCCCAAACCACAACGCTGCTCTGTGATTGGTCCAGTCTCCAATCGCAATCGAACACAACAGTGGGAGGCTAAGAAGAAGAATTCTCAAGAGTTTGTGAACTCCCTCTCGCTGGCAAAGGTTAGGGCCTATCCACATGAAACAAAAACTGGTACAATGTCATCTCTGTCAGCACAAATAACCAAAAGTGAAATTATTTTTTCAAAATAACCTCAGAAAGTGGTGCCATTATTCAACCCCAAAGGCTTAAAGCCAAGATACTACTGCAGGTTTGTGGAGCCAATCCTAATCAAATATTGATTAGGTTCAACATTTGTGTTGATCTATTTTGATATTTCTTTCAAAAATAATAATTCTCCTATAGCGTTACATCAGCCCCTGCCAACCATCTGACATAATAACAACATCAAATTCTAGACAGTGAACCCAAGCCATTACATGTTCTTTTTCCTTGGCTCTTTGCTGTGTGGTCTCAACACGACTGGGAGGTATTTGAGAGGTGGCCGCACCATTAGCCAAAGGTCAGAGCGCAGTGCAGTGGCGCGGGCTGTGGGCTAATTATCAACAGCAGGTATAGACAATTCTGCTCCACTCTGAACAATCGGATACACTCATGAAATGTTTGTTCAGCCTCTCCGAAGCAGAAGTGGTCCGAGTGGTTCTGTCTGGTGCTGTTCAGGGTTCTTGTTTTGCTATATTTCCCTGAGTTCCAGACAAACTGTAGTAACATTTGAAGAGTGGGTGGAAGTGTGACCCCTTTTCCCTTCAAAATACACTGAATTTACAGTTTAGTTTTAAATAATACAACAATTCAGTTTGACACAATAATTGTAAAAATCATAATAAATAAATGAACAAAATTCTCCGCAAATGTTTTATAGTTTGTCCTCAGCCGCGTTGAGTAAACACTGTTTGTGGATTCCTTTGAACTGGGAGGCATGGCAACCATCATGCTGATATACATGAGTTGCATTTTTCATTAGTATTCCAGTCACACTCTCTATTGGACCACAGCGGCCCCCGGGACAGACTGATGGACACACGGCTGGCTGTCATAGCAAACAACCACTCTGTCTACCACCAAGACGGACAGGCAAACACCCAGTTTACACCAAATGTGAGGCGGGTGCGGTTGCAGAATTCTAAAGTGACTAAAACAATCCATACTGTTACACTGTATTTGGAGCACTGCGGGCGAGGGTCCGGCGGAGGAGCGAGTCGGAGGAAAGAATCCACGAGAGCTTTGTATGCACTGTCTCCACTGTGGAGGTCTAAGGAGCTAAAGCGTAGTAACAAGGGAGGCTCCTCACCACGACGAGATGATTGGACAACAGAGAACGCAGACTCAAAACAAGACGGCTAAAAGCAGATAGAAAATAATAATTTGCGGAGTTAAAAAAGTATCATATTTCCACTGATGCTAACTTGTATGTTGCACCTGCATGTTTTAGAGCTAAAACAAAGTTAGCAAAGCACGTTAGCATCAGCTGTTCCTGTTTAACGCCGCACGGCACTCGCTTTGTCAAGAGCCAAAATCGGACTTTCCAGGTCATAATGCGTCTAACATTCTCCAAAGCCAAAGCCTTCCGTAAAGAGAGGTTCAAACGCGGCGTAGAGGCTTTGCACAGAAGGCAAAGAAATGCAGAAAAAGCTGAGGAGAAACTGGAAGTAGTGTCCTGTTTACTCTACCACAATCATTGTGTAACGGGCAGTCTGAAAGTAAGTCACTTTTTAATATTAACACCATTGTACTTCTTAAAGTAGGTTTCATTTGACTCCTACTAGAGTAATATATTGTACAACATAACATTCTTTACTTGAGTAAAAGTGTTGGTGCCTCCATTTTATTTTAATTGTGATATGATTTAGTTTTTCTAATTTTTGTGTGTGTATTTTAATTTTTTTTAAATTAATTTATGTTTTCTCCTTCCAAGATTAGTAGCTTTTCAAATGTTTTACTTTGATTCTTGAATCACTACTACACACTCCTACTTGAGTCATATTAATTTGAAGTATTCTTACTCAAGTACAATGTTTGGCTTTTGTTTTATCAGCAAACCAACCTTTTGACTTTAATGCCTAAGCCCTGAAACTGCCCCGCGAGATGTTTTTGCAAACCAGATGGTAAAAAGTAATATATTTGCTTTGAACATTTATTATTGAAGTGTGACTAGACCATTACATTTGCCAAAAGCCAAAGGACATTTGAAAGCATGTCTCTTGACCTAAATAGTGTATAAAATTGCGTTGATCTGCGCATTCAGAGACAAACCCTGCAGGATACGAGCGGTGGATGTGGTTTGGAGCTGTGACGCCCATTTGCGCCCAGCTTTAAAGCCTTCTTTCTGTCTTCTCTGGGTTTGGATTTTGTCTGTCATCCCTTGCGTCTCCAGCCCCTTATTCTCATGCCTTCCGTGTTTGTTTCTTCTCCTGCACAAATAATCTGCATCCTTTGAGTGACAGTGGCAATTTCCGCTCAGATCTGCCGAATCCTCTGAGCTGCCATCGCACACGCAGAACCTGGGACAGAGCATTTAGCGTGAGACAAACGGAGCGATGGGACTGAGCGGAATAGAGCTGGGAAATATGGCAAAAAAATGTATCTTTTCCCCCTCATTATTTGTTACAAAATAAATAAAAAATGGCTTTCAGTTTTCAAAAAGCTCTTCATGAACATAAACAAGACAGATTTTTAACAGTGCCATGTAACACAAACAACATTTTCTTCCAAAGTTTGCGCTGCTTTTACTGACAGAAGATCAGTTGTAGACTTTTTGATTAAAAAGGTCCAAGCATCATCCTTGACAATTAGACATGACTGAGTCACAAGAACATACAAGTTCTTTTCATCGATACTGGAGCTACACTGTTCCATTTATTCTGTGTGGAGGATCAGCACAGCCTCACCAAAAGAGATTACTACGTAAAGGGCACATAGTATGCTAAATACAATATCAGTTTTAAACATGTTTTAACATTAACCTTAACCCTCATCAAAAGCATACCTGGAGCTGTATTTAGCTTCATTCATTCTTAATTGACAAATCCTGTTTAGTAAGTCCTCTCCATCTGAGCCTCACAAAAACACTCGGTTTCAGAGTTTTGTGACATCAAAGGCAGAGATCCGGAGATCTCTCAAATCACATTCATTACAACTGTGGACTTACATTAGCCTGACGGGGCAAGCTAGCTGTTGTTTATTTATCCATGATAATTCCCTCTGTTGCAAGTAGATGGAGTTCTTATATCAATTCCTGATGAAGGAACACTTGACTGAGTTGGGAGTGTTATTATTATTAAATAATTAAATAATTATTAATTATTTTAAGATCGAAAACCGAACTTGCCCTCGCATGGATTTTGCCAGCGTTCTCTTTAAGACCCCCAAGCCTTAGTGGTGGTGTTCCAAATGTTTCGCCAAAGCATTACATCATATTTGTTCCTACTATCCACAAGAAAAATCCTGAAATGTTAAATCCAGTCATTTCTTTTATGCCTCACTATTTAACAAATAAAGAAACTCTTTTCCAGCCCCCATCTCCATTTGAAGCAGAACTAAGTAACTATAGCAATAGAGCGCCCCCTGCAATTCCCTTGTGAAACTACACTGACAAAGAACAGACCCAAAAGGGTTTTTTTCATTCTCTTCTTCTTTTTTTTTTTTTTTTTTTACCAAAATAAGGCTATAATTTTTTTTTTTTTTTTTTTACCAAAATAAGGCTATAATCACATACTGAAACATTTAACATTGCCAAATATAAAAAGAAGAGCCTGGGTTTCTCAGGATAGTTTTCCGGGCTGGTTTTCCACCCAGAGACAGCAGGGGGTGAAGTGGGACACACATCCCAAAAACACATTCACACACACAATCACCGGGAGTTACACAAACATTTGATAAGGTTAAAAGTAACTTAGTTCTCCTTTAATTTCGACAAGTGTGATGACAATAAAAATGATGAGTTAATGAGAACAAGACAGAATACTGCTAATACGTGCTAATACGCTTACTTGTATTAGGCTTTTTAAGTTACGACCCACATGCTCTGCTTCACCTCCACAAATACTCTCATTCATCACCAGTGTTTTTAGCATCTGCCAGGCCTCTACAGTTTTATATATAAAAAAACCCTCAGTATTATAAACGATAAGATATGGCCCAGCTAGAATGAGGCACATGTCTGAACACGTAATGAGACTGTGAAACGTGCACAAAGCGCCTCACCTGCTAATATCCACTATCTCTGCACAGGAAATGATGAGCTCATATTTGGATTGGGATCTGATCTTCGGTTCTGCTCCCCGCGCTCCACCATATCCACACATTCCTTCTTTTGGATCGTATCTGTCTGCACCCACAACCGCCAAGCCTCTCGTGCATTAGAGAAACAGAAAAAAAAAATCCTGTATAGAATCCTTACAGCTCCCGGCGCTTTCCCCCTTCTGCAGGCTTTAATGTCAACCGCACGTCAGCCTGGCGCTTTTATTCCAGCTGAAAATGATGTAGAAAAGTGAGGCCTAATTACTGCTGAGTGCTGTCTTTTTCCATTGTTTTCAGATTGACTCGCAGCAAAAGCTCCTGACAGCGCTCGCTTTAATCAGCTGCATTACAACCAGAAATACAAGCCACCGTTTCACCTGTGGAACATTTACAGCCAGACGACTCTGTCGGAAGATGTTAACTGTTGTTTAGAGTTTGTCACGACTCCTATGTGAAAGCATGACCATTAGTATACAATTTAAGAGAAGGTTTTTTGTGACTTGCTCGAGGCAGCAACTTAGGAGGAGCAGAATGGAATGATTTTGGATTTATAAGTGAGACATCTAAAATGATTTGGAGCTTTGTTTTTAACAGGGTTGACAAAAGCACAAGGTTTAGCACAATAAGAGTTGGAAGAATACTTTGAAACTGTGATGTATATTGTTACATTGTTCCAAGAGACATTTTGGGCTTTTAACGCTGTTCTCACATTGTTCCTCATCAAAATTGCTGGAGTTGTATAAAGCTTCATTCACGCCTGTCAAAGGTAGAGATTTGGAGGTCTTCTGTGCTGTTTTTAAGTCCATGAATCATCACAGACTCGTTCGGAGCTTTTCTGCCTCAATTCACGCACATTACAACTGCGTGCTTTCGTTAGCATGACGGGGCAAGCTAGCTTTTGTTTATTTCTCCATGGTGATTCCCTCTGTTGCCAGTAGATGAATTTCTAACACCACTCCTGATTAGGGAATGGCTGGCTTGTAGAAAATGGTGTGGTTTTCAACACATATATTATTTATTCTAAAAAAGGAGATGTTAAAGCAAAAGCGCAATAGCAAGTTTAAAGACAATAATGCAGAATATGTGTCCTTAAAATCATGCAAAGAACAATGGCAGCGTTTATTTAATTTGGTTAGCTCTGTTAAGGCAGATTCATTTTGTAGTCGACTAGTCAAACAATGATTTCAATTGTACGTTGAGGATTTTTAAATACGTTATCAAGCATATAAAGGATGAAAGATGACGACTGAAGGCTTTCTGATTGAGAATATTTACATATAAAGTTTATTACTGATGAAAGTCAGAATAGTTTTTCTTGCTTGACCATTTTATTTAATAATTCCACTGTATTTGTTAATTAAAAAAAGGTCTTAGAGTACGTGTTTTAATATTTGTCCATTGAATGATTATCAAAATATGACTAGGATATTTTTTTTACTGGTCATGATTATTCTGAATTATCGTTGCAGCTCTATTGTGTGGACTTTAAAAACACAGAGCAACATTTTGAGATTACCACCTATTGACACGGGCAAAATACGATAACCTCCAAGCTCAAATGAATTTAATTAAGACTAAATCCTTCCCTCAAAAAGGCAATATATTATAGCTACAGAACAATTTGTTTTTAATGCGCATAAGAAACATTGAAGTTACAAAGGTTATTATTCTGTTTCTGTGCGGATATCTAATATGACTAATGTGAAATTTGCATAAGAAAAGATTGAAATGTGCTGTCTGCGGCGTGTTTGTGCTGCTGAAGGGCGTTGTGTGTGAGAGCTCTAAGAGATGTGACGAGGAGGACATAAAACATTTGATTACTGCTGGCTTTGTGGTGTTTGTGTGGAGAGAATGCCAGTGAAAGACAAACAATCCTCCACTTCAGACAGAGCAGCCACTGATCTGCGGCAAACACAATATCTCACGTCCATACACGGCAACATCAGACCAACGGTGCAGTAGAAACAGCACCGCACCATTATACAGTTCTGCCAACAACCACACCAATAAACACAGTAGCTTCACACGCCAAGACCACAGAAAAGACAACACAACAACAAGAATGCAAACACACATCACACCAATGCTAGAGTAAAAATCGGAATAAGAATTACTTTTATTCATCACCACAGAGAAAGTATTTTCATTACAGACATGCAGCCGACCAGCAGAAGAAACACAGCAGATCACAGACCCCCAACAGACCCCAGCAGACCCCAGCAGACCCCATTAAACCGCAGCAGACCACAGACAACCACAGCAAACCACAGCAGACCACAGACGACCATAACAGACCAAAACTGACCACAGCAAACCACAGACAACAGACGATCACAGACGACCACAGCAGACCACAGCAAACCACAGCAGACCATAGACCACAGCAGACCATAGACCACAGCAGATCACAGCAGACCTCAACAAACCACAGACAACCACAAAAGACCCCAGCAGACCACAGCAGACCACAGCAAACCACAGCAGACCATAGACCACAGCAGATCACAGTAGACCTCAACAAACCACAGACAACCACAAAAGACCCCAGCAGACCACAGCAGACCACAGACAACAACAGACCACAGTAGACAACAGACAAAGCCGCTGCAAGCCATTTGGGTGCTCGAAGCAGAAATATTCAGTGGTGCCCCCATGCCCCCAACCCACTTTGAACGTGTAAATAATGCTTAGGGGTTCGATGTCTTTAATACAACCTTAAAGGGACTATGAACGTGTAAATAATGCTTAGGGGTTCGATGTCTTTAATACAACTTAAAGGGACTATAACTGATGTTTTACACACACACACACACACACACACACACACATATATAGGCAAGGCAAGGCAAGTTTATTTGTAGAGCACAATTTGTACATAAAGGGAATTCAAAGTGCTTCACAACAACAGGAAAAAATGCATTAAAATCACAAAGACAAGAATAAGTAAGAATACATTTAAAGGTGTCATTTTCCAATAGTTTAAGACATAAAAGAGAAGAGTGCAAAGAAAAGTCATTTCAGTCATATGCAGAGCCAAAACAAAACAGTTTTTAGTTTAGATTTGAACATTGCCAGAGTAGCGGCCTGTCTCACATCCTCTGGAAGACTGTTCCAGATTTTAGCTGCATAAAACTGAAACGCAGATTCCCCATGTTTAGTCCTGACTCTGGGCACCAGCAGGAGGCCGGTCCCTGAGGTCCTCAGAGTCCGAGATGGTTCATATGGCACTAACATGTCCGAGATGTACTTTGGTGCTAGGCCATGGAGAGACTTGTATACAAGCAGAGCTGCTTTGAAGTCTATTCTCTGAGCCACAGGGAGCCAGTGCAGAGACCTGAGCACAGGACTAATGTGACCGTACTTCCTGGTTCTAGTCAGGACCCGAGCAGCAGCGTTCTGGATGTACTGCAGCTGTTTTACAGCTCGTTTGGAGAGGCCAGTGAGCAGGCCATTACAGTAGTCTAATCTACTAGAGACAAACGCATGGATAAGTCTCTCCAGGTCTGGTTTAGACACTATACTTTTGATTTTGGCAATGTTTTTTAGATGGTAAAAAAGCTGCTGATGTTATTGATCTGACGTGGCTGTTGAAGTTCAAGTCTTCGTCCATTATTACTCCCAGATTTCAATCTTGAGTTGTAGGTTTTAGAGCGAGACTCTGGAGGTGACTGTTAACACTTTCTCTTTGTTTCTGTGGGCCAAAGACGATGATTTCAGTCTTGTCTGACTTCAGCTGGAGAAAGTTGCTTTGCATCCACACACTGATCTGTTGGATGGAGTGACAGAGTGAATCCACTGGTCCATATTCACCTGCCGTCAGTGAAACATAGATCTGAGTGTCGTCTGCATAATTGTGGTAGGACACATTCTCGCTGCGTATCAACTGACCTAACGGCAGCATGTAGAGGTTGAACAGAAGGGGTCCCAGGATTGACCCTTGGGGAACCCCACAGGTCAGGGGCATCTGGTCTGAGACACAGACCAATTTCGACAAAGTACTTCCTGTCTTCCAGATAGGACGTTAACCAGTTTAGGGCAGTGCCAGTGATGCCCACCCAGTCCTCTAGTCTCTGTAAAAGTATCCCATGATCGACAGTGTCAAAAGCAGCACTCAGATCTAACAGAATTAAGACTGAGGCATTGCCCGTGTCAGTGTTCAGGCGTATATATACGTATATATACAAAAAAATAATAATTACGCTTTCGGTTGCATTCATAAAAACATGATTTAGACATTCGTAGGAAGCTGAACCACTGGCTTGTGCACGCCGTGGTGTTCGCTCCGCAGTTCGTGGTGTACCCCTGATCTGTCTGTGGCTTGTGCAGCTGCATCTCAAGAGAGCAGTGACACTTGAGTCCTAGAGTTAGTTTTGAATTGATGAAGAACTAAAAACAGAGTTGGCCTACGGTAGGCTCCCGGTTTAAATGTAAAAGGAACAGTGCAGCTGCTGCACAATAGCTTATTATGTCATTCAAGTCAAACTGCCTGGTCATGTTGGGCCCCTTGGAGCACCCGATGTCCTACACACGGCGCGTTATGTGCGTAATGGGAGCGGCTGCACAGCCTACACTGTCTAACATAGACTAGTTAGTCGAACATCCTAAGCATAGTCTTGTAGATGTCGAAAGACCTTCGCTGCAGAAGAAATTGGACGGCTCTACCAACAAACCCAACATACCCAACAGTGAGGCAACTCAAAGGGCTTTAGACAATAAAATCATTAAAACCACAAAGACATGACAGAAATCACAAGACACTTAAAGACATGAAAGAGAAGAGTGCAAAGCAAATCCTTTCAGTGCCACTCCAACACACACACACCAACACACATTAACATACGTAAAAGCAACCACCGCAACATTGCTGTGTTGTGTTGCATTTACTGGCGGTTGTAAAGATGCATTTACCGCCATCTACTGTAGTTGTACGTCTTCAAAGTATGTGTTTTGTGCTATAACGTAAAAAAGAAAAAAAAATATTTAAAAAAAGAAAGGGAGAAAGAGAGAGAGAGCACCAGAGCAACATAGTAGCAAAATCAGAATCAGAATCAGAACAGGTTTATTGCCATTGTCAATGAACACATTTCACAAACATAGGAACTTGTCTCGGTGTTAAGGTGCAACATAAAACACTGATCAACATTGAATCAGATGCAGGAGGTTGTTTTGTTTTAGCTCCTTATATGGTGAAACTGTGAGCATCCTGAACTACGCTGCTCCAAAAATCTTTTTTTTTTAAATTGACATCATTGATTGTGGAATTTGGAACTCCAAATACTATTATAGGGGGTGATTGGAATTGTTTCTTCGATGGTAAATTAGATAAACTCCCCAGCTGTATCATCTCTTAACCCCAGACAGAAATCTATGCATCAAATGCTTCAGGAAACGGGCATAATTGACATCTGGTGTAGACTAAATCCACTTCATAAGAATTTCACATTTTACTCGAGCCCTTATAAGACCTATTCACGAATTGACAATTTTCTTGTTCCACAAAATATAGCAAAAAAGATTGACAAATGTATTATTGGTTCTATTCACATCTCCATTCTCTGATCTGTTTGCATCTGAATATGGCTCATAACTATTCAGGTAGATGTACATGGAATTCTAATCAATCCATATTATCGGACTCGGAACTTTGCTCTACACTTTTTTTTACAGGAGAATGATAATGAATATACAAGCCCCTCGAACCTGTGGGAAACGACTAAGGCCTATTTAAGAGGGTTAATCATTGCTTATAGCTCAGCTAAAAAGAAAAGAAAATTGAATAAACAAAACCGCCTCAAAGTGGAACTAAAACAAGCAGAGCTTGACCATAAACACAATTTTAATGAAGCAAATTGGGCCAAACTATTAAGAATAAGAACAGCTTTGAATGTCCTAATAACTCAAAATGCAGAAAAAGCCCTATTTAAGCAAAAACATAAAGTGTATGAACAAGCTAATAGATCTGGGAAGTATCTTTCTAATCTCATTTATAACACTGTGTCTGACAAAGCAATCACCCAAATTAAAGGTAAAATGGCAAGATCTTTTTGGCAAATATGGAAATTGCAAAAGTATTTAGTGAATATTATTCTTTATTGTATTCATCAAAATCCTCAGTCACACATTTAAAAATGCACAACTTTTTTCAACAAATAAATCTGGCCAAAATTTCAGAGGTGGACAAACAGAGCTGTGAGAAAGACATAACCTGTGATGAAGGTGAGGTGATGGACACCCTTCCATCAGGGAAGGCATGTGGGCCAGACGGTCTACCATCTGAAATGTGTAAAACATTTAAAGATATTTTTGTCCCTTTATCAACCTAAATGTATATTCACACCTCAATTAAAACACCTCCTCCTTCCCTGCAACAGGCTACTATAAAGTGATTTTAAAGGAGAAGTAAAGTCCCTAACAACCCCGCCTTGTATCGGCCCGTTAGTATCCAAAATATAGATTGTAAAATATTGGCCAAACTGCTTGCAGCCAGAATGAACAATATTGTATCTAGACTTGATTTATGTATGAGTGACATCATCTCCATTTTCAATAAGTAAAGGCAGTAAACAAGGCTGCCCCTTGTCACCACTACTTTTCGTTTTAGCAGTGGAGCCTTTAGCCGACATGATAAGAAGCTCCTCATTGGTGAAAGGAATTCAAACTGAAGTAGGAACACACAAGATCTCGCTTTATGCAGATGATGTCCTTTTATTTCTAAATGATCCAGCAGGTTCTGTTCCTCCACTAATTAACACAATCAACACATTTGGAGAGTTGTCAGGCTATAAGGTTAACTATGAGAAATCTACTGCTTTACCCTTGGGAAAGTAGAATGATTCTGAGCTAATTAAATATATACTTTAAATTATCATCTGAAGGATTTAAATAACTTGGTCTATATGTCATCCCCATAACATCAATGACATAGCAGAGCTAAATCTAAATCATGCAATAACTAAAATTAAGAAAGACTTACAAAGATGGGCTCCCTTCCATTATCATTGAATGGGAGCGTTGCCGTCATTAAAATTATACCAAGATTGTTATATCCAATACAGCTGTTACCTAATCATGTTCCTGAAATCTTTTTAAAATCAATCCACCAGTCAATAAGGGCATTTCTTTGGAAAGGAAAATGGCCAAGATAGAAATTAGAAAAGCTACAGTAACCAGTTGACAAAGAAGGCTTAGCATTACCAAACATAAAATACTGCTTCTGGGCCGCCCAGATTAAATATATTCTAGAATGAATTCTTCATACTTGGATCTTGAAGCGCCGGGATTAGATACAGCGCTCTCAGAATGACCATTTATTAATAATATTTCCTTAATAAAAGGGCTAAATGATAACGTTGCTGTTAAAAATACCATTAAAACTTTGCAAAATGTGCGTAGACACTTGAATGAACAACATTCATTTCTATCCCCCATTTATGATAATCCCGATTTTCCAGTGTCATGCACAGATGCAGGCTTTAAAATATGGAGGGCCCCCAGTATACAGAAGATCCAGGACCGCTTTTCTAGGAGGAACCTAACAATTTTCTCCCAACTCATGCTTGAATATAATCTCCCACAGACACATTTCTATCGATATTTGCAGTTAAGAAGCTATATCTTCTCAATTACATCCTATAAAAATGGCCTTTATAACAATCAGCTTAAAACTATTTTACTTAAGGCAGATCAATTAAAAAGGAAAAGTCTAGGCTACTAGTATAAATGTATGTTTGTCAAACCTATTCTGATAAAGAGTAAACAATCTTTGGAGTGAGGCATTTGGAACCCAAAATGGAAACAAGTTTTATTAAATGCAAAGAAAATGACGTTCTAATAGATCTTATGAAACCCAATAGAAAATAGTCCACAGACTTCATGTCAGTTATTCACAGTAAATACAATCCTACAGGCTCTCCACTGTGTCAAAAATGTAAATATACTTTGGGCACATTTAATCATTTAATGTGGTTCAACATTTCTGTCAATGTGTTCGAGCAGAAATCAAACGACTCCTACTCATAAATATCCCAGCAGATCATTATTGCTTTGTTTGAGGACTAGATACACATTCCAACCAGAAACATAAATATATCTGGAGAATTCTATTATTTGAAGCTCGCTTGACTATTTTACAAATATGGTTGGACAAAGAGCCTCCAGATCTTCATATGTGGAAGGAGAAGATCATGTCCTTAATCCACTGGAGAGGCTCTCGCACGTCCTGAAAGGTTCTGTCCTTTTTTGGAGAGGAATGAAATAAGGCGATTACTATGGGCTTTTCAGATTAAGAAAACTACCAGTATATTTACTGGATGGACTTACTAACAGCTAAAGTAGATATGATACAACATGATTAATTGGATTGTGGAGAGCCATGGATATTACTATAACTTAGATATTACCAGAACTTAAGGCAAAGAATATAATTGGTGCTGCACCAAAACTTCTTTTAGATACAAAAGTACTGTATTTATTATAATTGAATTATTATTATCTGTGTGTGTGTGTGTAGGTATAGCACTGTGCGGTGCTGGAGTCCCAGCCTCTGCTCTGATGCTGGGTAAGAGGTTTGATGCCAGTCTCAAGCTTTTTTTGTACGATCGGGTGGAATGCTTGATGCAGAGTGAAGGTGGTCTCCTGAGTATCGCGGTGTGCTCATGTACTGGCTCCGGCAGGGACTGGGGCCGTCTTGCGTTTGTCCTCGGCGCCAGTTCTCATCGGGGTGGGCATCGGTCTCGGACACTGGTTTCCGGTGTTGAGTGGTGGGTAGCAACCTGATGTGTATGTACCTGTACATGAATATGCATGTGTATGTGTGTATAAGTGTATATGTTTATGTAATATACAATTATATTATTTTCATGTTCTGTGTGCACTACATGGTGTCTTTAAATGCAAAATTAATAAAAAAAATAAATGAAAAAGAGAGAGAGAGCACCACAGCAACATACACAACAAAACACTGAAAGATTTGTTGTGGCATGGCTGTTTGCACCTTACCTCAGTGGCACTGATCCGTAGCCCAGGAAGTCATGAGAGTGGTCTGCATGGCCGCACGGCTCTGTTTGATGGGGCGGTTATTGTATTTGATAACCGACTGCTTCGCCTTTGTTTGGAGCGGGCTGATGTGCCTGGGCACTCCAGTTTGGCTTGTGCCCTTAGTTGTGACCTCTTTGTCAAATATAAAGTGAATATGAATAATATGCTATTATTATTATTATTATTATTATTACGTTTCTCATTACCTTGCCTTGTATTCTTTGCTCCACGCCAAAGCTGACAATAATTGTTCCAAATGTGTATTTAGATAAGTTGGCCTCGACTTGTGTCTCCATTTCAGGCACAATCTTCCAGGTTCCAGAACAAGGGCCGCTGCCCACAACAGATTGTACTTTGTTTCCACAAAGTATTAAAAATTTTGAGAGATACTGTACATCCAGAAATGTTTCAGAATCAGAATCAGGAAAGGTTTATTGCTTTCCTGATTCCTGATATAGGTTAATTGTCAATAAACAAAATTCACAAACAGAGGAACTTGTCTCGGCATTAAGGTGCAACATAAAACACTGAGCAATAATAAAAATAACATATATGAAATCAAAAGGGCATGCATTAAGAAACAGTTTAAAATTACTATAATATAAAATAAAAATAGCCTGACTATGTACACAAGAATTGAGAGTTAAATTCACATTTGTGAGTGCAGAAAGTGACAGTGCAGTGAGTGATTGATTAAATTGTGGTTACAGTGCAGGTGTTTAAGAAGTGTTCATGAGTCCAACGGCAGAGGGAAAGAAACTATTCTTGTGACGGGAGGTTCTGGTCCGGATGGACCGTAGCCTCCTGCCTGAAGGGAGTGGTTCAAATAGATCATGTCCAGGGTGAGAAGGGTCAGCTATGATCCGACCTGCTCGTCCCAGAGCCCTGGAGCTTGTATTAGCACAAGATGGCGGAGCGCAGGTTCACATGTACAGAAAAACGTGTTGTCTAAGTTCTCAAAATACACAAATAAAAAGTAGCTTCAGCTTCATTTATCATGCCAAATTAACTGCAAAACGTTTTAACAATGTACAGATACAACGAAACAACATTGGTAACCTTTACCTGAAAATAGGGAGAAAGAATCACGAGAGTGATTTATCAGTGTTTCTCTCATGTAGAGGTTTAATGCAATGAGCAGAAACAACACAGAGCCCCTAGTGGTGGGTGAAGGGCATTGCCAATCAATCGACAAACGGATTCAGGCTTTCTGGCTGATTACTGATGAAATGATCAGAATTATCTCAAACAAAATTACTATCAGTGCATGACAAATAACATTTTTAACAGACTTTTAACCATATTTATATTGTTTTTAGGATTCTGTAAATTAATATTTATAGCAAACCTTTTAACTGTCTTTTTAAGCATGAACTCACTTTATGAATCACATCACTGTACAAATGGCAAATAGAGATATTTTAGGGACATTTAGTGCCTATCACAACTGCACCATCATCTGCGCTGGCAGCATGGCTTTCCTCAGCTGCCGCAAGAAGGACATCCTCTGCTGGGCCTTCTTGATGAGGGAGCTGATGGAGGGCTCCCACTTGAGGTCCTGGGTGATGGTGGTGCCGAGGAAGCGGAAGGAGTCCACGGTGGTGGTGATGGGGGAGTCTGCAGACTTCCATCTCTGCAGGACCTGTACGTCTCCAGGGCTCTGGGACGAGCAGGTCGGATCACAGCTGACACTTCTCACCCTGGACATGGTCTGTTTGAACCACTCCCCTCAGGCAGGAGGCTACGGTCCATCCGGACCAGAACCTCCCGCCACAAGAATAGTTTCTTTCCCTCTGCCGTTGGACTCATGAACACTTCAAAACACCTGTCACTTTAACTGCAATATTTCAACCACTCACTGCACTGTCACTTTCTGCACTACAACTTTAAACATAACTGTAAACTTGTGTACATAGAAATGCCTATTTTTTATTTTACTGTATAGTAATTTTAATTTGTTTCCTAATGCATGCCCTTTTTGATTGAATATATGTTGTTTTATTATTACTCAGTGTTTTATGTTGCACCTTAAGGCCGAGACAAGTTCCTATGTTTGTGAATTTTGTTCATTGACAATGGCAATAAACTCTTTCTGATTCTGATTCTGATTCTGATTCTGTCATGGTTCAATACAATTTATTTTTGTAATGCCCAAAATCACAACAGTAGTTGCCTCGAGGGGCTACAGTGGAAAAACAGAATAAAAACAGAATAAACAGTGTTCATAGGGACTTTGTAATGACCCAGCATCCCGTGTCCTTAGACAGATGTCCCAAGCCCCCCTGTCATTAGACCCTCCTTCTCGGCCAGGGAAAACAACCAAACCTATTTTGGAAAAAGTAGAAGCCTGGAGAAGTTCCACAGTGAAGGAGAGAGCCGACTCCCTCGGACGGACTGGCGGACACGCCTCAATTTGCAGTAGACGGTGGAGCTGGACCCACTCAGGAGGAGAACCAATTCTTTGAGGCCGATGAAGAACCGTTCATATAGAGTACAGACCATTTCTCCAGGCAGTTGAGGAGCATCTGGATCCACAGGTCATCGATGTGCCTGCTCCACTCCCGTCGGGGAAGTGGGAGAAAAGAAGAAAAAGCAATGTGAAATTAATATATTGTTTGATAGAAAAGTAGTAAGAAGCAGAGGAGAGTGCTCAAGCTGCCATCCTTCCCCCAAGCATTAGTTGCTCCTATGGTGTGGGGGAGGCTGGGGGGCTGTGACATTCCTGAAGTCCACGATCATCTCCACTGTCTTCTGGGCGTTGAACTCTTCAGCCTCTGTCTGGCGTGATCTGAAAAGCCAAGAGCAGCGCGAGCCACGGTGCGGGAAGCGTTGCTTGCTGTTGTGTAACAATGATCCAACATGCTCTGCTCTCTTGGTCGGAACTTTAATAAACTGTCTGTACTTTGGTAGTTTCGTGGCTGAGATTCCCCTTGTTAAAATCACTCAGGATAATACACAAGGAGTCCGGGAAGGTCCGCTCCACACTCAGAATCTGGTCCGCGAGGGCGCACTGTGCCATGTGCACGTTTGCGCTCGGTGGGATGTAAACAACAGCCAGAATGAATGAAGCGAACTCACGTGGAGAGTAGAATGGTTTGCAGTTAACGAAAATATATTCCAGATCAGGAGAGCAGTGCCTGGAGATCACATCCGATGACCAGGCGTTGTTGATGTAAAAACAGACTCTTCCGCTGCGTGTTTTTCACCCAGAGAGATCCCTTTGTCTGTCCGCAAGAAGAAGCTCGAAGCCCTGGATCTGTACGTCTCCGTGAAGCACAAGACAGGGAATGAAGAAAAGTCTCTGTTTCGTCTCATCAGCAGCGCCAGTTCATCCATTTTGTTGGCGAGTGAGCGAACATTAGAGAGAGAGTGAGAACTCCAAGGTAAGGCCGTCCGCGCTCCTTGTCTGCGGAGGCGGACCAGTGCACCGGCACGTTTTCCTCGTTTGCAGCATCTCACACTTTTAGCCAAAAGAAGGCTAATTCTGCAGCAGAAGCTAAAAAAACTGGAACTAGATCCGTAGGAGTTGTGGTTCGGATGGATAAGAGCTCTTCACGGGTGTAAGAGCACGCTGACACACAATTTACTAACAAAAACATGCAAAACAAAGAGCACCAGAAATCCGTCTGCTGCGCCATCTTGGAAACATGATAATAATTCACATTTTCCACATTTTGTTAAATTTAAAGCCTTATTCCAAAATAGATTAAAGTCATTATTTGCCTCAAAATTCTACAAACAAAATCCCATAATGTCAACGTAAAAGAAGGTTGCTTGAATTGAAAATGTTAAAACAAATGAAAGTGCATGTACATAAATATTCACAGTGTTTGCCATGACATTCAAAATTGAGCTCAGGTATATCCTTTTTCCACTGATCATCCTTGAGCTGCTTCTCCAACTTGATCTGAGTCCACCTGTGGTGAATTCAAACCAAGCCATGAAGTCCAAAGAATTGTCTGTAGACAGACATGATTGTATCAAGGCACAGATCTGAGGAAAGGTACAGAGGTTTTGTTACCACCAAGACTCTTCCTAGAGCTGGCCACCCTGCAAACTGAGCTGAGAATTCATTCTGACAGATCTCCAGCATATCTCTGTGGCGAGAGGAGAACCTTCCAGAAGAACAACCATCGCCACCAATCAGGCCTGTGCGGTAGAGTGGCCAGACGGAATCCACTCCTCAGTAAAATGTTTGAGATGCGCACAGGGAGCTGCACAAGCCACAGTTTAAACAGAGGCAGAGATCAGGGACAACGCTGGGAACACCTACGTATTCTACGAAACACAAGGAGCAAATTGGTCTATAGATGATGAAAATGTTACCTCATATTCCATTAGAAACCACAAAAAAGAGAATGAAACAAGATGTGCATTGCATCCAGCTGGTGCGGCTCCGTGGAGCTGACACTGCAGCACCAGAATACAGAAAATTACATGATTTTTGTTGAAAGATTTTTGGTTGAGGGCCCCAGACCCCACTTAGGATTTTGATTTATTAAATATTGTATTGTATTTCCATTTGTGTGTGTGTGTATATATATATATATATATATATATATATATATTTATATATATTTATATATATTAACACAAATCAATTAAATACTCATTTTAAAGTTGTATTACAGACATCAAACCCCTACGCATTATTTACAAGTGGGTTGGGGGCATGGGGGCACCAGTGGGCGTGTCCTCTGTCTGAAAATGGCTGTGAACCGACGCTCACCATCCAACCTGATGGAGCTTGAGAACAACTGCAAAGATCAATGGAAGAAACTGCCCATGAATAGGTGAGCTGTAATTAGAGCCAAAGGTGCTTCAACAAAGTATTGAGCAAAAGCTGTGAATACTTATGTACAAGTGCTTTTTATTTACAAAGAATTCAAACAACCTTCGTTCACGTTGTCATTATGGGGTATCGTTTGTAGAATTTTCAGGCAAATAATGAATGTAATCCATTTTGTAATAAGACTGCAACATAACAAAATGTGGAAAAAGTGAGCTCTTGGTCTGTACAGAGGAGCAGTGCAGCAACGACAAGGCAACATGAAGGCTAAAAAACACATCAGCTCCACACCTACATTTACCTCAACCCCACAGCAACACACAGCCCAATATGCAAGCAAACACCAACAACCACCCATACACCCATGAACACAATTATTAACACCATATCAGAAGTACACAGCAGCGCCACACCACAACCGAGCTCTAATCGAGGCTTTGCTGCGACTAGGAACAAAAAAAAGTCACAGATAACTAAATTAACAGCAGCGCAAATACTCACACAGGCATTCCCCTTCTCTTTATGAAGCCTGCCATATTTCTAATCAGCGTGAACTGTATTCAATTAGCATCTCGGCAGGCCCACCTCCTCTTGTGAATTAAATGACACAAATCCATATTCAATGTTTTGTAATGATTTAATGACGAGGGCTGTGTACATGCTGGGTGTTGCAATTGACCCACTCAATTAGTCGCACACGCAGCCTCTCCAGTGCCATGCCATCAAAGACACAGAGGGCTGTGGCGGCTGATGGAGAACGCACATGGCGGCTCTCATTTGAACACCACAAATGAATAATCACACAAGTCATTTGTTCGTCATGTAGAGCAGACAGCGCTCTGTCAACAGCTGACACATTCACTCGTGTTGGCGTGATGCCGCTCCCAGAGCACGAGTCTCTAATGGATTCCTCTAGTTCTCCATAATATGTGTACATTTGTAAGATGTATGTTTAGGCTGGAATACAATCTGTTAGAGATGGGAAATATTGGCAAAGAGATGAGCACTTCACTATGTGAATGTGAATAAACAGGTTTTAGACAAGAGGAAGAAACTAAATGAGACATGTTACATTAAATCTGCTTTTAAAGAACATATATTTGACATTCGTATATTTAGTGTATTATAAACATGCTCTTGTTCCTTTGCTTTCGCGTAATATGCTTCAGAACTTAAAATAATGGAAGTGGTAGAGCAGACTTAATACTTTTCTACATTTGTAAGAATGCCACCCTATGTTGTAAAGGACAGGGAACCCAAGTAGTAGTTTACCCCACTTTGTTAATGCTGCTTAAACTTGAGTCCACTTGAGAGACAAAGATGCAAAGCATTACTATTTATTACATTTTAAGTGGAGTTAGTTTTTGCATGTTTTTACCTAATTCAGATTGGCACATGCTGAAACTATAAAGTTCAGGTAGGTGTTTCAACAGGTGTCTACATAGTTTACGGATATTCTACACAGTGTCCAGAGGTAAAAGTTTGGGTGAAAAATGTAGAGTAAACAATTTAGCAAAATCTGGGATATTTGTGTCTGTGTCGGGTGGATTGGCTCTGTTGTGTTCCAGTTCGAGATGTGCAATACCCCGACTTCAGGTTTGTGGTCAAAGCGTAGCATCAGTCTATTAAAATTACTAATTCGTCTTTATTTTAGGTGCTGTTCAGAGGGTTAGAGATGTCCCAGAGCTTTGGTCCTCCATGTACAGAACTTAGACCAAGATGGACTTGTATTTGTTCCACCCTGTGACGAAATGTGATAGATAGACAGAGCAATGAGTGAAAATAGATTCTCATGAAAAATGGCAAAAATTTTTCAACCTCACTTAAATCTTGCCTCTGTCTACTCAACAAAAAAGAGTGCTGAAAAACTTGTCCATGAATTTGTAACATCTAGATTAGACTACTGTAACTCCCTGCTCGCAGCGTGTCCTAAAAGCTCCATAAAAAGCTTTCAACTGGTTCAAAATGCAGCAGCAAGATTACTAACAGGAACTAAAAGGAGAGAGCACATTACGCCGGTGCTCGAGTCTCTTCACTGGCTCCCTGTCGAGTTTAGAATCAAATTCTAAATCCTCCTCCTGACTTACAAAGCCATAAATGACCTGGCCCCATCCTACCTCAAAGAGGCTATAGTACCTTATCATCCAAACAGAGCACTTCGCTCTCAAAATGCTGGACTTCTGGTGGTGCCAAGAGTCTCTAAAAGCACAGTAGGAGGTAGAGCGTTTAGCTACCAAGCTCCTGTGTTGTGGAATCGGCTTCCTGTCCATGTTAAAGAGGCCGACACAGTCTCCGACACAGTCTCTTCATTTAAGACCAGGCTTAAAACGTTCCTCTTTGAAATTGCTTATGGTCAGGCCAGTTAGGAACAGAAATAAAAACCTACAGTTCCCAGCTATGCTGCCCTAGGAGCAACTATGCTGAGGGAAGTATGGCAGCTTGAGCACCATCCTCTGCTTCTTACTACTTTTCAATCAAACAATATTTCATATTTAATTTCACTTGCAATTTGTTCATCGCTTTTCCTTCTTTTTTTCCCATATATATATACTACCACACCGTACACTCTACCACATTGTGTTTCTCCACTGAGGTTTTACATCTCCTGGTGCTAACTGAACCACAGCCAGTGAGGTCAAGAGATTGGCCACAGCATTTCAAACGTGTCCTACACTCGGGTCTGTTCTGACTGTCCTGAACATGCCAGACCTTTTGTCAAAGAGAAAGTATTGATTCTCCAGTACTACCTCAGATCATTGTAAGCAACCTACAGATTACTTAACGAGCTTTGCCATGGTGACAAGATTAGGCTTTTTGTTGCTAAATAGCTCACCATCCCCTTTTTGGAGGTCAGCATACCTTCGGAGGTTTTATGTCTCTAGAGCTATGGTGCTTTGAACATTTGAATAAACTTTTCTTAAAATGACTGCTTTCAATTTGAAATTGGATAAAACATGCCACGTGACATTGGGTCATTGAGAGCTGAGGTCAGAGCAGGGAACAATAATGTCAGGCTTGACCTTATGGAAGCCGATTTAGTGGCTCTGAAAGATGGGAGGTGGAGGCGGAATATGCATTGCATATCTCATTATGGATGAGATACGGTAGCTGAAGGCCGAGGTAGTGACAGTGGACGAAGAACAAGAATAAGAAATGCAAGATCCTGGATTTGGAGCCCAGGATCTCAAACTCGTGGCAGTCCCAGAGGGTGAGGAGGGGGAAAACACTGAAGGCTTACTCAAGAAGGTGATCCCAGAGTTTATTTCTGGGACTGGAGTTACGGTTCCTCCCATTACAATGGAAAGAGCTCATCGCCTGGGCCAAACAAGACAAGACGCTGATAAATCACAAGGCCTGATAATGAGGTTTCTTAACCATCATGTGAAGGAGCGTGTCCTGAAGGCAGTAAAAGTTAAAGGAGACCTCCAGTACAAAGGCAAAGGAGTGTTCTTCGCCCAGGATATTCCATATGAAAAAAACTCAGACCCCTTCTAATAGGAAAGAAGCCATAATATCTCTAATACCAAAAGAAGGAAATGACCAACTCGAATGTGCCTCGTATAGACCCATTTATTTATTTATTTTCTTTGGCTGTTGATTTTAATCCAGTTTGAAATTGAAAGCATTTTAGGAAAAGTTTATTGCAACGTTCTAAACATTAAGCCTATCCAGCCTATCCTGAGCCTTGTGCCAGAGACATCATACACCCCCCACAATAACGAAAAAGCCTAATGTCTGGCATTCTTGTCACCATGGCAACACTCGGAGGTCATCTGCCAGTCACTACACCACTGAGGTTACAGTCCGTCAGTTGTGATTGTTTAGCTCCTGAAGCTTTACCTTCCTTGTTTTTTCATATTTAGTCATCTCTCGCAGCATCTTGCTCCTCCTTTTTGGGGATTTTGTGGGTGAAACTGAACTGTATTAGCTATGATCAAAAAACAGTGTCCAGATTACAACTACTCTTTTTCGTTGATGGAACACTCCTGGATAAATGAGAGATTACATCAATTTAACAATAGGATTTCTATGGCCCATTACAGGGTAAGAAAGAAGATTGGTTTTAGATTAAATGTAGACAGGGTAAACAAATAGATTAACAAGACAAGAACAAAGACAAGAGAAGAACAAGGCATACATATTTGAACTTACTCCTAAAGCAAAATAAATATATCATCTATGGCTGCACAATAAACTGACAAAAACTGGCTTTCCTACACAACAATATAATCATCTGCGGAAAACTGCACATACATAAATGTAAATGAACTAAAATTACCCCAAACTTAGAGTGCTTTGACTAGTTCTGGCTGCCTCAAAAGGGGTGATCCTCACTTACTGTTCTATTCTTTCTCTGGGGAATCAGCCGAGTCTTGCTTGAAAAACAAATCACACTGTGGAGAGCGAGATACAGATAGATAATCACTGGCAGCATGTTCAGACCTTTACGTACCATGTAAATACTTCAAAAGGGAAACTTATGTGTTTCTAAAAGCAGTGGCGGCTGGTGATGCAAAATATAGGGGGGGGGGGGGCTATTTGACATTACAGTGTTTTTTGTTTTATGGTTTGTAATGTCCCAAAGTGAATTTTCCATATAGCAATGTTGTTGTGATGATTAAATATAAAAATATAAAATGTTATACACATGTAGTTCAGGTTAACTAATGTCACTGGAAGCTGATCTTTTATTTTGTTCTCTGCGTTGTTTTATGAAACAGGCACCGACAATTGTTTGTGTTTTTTTTTTCTCTTAGTGTAGTGATTGTTACTATGCACTATCAGGTACAGTATCACTGAGATGTTTGTTTTGATCTTTACAATCTGATATTTTATAAAGTGTAAAATCTCATTTTATGTGAAATGTATTTACACACATATGGTATCTGCCTCTAAGTCATAGTATTACCAAAAGTGGAAATAAAGTTTGTTTACTTCGTTCATTCAGTTGCAAATGTGTATTTAAAGTGTGTATTTATACAGCCAATGTAAAATGTTGTCCTTAAAGACATTTCATTTGTAGCATTCTTTCAAGGGTTTCCAAATAACCAAACATCTATTTATGAATAGAAGTGCAGCGATACTTTCAGCGTTGGCATTATCCAGATAATAAACTCAAAAAAGCGCTCTTGTTTGGTATGTTTGAAGTCAAGGTAATGGAGCACAAGTGCTGCACTGGTTCGACACATCAGATGTCTCATCGGCTTGGATTTAGAAGAAATCAGCCGCTTTCACTTCATCACAAATATAGTTTTTATTCACAGCCAGCCACAGTCAAGGAGCTCGTTCTGAATCGTTTTGGACGTACCTTTGAACACTTTAGTCACTTTCCCTGACGCCGCCCTGATCACGTTTGAGGTGCACCTGCTACGCTGTGTCTCCAGCGTAAACACTACGCTTTAATGTGCGATGAAGAAAATCGCCCATTTGAGAACGTTTTACTATGGCTTTTCTCATAGTGACGAAGTCATTTTTCTCAGGATTTGATTGGCTAAAGATTCCCATTGCTTTTCTACCAGGCTCATGGGCAATTTTCAAACAGCCCCACGACGTAGGCTGAAAAGAGACGCAGGCTGCGTCACGCAGCAGACTGCAATATATATATATTTTTAAAAAAATTATATATAAATATATTTGTTAATTCTTTTACATATTTAAACTAATAATAAGATCATATAATTCTGAACAAATTATGTTGTTTTTAGACAAAATAATTTTTGAATACCATTTGACATAATTGGCTGATTGACAGGAGGGGCGTCGCCCCATGCTCTTGCTGGGCACTGTCTAAAAGTAAATAAACTGAAACATAAAGTTGACAACTTGATAAAAGTACAGTGAATTTCAAGTCGATCAGTTTTGTAAACAGCTTAGTTCAGTTTGTGGTGTTGATTTTAACATTATTAATTCAACTGAATTGAATTTAGATTAGTATTATTTTTGAAACAGCCACACTATCTTAAATAAACATACTTTCCCCCTGGTGTAGTATTTACAGTGTATGTAAAGGTTTTAACATGGTGCCAGTGATTATCCAGATGCACCTTGCTGTCCATTAATTAAATCTTGAATTATTTTGGTAAGAGCATAGAAAATGAATAGAAGGGTAAGTGAAGATCCACACTTTTGAGGCAACCGGAACTAGCCGCATGGTGTCAGGAAAATGGCCCATTTTAGTAAAAGCTTGGCCTTGGCAGTGCTCGCTGGGCCCTCCACACAGCACGACTCTGCCATCACACTCCCACCTGCCGCTGCATGGGCCAGTTAGTCCTCATTTAGCTCCTGCCTGAGCTCATTACACTGCCGTTTGCTCGTCACCGGGGTTTGCAATTTGTGGGCCCTCGCTGTTGAGAGGGGAAACTAATAATCCATAATTTACAATAACACTGTTTAATAATTAAGGGAATAGGAGCTTTCGCAGAACTCCAGCTCAATTACCCTGAAGCCAGGGCTGCGGCCGCCAGGGCTGCCTCTGCGGCTTACATCTTTATTACAGGCAGGAAATGTGCTGCAGCCACGCACTCACCTGGGGCTGTCGGAGCAGAAAGGACTGGGGCAAACCGCGAGGACAGAGCACGCCACCATAGTTTCATCTGCATTTGTCAGGGACCATGTACAAATTCATTCATCTAGGAGAGACAGACAGACAGACAGACCGAGAGAGAGACAGGGACAGAGGACAGACGGGGACAGGAGAGGACAGACAGGGACAGGAGAGGACAGACAGGGACAGGAGAGGACAGACAGGGACAGGAGAGGACAGACAGGGACAGGACCCGCTCAGAGAGGACAGACAGGGACAGGAGAGGACAGACAGGGGACAGGACTCCGCTCAGAGAGGAGCAGACAGGGACAGGAGAGGACTACAGGGACAGGACCAGCTCAAGAGGAAGACAGGCGAGAGACTGCAGGACAGGATCCGTCAGAGAGACAGACAGGGACAGGAGAGGGACTGAACAGGGACAGGAGAGGACTGACAGGGACAGGACCCCGACAGAGAGGAAAGACAGGGACAGGAGAGGACATGGACAGGGACAGGAGAGGACAAACAGGACAGGAGGACAAACAGGTACAGACCCGTCAAAAGAAGCAGAACAGGAGAGGACTGACAAGACAGGAGAGGACAGACAGGGATCAGACAGGGACAGGACTCGCTCACAGAGACAGGACAGGGACAGGAAGGGCGGGCAGGGACAGAAGAGGATTGACAGGACAGGAAGGGAGACAGGAAGAGGACCCGCTCAGAGAGGACAGACAGGGACAGACAGGCAGGAGAGGACAGACAGACCGGAGAGGGCAGACAGGGACAGGAAAGGACAAGACAGGGACAGGAGAATACAGACAGGGACAGGAGATGACAGACAGGGATAGACTGGAGAGGACAGAGAAGCAGGAGAGGACAGAAGAGGACTGAAAGACCGGAGAGGACAGGAAGGGACAGGAGAGGGACAGACAGCCGGCAGAGGATAGACAGGCAGGAGAGGACAGGAAGGGACAAGGAGAGGACAGGTAGATCGGAGACAAATGGGAATAACAGGATCCCTCACAATTGGATACAAAACACGATACATGGCTCACGGTTAATCAAGAATTAAATCCCCAAAACAGCAAACTAATAATTGTGAGAATCGACAATTGAGTAATTTCCTTTCAATGTGTGCGCCAAAAAAAGCAAATGTAGTCGTAAAGTGCTATAAAAAGCACTTTACGACTACATTTGCTTTTTTATCTGGCTATTTATTCGGACGTGCGTACAATATATCGGTTCCAGTATCGGTATCGGCCGATATGTCATTCCCGGTTGGTCCTCGGTGCCTCTAATGAGAGTAAAGCGAGAACAGAGATAAATACATTGATTTGATCAATTTTTGTATTAATGTGAAAAGTGAATTTCTTTACTTCAGATATAATATTTTAGCCCTGCAATGGGTTTCAAAATGGAAGTGTCAGTTCTCCGCCACAGCTTAAGAACCAGACGTCCCTAATGTTTATGCCACAATATGATTACAGTTTCATTCAGACGGTTTGTTAAGGCTGTGAAGATTCATTAGATTGATTTGATAAAAACACTGAATTATTGATTATTTAAACAATTTATTAGTTGAGATTCATCAATTCAGCCCAATTTCACTCATGGAGTTATTCATATTCCATTGTGACGAGGACTTTGACAATAAAGATTGAAAGAGTAAATCATCCTCTAAATAGTAGTGGAGGAGGTCTGTGCCTTCTGTTGTCTGTTGTTTTCTGGGTGTGTAGTTTTTACACCGCTGGTCAGGAGGAGGCACAGCCACCAACAGCAGGGACTGCTCCTTCTCCTCACTGCTCCTTCTGCTCACTGCTCCTTCTCCTCACTGCTCCTTCTGCTCACTGCTCCTTCTCCGCCTCACTGCCCCTTCCCTCACTGCTCCTTCTGCTCACTGCTCCTTCTCCTCACTGCTCCTTCTCTCATGCTCTTCTGCTCACTGCTCCTTCTGCACTCACTGCTCCTTCTGCTCACTGCTCCTTCTGCTCACTGCTCCTTCTGCTCACTGCTTCCTTCTCCTCACTGCTCCTTCTCCTCACTGCTCCTTCTGCTTCACTGCCTCCTTCTCCTACTGCTCCTCTCTCACTGTCCTTTCCTCATGCTCCTTCTCCTCACTGCTCCTCTGCTCACTGCTCCTTCTGCCTCACTGCTCCTTCTCTCACTGCTCTTCTCCTCACTGCTCCCTCTGCTCACTGCTCCTTCTCCTCACTGCTCCTTCTGCTCACTGCTCCTTCTCCTACTGCTCCTTCTCCTCAACTGCTCCTTCTCTCACTGCTCCTTCTGCTCACTGCTCTCTTCTGCTCACTGCTTCCTTCTGCTCACTGCTCCTTCTGCTCACTGCTCCTTCTCCTCTACTGCTCCTTCTGCTCACTCTTGCTCCTCTCTGCGCCACTGCTCCTTCTGCTCCTGCTCCTTCTGCTCCACGCTCCTTCTGCTCACTGCTCCTACTCCTCCCTGCTCCTTCTGCTCACTGCTCCTTCTGCTCTACTGCTCCTTCTCTCTGCTCACTGCTCCTTCTGCTTCACGTGCTCCTCTCCTCACCTGCTCCTTCTGCTCACTGCTCCTTCTGCTCACTTGCTCCTTCTCCTCACTGCTCCTTCTGCTCACTGCTCCTTCTCTCACTGCCTTCTCCTCTACTGCTCCTTCTCCTCACTGCTCCTTCTCCTCATGCTCTTCCTTTCTCTCACTGCTCCTTCTGCTCACTGCTCTTCTCCTCACTGCTCCTTTCTCCTCACTGCTCTTCTCCTCACTGCTCCTTCTGCTCCACTCCTCCCTCCCACTGCTCCTTCTCCTCACTGCTCCTTCTCCTCACTGCTCTTCACTGCCTCCACTGCTACCTTCTCCTCAACTGCTCCTTCTCCTCACTGCTTCCTTCTCCTCACTGCTCCTTCTGCTCACTGCTCGCTCTCTCCTCACTGCTCCTTCTCCTCACTGCTCCTTCTGCTCACTGCTCCTTCTCTCACTGCTCCTTCTCCTCCTGCTCTTCTGCTCACTGCTCCTTCTGCTCATCCTTCTCCTCACTGCTCCTTCTGCTCACTGCTCCTTCTGCTCACTGCTCCTTCTCCTCACTGCTCCTTCTCCTCACTGCTCCTTCTGCTCACTGCTCCTTCTCCTCACTGCTCCTTCTGCTCACCGACAGAGCTCCTCCTCACTGCTCCTTCTGCTCACCGACAGAGCTCCTCCTCACTGCTCCTTCACATCACTGCTCCTTCTGCTCACTGCTCCTCCTCCTCACTGCTCCTCACACCTGCTTGATCCTTACTGTTGGCCTCATGACGTAGCTGCCAGGAGCTAACACAGTGTCATGAACGAGGAGGTGGGGACTTAACCTCGCCGGACCCTGTGACAGATGTAGAGTTCTGGAGATTAGCCGCTGCGTGTATGAAACAAGACGCACAATCACACTCCACTGGGCAGCAAACAGGGAGGCCATATTGGACTAATTAAATCTGTAACGAACTTGGCTAATGAGCTTCAGTGACGGTGCTCTCCAGAACAGCAGAGCTGCACGTACATTCTGTTGTGTCAGGATTTGTGTTGTCAACAATCTACTGCAGCCAGGCTTTTGTGCAGCGTATTGTATTGGGAACACGCCGCCTGCAAAAGTTCTCATCAGTTTGGTGAAAAGAAGCTGGCTCTGTTGTGACAGTGGAGAGAAAATACTAGCAGTGCTTTTACAAGAAGAGTCTATGAAACTGTGGTGCTGAAAATACCATCACATGGACTATAGTGGTTTGCCCCGCTGTCCTTTGGCCCAGATCAGGGCTCTTCTCTGGTAAAATGATCTTCATAATGACATGAGCCTCATTTCACGAGGTTTAAATGAGAATTTGGTCTACGAGCATTGTTCATGCCCATTTTGATGTAACATCCAAAACGTTCTTCAGGAAGGTGAATGAGTTTGTAATAACTTCTGAGGCACGGTTAGACTATGACATAATGTGTGTTTAAACATGTTTAAACTATTTACATAAATACAGATCTCATCATTTGCAGGGTATACTATATAGTATGGTATAGGCCAAGTTCGTTACAGATTTAATTAGTCCAATATGGCCTCCCTGTTTGCGGCCCAGTGGAGTGTGATCGTGCGTCTTGTTTCATACACGCAGCGGCTTGATTTAAAAACTTTAAAGACAAGTTGGTGTAATTCCTCATTTATCCAAAAGTGATCCATTGTAGAAGAAGATTCAGTTGTAGTCATCAAAAAGATTCAGATGACAACAGCTGAATCTTTTTCTACAAACTTTAAAGATATTATAACTTATTAAGGTTTTAAATGTTAGAAGTGTAAGAATAAATGATGATGATGATGATAGATGATGTTATGGGTGTTGATTATGGCCCAGCCGATTGATTGGTATGTCTCGCTTGACATCCTGTCGTTTGTAATTCCCTCTGCTGCCAGTAGATGGCCCCAAAACTCAGTTAGTACCATTGGAAACAGCAACGATTTTTTTTTGTGTCCTAAAACATCTGATACCAAACTAAAGGTACTAAAGAACAAGTTTAAAGGCTAATAAATACAAATGATACAAATATGTCCTGTTACTGCGTACAGCAGAATCATGTTTGGATGTGTTTCAGTTGTATTTAGATTGTAAGTCCCGTTCTAGTTTATTGTCAAACCATTTGTTGTTGTCGTGATATAGTATAAGTTACAAATTATACTAAATCCAACATTGTCAGGGTAAAACCATAAAAATAAATTGCATTAACATGCCTATTAGTTAACCAAAATATAAATAACAAAGCAATGTGCTCATAAATGAACCACATTAAACATTGACCAATTAACCGTAAGTATCTTAACATCGGCATCAGTGTCATATAGGCTCGTAGTGTTAATGGGTAGTCTCAAATATTGGCCGTTTATGGGGCATCTTCATGACAAGAGTCAAGAGACTCTCCAGAGACAAGAGAATGTTCTGGAAGTATTGATTCTTTTACAGCAGGATCAATACCACCAAGTTCGAACAGCTGGTATTGATATGGTAAGTAAAGGTTGCCTTCAAATTTTAGACTCTGATATCACCATTTGAAATCTGAAAGACATGGGCCTTTATAACTGTAATGGAGATTTCCTATTTTAAGAGAAAATAGCTAAACAAAAAGCCCCAGCCTTATAATTATTTGTGTTGTTTGCGATTGGCTCCACAAACGTGTGGATGAGCCAAGTAATTACAGAGATATGAACCATAAACCAGGTCAACAAATCTGCAATTTCAGTTTAACAGCAAATTCTACCCGAATGTCTTCACCCTTGTCAAAGAGCTGACAGACATTTAGCTTGAGTAGAGAAGTTTGCTGACCGCCTTGACCTTCTTCTGCACTTGATTTGGGACCGACCCCAGGCTGAGGTCAGAGGTTAAACAAGTCTGCCAAACTCCATCGGTCTGAGCAGAGGCGAAGCTGTCAGCCGGCTCCTGCTCCCCGCTCTGATCTGCCAGCTCAGGTCAGGCTGGACAGACATGGACCTCAGGCTGAGAGGCAGAACGTAATTAGGCTGTTTGTGTTCAAAACCAGACGACTGACACACACATCCACCAAAACAACAAGACCGATCCATAACACATGTCATCAAAATGCTTCAAATCCTACAGGCAATCAATGGACACATATGATGCAAAATTAACTTTCAAAAAGTAAGGATTTTCTCCTAAATTGCATTTCTCAAACTGTGGTACATGGGCTGCTTCTGGTGGTATACAAGAAGTATTTGTTTTATTTAAAGACACATCTATACATGTTTATTTCCTCCGTTGGGTTAATAGTCGGTTAGGTTTAGACCATGTTGAGGCCTGGTAGAGTTACCTGACCTCTATTTTACCAGGAAAGTCCCACTGAGATTTAGAATCTCTTTAGAAAGGCCACTCCCCGCGAGTTAAACCCTAGAGCTTCTTGCTGTGAGGCAGGATCGCTAACCACTGTGCCATCGTGCTGTCCAAATAGTTCAGCTTTAGATCTGGTGGTTTTCGGAAAGCCCAATATTATGTCAGGTGGAGCGTGGAGTGAAAAGTTTGAGAACCACAAGAGCTCGAGATGGAAAGTCAAAAAAACGACTGTTACGATGGAAATACACAAGTGTTGTTGAACGTCCGTGCATTAGCCATATCAATGTAAAAAAAACTGCTGGGTCACTACTGGTCAACACTTTAATCACCCTACAGTGTCAAAATACTATTGAAGGTTACTTACCTTCAAAAGCCTCCTTTAGCATCTTAAAATCTCCATGGTTTATCTTTAGGCAAACGGAACATTTTATGAAGTGTGACGCCACATTTCTGAGCTCTATAGCCCCCTCCAGTGTTTAGAAACTGAACGTCTGCATTCTCAAGGCTGGGACTAGTCTCCAGTGCATTTTGAATGGGAGCGTTAGCGTTAGTCTCCAAACACCACAAACTATGAAATGTGACAACCATTCGACCCCACGTAACACCAGAGCCTTGGCACTGTTTTATGTCAATTATTATTACCATTAAATCTATTCATTTTGTTTAATTCAAGCATCACAAATCTTGCATACTTTAGTGGACTTTAAACAGTGAAGCAGGAAGTAAGTGTCTGCGCTGTCTGCACACTTCAAACTTCAATCTTGGGTACTCAACTTTTTTTAGTCAATGAGTGAATTGTGTATTTCCCCAAAGAGCATATTGTAAGAGCAGCACTATGTGACAAAATGAGATGTCTGCAGCTAAAATTTAAGTATTTTATTCCTCATCAACCTAGAAGAGCTGAAAGCAGTGCTCTGGTCGGCCGTGCTATGGTCGGCCGTGCTCTGGTCGGCCGTGCTCTGGTCGGCCGTGCTCTGGTCGGCCGTGCTCTGGTCGGCCGTGCTATGGTCGGCCGGCCTATGGTCGGCCGTGCTCTGGTCGGCCGTGCTCTGGTCGGCCGTGCTCTGGTCGGCCCGTGCTATGGTCGGCCGTGCTATGGTCGGCCGTGCTCTGGTCGGCCGTGCTCGTGGTCGACCGTGCTCTGGTCGGCCGTGCTATGGTCGGCCGTGCTATGGTCGGCCGTGCTATGGTCGGCCGTGCTCTGGTCGGCCGTGCTCTGGTCGGCCGTGCTCTGGTCGGCCGTGCTTGGAGCGGTCCGCCCAAGTTTCACATTTCCGTTTGAAAATATGAATTCCTGTGGATATTAAAGATGTGCCAAAAGGTTTATGAGAGACAGGGATGAGTTGCTGTCTCATTATTATGAGTGGGATACAATGGTTAAAGCAGTAGTGTGTTCTACACAGGAAATGTGCTGCAGTATGTAGCATACTACAGTATACAGTAAGTATACGGTAACTTTTCTGGTGTGGGGTCCATCCATAGACAAGTCAGATCTGTGAAGAGGTGACTCCACTCACAATAAGAATGCATGTTTTTCCAAAGTAAACATGTTTGAAAACATTGGTTTTGCATTACTTTAACATTAGCAATGAACGTGAATTAATAAATGCAATATATGATTAGTTTAATATTTCAAGCATGGCCTGAAACAGGTGGGCGGAGCCTTCATCAGAACTTACACCTTCTACTCCAGGTTTGATGTGACACCCCTCCCCCGCGTGGCCACCTCCGCCAACCCAAACCTGGTCACCCCCACCTCCCCACCACCCTCTCAGTTCAGGAACAGGATGTTCACAGGCTATTTCGGAAATCCAACCCCCGAAAAGCTGCTGGACCAGACGGCGTCTCTGCCGCTACATTAAGACATTGCGCAGGAGAGTTAACCCCCGTCTTCACAGACATTTTTAACACCTCCCTGGGGTCATGCCATGTCCCAGCCTGCTTCAAGTCTGCCATCATTGTCCCTGTCCCCAAGAAGCCCCGGATCACTGGACTTAATGACTACAGGCCTGTGGCGCTGACGTCTGTAGTCATGAAGTCATTTGAACGCCTGGTCCTGCCCCACCTCAAGTCCTTCACCTCCTCCCTGCTGGACCCCCTGCAGTTCGCCTACAGAGCCAACAGGTCTGTAGACGACACCATCAACCTGGCACTCCACTTCATCCTGCAGCATCTGGACTCCCCGGGAACCTACGCCAGGATCCTGTTTGTGGACTTCAGCTCTGCTTTCAACACCATCCCTCCTGCTCTGCTCCAGGACAAGCTCTCCCAGCTCAACGTGCCTGACTCCACCTGCAGGTGGATCACTGACTTCCTGACGGATCGGAGGCAGTGCGCGTGCGGCTGGGGAAGAATGTCTCAGACACTCGGACTATCAGCACAGGAGCTCCACAGGGCTGTGTACTTTCTCCTCTGCTCTTCTCCCTGTACACAAACTGCTGCACCTCCAGCCACGACTCCGTAAAACTCATCAAGTTTGCGGACGACACCACCTCATCGGGCTCATCTCGGACGGGGATGAGTCTGTCTACAGGAGGGAGGTGGACCGGCTGGTGTCCTGGTGCAGCGGTAACAATCTGGAGTTCAACGCCCAGAAGACAGTGGAGATGATCGTGGACTTCAGGAAAGCCACAGCCCCCCAGCCCCCCTCATCATGACAGACTCCCCATCACCACCGTGGACTCCTTCCGCTTCCTGGGCACCACCATCACCCAGGACCTCAAGTGGGAGCCCTCCATCAGCTCCCTCATCAAGAAGGCCCAGCAGAGGATGTACTTTCTGCGGCAGCTGAGGAAAGCCAAGCTGCCAGCGCAGATGATGGTGCAGTTCTACACGGCCATCATTGAGTCCATCCTCACCTCCTCCATCACCGTGTGGTACGCTGGAGCCACAGCCAGGGACAAACAGAGACTACAGCGCATTGTGCGTTCTGCTGAGAAGGTGATCGGCTGCAGACTTCCATCTCTGCAGGACCTGTACGTCTCCAGGGCTCTGGGACGAGCAGGTCGGATCACAGCTGACCCTTCTCACCCTGGACATGGTCTGTTTGAACCACTCCCTCAGGCAGGAGGCTACGGTCCATCCGGACCAGAACCTCCCGCCACAAGAATAGTTTCTTTCCCTCTGCCGTTGGACTCATGAACACTTCAAACACACTGCCACTTTAACTGCAATATTCAACCACTCACTGCACTGTCACTTTCTGCACTACAACTTTAAACATAACTGTAAACTTGTGTACATAGAAATGCCTATTTTTATTTTTATTGTATAGTAATTTTAAATTGTTTCCTAATGCATGCCCTTTTTTGATTGAATATATGTTGTTTTATTATTACTCAGTGTTTTATGTTGCACCTTAAGGCCGAGACAAGTTCCTATGTTTGTGAATTTTGTTCATTGACAATGGCAATAAACTCTTTCTGATCTGATTCTGATTCTGAAAAGTTGCATCGTGCAACTTTAAAATAAGGTTTGCATGGAAATGCTTAATTACATTTTTTGCTTCTACTTTTCTTTGTAAATACTTGGATTTTGTTTTGAAAGAATCCAATTAGAATTCATAGAAGATGAACAGACTTACCAAAAACAAACACACATATACACACATATACACACACTGGAAATGGAAATATCTGGTTTCAATTGCATGTAAAGTCATGAGACAACTTTACTGAATACATTTAGTACAATAACTCCTTTAATAATAAGTGCACAACCGTCAACATGGTAAGTCAGATTTCCCAAACATTGCTTGAAATGAAATCAGAGCGTAGCCTGTTTACTCCAGCGCAGTGTTTGGTTCTGCTTCTGGCACAGCCCTGCTCTCCTGCTGGAACCAGGGCTGCTCCAGGCTCTTTGTGAAGGGGAACAAAGAACCCGGATCTCCCCGTCCACACGCCCTGGTTCAAGGCGCTCTGCCGTCACAACACATATCCAGCACATATTTAGCTCCCGGCTCCTCCACATGAGAGCGAGAGGATTGATTTGGACGCTCTGGTCAGGTTACTCACCGAGACAGGAGCTGACAAATGTGTTCCAGAAAGAGCATTTCAAAACAATTAAATGTAAAAGAAATGGAGCGTCAATCAATTACTTTGATAGTGTCCGTAAATTATTATTTTTTTCATTTCAAAACATAATTTCAATCACACTACAAAAAAACAGTTTTATAGTAAATAATTTTACATTTTAGGAAAGTTGGCTGAAAAACTACTTTTATCGACCCTTCCAGGAGTGATATACTTAGAATGTAGGCCCGCGTAAACATTCTATTTCATTCATTTTAATTAGGCAGCAAATTTAAACTAGATAATTAGATGAGGAATGCGCTTTGTGATCTCGTCAGAATAGCTGCTTTTACTGGAGCAAACATCAATTGTGCAAATACACGTAACCCTAAACATTGGGTACAGGCTGAGGGTGGGCGATATTGACAGAAATGAAGAGTTACAGTTTTAACTGGGGGGACAAACAAAGATGTTACAGTTGATACATATCACTATTGTACATTTTACACGTTCAGCTGCCTGTGTGAAACCTGGCACAACTACAATCCCCTTCACTGAACTACTGAAAATACACTTGTCTGTTGTCAGTCCTGAATGTTCAACGGGTCGTTTGTCTGGAATATTGTGATATGTAAAACCTGAACAGCACACCGGGCGGAGCCTACCCAGAGTAGAATAGTAGAATTTAAATCCATCCATCTTCTTCCGCTTCTCCGGGGCCAGGTTTATTTAGAGCTTTATTATTGCCCTAGTCTATGAGCTCCATGCCTTCCTGATGTTATACCTCAGCCAGGGCAGACGGGACCTCCAGATAAATTTAGGGTTGACAGTGGTAATGTCTGTAGGAGGCTTGTTGTTCTGTGTATTTGTCGATGTGTTGTATGTATCGTTTGTATATGTATATGTATATGTATATGTATACGTATATGTGTATGTACTGTATGTATTGTTTGTATTCATATTTGCGTTCGCTCTACTCTTGGCCATATCAGCAGATGTGTCAGTTTGTCGGTGTTGAGGCTTGAGTCTGGGGACAGTGAAACGACTGGACACAGCTCCCAGGAGGACAGCCTCAGAATTGTGATGTCAAAATGGGCTCTGAAGTTGCTCGCCATGGTAACATGTCATGTGATGCTGGAATGCGACAGGGAGACTTTTTAAAACAAATCATGATTATTACTAAATCAGGACTAAACCAGGAATAAACCAGAACTTAACCAGGACTAAACCAAGACAAAACTAGGACTTAAACAGGAGACTAGAAGCTGTGCAATGGCAAGAAGCCAGAGCGAGTGACTGCGTTAATGCTTGGCCAAATCTTGTACAGTTGCCATGATCACTGAATGACAAAAACACTGCATATGCTTACAAGTACTAGAAGTTCTAAAGCTACAAAGTAGAACTACAAAGTGCAACTTCTGGGAGTTGTTGTTGTTGTTGTTGTTGCCTTATTTTTAATGGCAGTTGGCAGCTGAAAGGTGCATTTACCCCCACTTACGCTAAACCGTAAAAAAAAAAAAAACAACAGAGAGAACGAGTTAACCTAATTCTGCAAGACCGAGGAACACCAGAAGCAACAGCAAGAATCACACGAAACATCTCCAAAAAGAACCTTGAATCGAAATATGACTTGTGAAACAGTCCAAAAAATGTGTTTCTATAATAATAAGAAAGATCTTCAAGAGCTAATAGCATTACACAGTCACTCAATAATAATATCCTTTTGTCATTTGTAAACAGCACAGACACATGTTGTTGTTTGTAAGTTCATTACATTCTCAAACAGTCATAAATATCAATATCTGACTTAAACCTAGTTTTTAAAGTTCACTCATCACTGTAAGAGTTGAAACAAAACAAACATTTCCTTTTCAAAATATCATGGCTATGTTTGTCCAGAATAACGTTAGATTTAAGAAATGTTTATTACATGGTCATTAGCATGTATGCTAATTTAGCTGAGAGTAACAAACTACACAAAACAGTGCTTCAGGTGGTAATGACTGGTGTTACTCACGGTGTTTCCAAAACAGCCCTGGATTTTCATAGCAGTAATCTGTTTGTCTCGTTGACCAATGACTGTTTTCAATGACCAATGACTGTGATTTTGGGCTTTACAAAAATAAATTGAACTGAAACTAACATATCAAGCATACCATTGCTTTAAATGGTGCTGAAATAACCTAGTGAAAGCCTGGTGAAGGTGAATGGCCTGCACCTTCATAAATGACTCTTGTAAATGTGCGCGAGTATGTGCCTCTTCCCCACACCTCTGCAAACGGAGCGCCGGGCCCTGCTGCTGCATTGTTTTTTGGAGGTGTCTTTTAATTTCATGCATGGTCGCCTTCACGTTTGGGTCCCTGATGTTCCCTGGCCACGCACGTCTCCACAGTCGGGTAAATGACAATCCCGGAAAGGACCCAGGCACGGAACAGGCCCCTCGTCCATCCGTCCTCCTCCCTCTCTCCTCCAGGAGCCGAGGCAGGTCTGTGCAAGCTGTGCAAGCAGTTTGTGAGTGCTGATGCAGCTGACTGATGTGCAGCCGTACACAGCGATTACAAGGCCTTTGAAACCGGAGCCGGGTAAATATTGTGTACTACAGACCATCAATTCCTCATGAATGCTGTAGACTGGTGCCATTATGGGCAATGTAATAAGCTGCAGTAACACAAGGGATGATGGGGGTTCGCTGGAGGGCATCAGACTTGAAGATCAGCATTTTAAAGTAAGTATTTCAAGATTAGAGGACACTTATTTTGCAAAATGTTCTCTTTTGAGCTTTTAACTATATTATAATATTGTTCTCTCCTCAAAAACATACATGAAGTTTAATTTAGCTTCATTCACACTTGTTTCCTTAATCCTGTTACAAGGCCCTCTTTCGTTGCGCCACAGAAATCAAAACGTTCCCAGATTTGTGACATCAACTGTAGATCCGAGTCTCCTGTAATGTTTTTGAAATTGCCACCTGACTCTCTCTGAGCATTTCTGTCTCATATCACATTATAACTGTGTGCTTACATCATTCCCTCTGCTGATGGTAGATGGAGCTCTCACACCAAGTCCTGATGTGGTTTTCAGGACATACATCTGCTGCTAGAATGTTAATGCGGTGATCCTTTTGTAGTGCTGAGAGTGCCTTCCTCTCTTCAGGTGTGATGTTTGAAGGAGGCGGCTTGGCACTCTTCAGAGTAGCTGTGACACCATAACCTCAGGTTCTATCATTTTGTTGTTCCTAATAGCTGTTTCTGTAGCTGTGATTTAATCCTCTGTAGGGATGTGGTTTGAAGTAACCGAAAAGTTGAGCCTTTCAAAGAGCACATCTTTTTCTGCCTGAAAGGTTCTTGATCCAATTGGTCTCACTTTGGTCTGTCCCTGTTGTGCTGGTCCTTTCCTATGTTGTTAAACTTCTTGATTTGACGTTCTTTGCTCTTTCTATGCTGTACTCCCTGTGCAGTCTGTGTGAATTCCATCACTCTTGAGAACTTCTTCTGGGACGATCATCCATAATTTCTTTCTGCAAAATGTGCGTTTATTTTCTTCAATTTATCAATTCTGAAGTTATTTTCCCGGATCCTTTCACTAAAGATCTGCGTCAGGTTTCTTCTTCTGATCTTCTCTGCTCTGTGTCCTTTTACTGGTGGTGTAGATTCTTCGGGATCATATTGTTCTGTCTGTATCTAAGATTGAACCGAAGGTTTTTCTCTTGTCTGCTAATTTCCTGGCTGTGTTTTCAAGTTCCTGCACCAGATCAAAGGTTTCCTGCCCAAAATTCTTAGAAACAGGTTGGTTTACACCAACCTGTTTCCCTAATTTGTCCAGGAGTGTTCCATAGTAGTACATTCTAACTTGCATTCATTAAATATTTGTAACGCTCAAAATCTCTTGGAAAACATGCCTTCTTACTGTGAGCGGTGCCACAGATCTGACTTTTTATCTGTGCAGGGTTTGTTTTGGTCCTTCTTCCGGGTAGTGCGTAGATACGCCATTGGAGCGTAATCTCTGATTGGTTGCTGCGCCTCATCTGCCGCAAAAAGGTTTGTCCAATTTTTCTGCGTCAGACGCTTTGGCCGCCCTGGACGTGCGTCCGACGCTCAAAACGCAGGATTTGCGCCGCAAAAACTCTCAAACCGTGCTGCAGAAACGCTGGATGCCCTTGACGCGCGTCCACATAGACTTTGAATGTAAACTGGATGCTTTGACGCAGCGGTGTGAACGGCATAACACTGCCCATTCAGACCAAACATGTTTGTCCCATTTCCCTCAATTCATGATGCTGGTATTTTGGTCCCACATTATTTTGAATATAAAATTACTTATATTACAATATTGTGTTATATCAAACATCACTATTTTTGATGGTTAACAGTCAATCAACAAAATTACATAAATAATTAGAACGAAACGTAGTCCTTTAAAAAAGAAAACGTCCACTAGAGGGTGCTGTATCTTGAAAATATATACGAAAAAATGTAGAAAAAGATTCAGTTGTAGTCATCTGGAGTCCAGATGACTACATCTGAATCTTTTTCTACATCTGAATCTTTTTCTACAATGGAACACTCCGGGGCGAATGAGGGATTACACCGACATACGAAAAAATATTAAAAACTTTTAAAAACGCATTCTTTTTAAGTTGATTTTTCAGTTTTCTCTTAAACGTTAATACTTTAATACAAAATATCAAATTCCGTTGCTAAATTAATAGAAAAATATACAGCTGATTAAAAACTGGTTGTTGAATATGGCAACGATTTATGACTCAAACATTCTATTTGACATGTTACAGCATTTGTGGAGTTTTGCACAAGTGACCATGGCTCTAGCCCAGCCCTAACGGAGGCCTGCCTGTGCTGTTCCATGTTGGGCTAAACTCCGCCTGCCCTTTGCTTCATTGGGTCTATTATTAGTATTCCTGAGGTAGGTAATACACCATACTTTTACTCCTTCTTGAATTTTGGTTACTCTTCCCATTAGGAGTTAAGCCTGGATTTCACTGCACAATAATTTTTTGTCTGACACTTTTATCTGCACTAAAAGACGGAGGTCATTTAAAATCATAAGACAGACAAGACTCCGTGTGGGAATGTCACTGCAGTTGTACTTGTTATCTTAAAAGGGAACATATTAAGCAAAATTAACTTGCGCTTTAACCTATGCCATTACTACAGAAAATTCCTGTTTTCACCTACCCTGTATCCCCGCCCACTACTTTGTACTTACTTGAAATTATTCAAAAAGATTTTGACTGTGAGTCATAGACATAGAGTTAAAAATGTCACATATATGAAAAGCAATTGCTTGCTTAGGTGAAATAACAATATGAAGAGGCGGGGATGATCAGTTCTACACTTTGGAACAAGAAGATAATGGATCTATTTCTATTACTAAGCAGTTTTAGTGTCTTTGTTTTTTGTTTCAAAATAGTGTTGTGTTTTTTTGTTTTGTTTTCTTTGTAATTCAGTGTAATCACCTCAGATTTACTTCCAGTTGAATCCAGACTGAGGCGTTCGAGCTCGCCGTTCCCCTTAAGGTAAGGTCAACTTTATTGATGATGATATTTCTGAAAGTAATAGTTCCAAACTTGGCCGACAGAAAGAATTATGTTGACTCTCTTGACTAGGTGTTATTGCTGAGTTAATTCAGGCCAGTTGTGACAAATGACATGGACCTGTCTCTGTCTTGTCATTTAAACCTCTTCAACGCCAACAAAACAGAAAGCAGACCACCTAGCAGGCCACCACCGAGTGTGTCGGGTTTGGGGCCAACGGTGCCATTGCAGACCCCTGATTGGGTGTGTGTTCCTCTCCACCTTGCACCTCTGCAGTGCCGAGCCAAAGCCGTTGACAGGAGACAGGGTCTGGGTGTGAGATGGTAGAAACACTCCCCTGGCTGTCACGCTGCACTCTGCGTCTGCGCGCCATGGCCGTGGTTTGTCCCTTCTCTGAGTCGCACTGTTTTTTTCAGCGTGAGGTTTCTAGGTAGGCCAAAGTATGCATCAAAAAAGAAATATATTTGAACTTACGGACTCTTTGATGTCCCACTGACTGTCCACTCTGTCGACTGGGCACAACTTGAGGAACAACGTTGAAAACGATAAAGATCACACGTTGAACAAAGATTATGCCCGTTCTTTGACAACATCAGTTAGACAGAAGTCAATCTGACGATTCATTCACATGTGAGTAAAGCTGGTTCCCGCTCTCGTCTGTGAGTTTCCTGACGCCCCCTACTGGCTGCTCCCATGTGTGCAACTGTCAGCTCACATCTCATTTAGCTCCAGGTGAAATCTGCTCACAACCGGCTAAATGAATGCTCCATCAAAGAGGCGCGTGACAGCAGAGACGCAGCGGGTGACATGACTAATATTACGTTTGTCTTGCACGATCCGCGTGGCTCACATTGCATATTGTTACACGGCTCTTACTGGCTGTGACATGTTCCCAGGGTCCTGTTTGAAAGCCTGTTAGCTCAGCACTGCTCCAAACGCTGCAGAGCTGAGGTGAGGAAACAGCAGAGGCAAGAGGCCTTCACGGACGCTCTCAGGGTTACATACACTTTCACATTTAACACTGTTACTCACAGTTACTCACATAAGTTATATTCCCAAGCAGTTATGGGGGAATTACAACCTTAACCTAAATTAACTCAATCTGCACAATGTACTTTTCGGATGGCATGGGGGTGTGCTTCCGACTGGTCTTCCGGGAGCAGACCTGGCCTGTGGTATTGACCTTATTCCACCCCGCCCACTTTTTCCTCTTTTCCCATGTGATCGCCACTTTTGTTGCAATTGCACTTCCGGTTCAACGGAAATTCTATTGGTTTAAATGGAAAACGAGGGAAAAGTCTCAGCGCTAGTCAAAGTCGATTGATTTGTGTAAAATGTCCAATGTTCATGTGACCAACAAGTCAACAATGCACCGATTCTTTAGACCTGACTTTTTAGTCTGTGTAGAATTTATTTTCTCTGGAGGTCGGCAGCTAATTCACTAATTCTCTGATACAACCGGAAGAAGGATTACGTCGTATGGCGCCGCCCAGACGGGCTTCTGGAATAAGGTGGATAGGCAGCAGAGGCAAATGCTAAGGGTGCATGATGATGGGAGGGGTGCCATCCAGTGAGAAAACAATGGCCCCATCTGAATCTTGGAAAGAAGAAGCCTACAAGCAGAAGGACTAAATTTACTGCTCTAAGCATTGGATTTATTGTCCTAATTTATCCCAATTTATAGGAAATGGCATCTAATTTGCTCAAATGGTCCTGGTCCCTGCTTTCAAAACGGCCTGCTGTAAGATTAAGAAATCAATTCAGGAATACTTCATTAATTGACTGATACCAATAAAGTCTTGGCAGTCCCAGGCCCGTTCATGCTCCGCTCTCTAACACGAGCTTTTAGAACCAGAGCAAACAGCAGCTTGTTTTAGAGGTCTGCACATGTGCTCTGAGGACCACACAGTCTCAAACAGCGCTGAACAACCTGTGTGGGAATCTTGGTTTTTGTTTGTAGCTCTGTTCACGTTTATAATGATTAGACATTAGTTAGAAATACAGACTGTATTTTAATAACAGTGTCAATTTGTGTAATGAATTGATGAAGTGAGAGTATTCAGTCCATCCAACAGTTCAATCAGGTAAGTTAGTTTAGCTCACTAGGATAGGCGGTGGCCCTTCATGCGGCAGACAGGGTTTTTTCCACTTTGCTGCAAAAATGCTATCCACAAATATTGATGAACACTCCAAGTCTGCTGCCCATCCATAAAAGTCACTGCACGCTACTGTCTGGGATATTCCACTGTGAGGGACCTAAAGCTGTGGGTCACAGAGGACTGAAACAATCACAATAATTGCAGCTCCAGTGTCTTAGGAGCATTGATCCTTGCAGTTTAATAGCATGTGGGTTATTGTTAAAAGAATGTTAAATGTCAAGTATATTCTGCTTTCAAACTCAGGCATTTCAACCTTTGATTTGGTATTTTCTTACATTTTCTAACGTAAAGCAATAAATATTACACTAATGGGAATTGGCTCTCAATCAACCTACAGTAGATGGATTACATGTAAAATAATGCTACTAATAAGTATTTCATCAACAATGAATTACTGAAATAAAACCTCATCAAAAACAACTTACGTTGAATAGACACTGTATAACTGCTGATTTTAGTTGTTTTTCATTTCATTTTGTTAGCATGTTTAATTGACTCTTTTTCCCACTTGGCATGACTGTGTTTGACAGGCAAACGTGCCTGGCCCGTCTCGTGGCTGTGGACAGCGTTGTGAGCCTGCAGACCGGCTCCTGCAGCAGATGATTTACATGACTTAGCTCAGGTACACAAATCATTTTTATGCTCCGACAGAACGCTTTATGGACTATTAAATCAGCCTTGTCACTCTAAAATGGCTCGCTCCTACACTTTTCTAAACACGCACCAAGAATATGACAATCTCCAGATTTGAGCATGTTTATTAATATTGGATTTGTAACATGACATTAACTGGTTAGAAAGAAGATTGAATGTTGGCACACAGAAACAAGGCTAAAATCTCATTTGCTTCAGGTAATTATTGTCCAATCTAACCTCCGAAAATATTGGCTTTCTACATTCCATTTAAGATTAACTAAACCTGATTTTGTATAAAAAGATTCAGTTGAAGTCATCTGGACTCTGTTTTAAAAAAAACAATATGTTTCGACTCATCCAAGACTCATTCTCAATCTGTGAAACAAGTCTGAGAACTCCTGTTTATATCCTCCTCTGTGTAAACCCTGCCCACAGGGCGGGACCTCCTGATAATGGCCCATTGAAACTTAACTGGGATGGGCCATCTGCATCCTATTGTTCCTGAACTTTCGGCTCCCGCTCCTTGAGTGCCTGTTTAGCATTCGAATGCCCAGGGCGTCTCCAGGGTTTCAGCAGACCATTATAAACAACTGGTGAAGTTGAACTCTTAAACCTCCATTACAATTTAAGGAAGGATTCTCTTTTTTAACAAAGATGGCCTCCTTAACTCCTCTTTTCAAACCTTCTTTTTTCCCTGCTCAGAATCTCCACCTCACTGTCTTTCAATAGAGTGGTTTGTGGCTTTAAGATGAAGAGGTACAGCGCTCTGGGTCCTGAACTCGCGTGTCTTCTGTGCTGATAAAGCCTCTGTGAAGTGGCTGTTTAGTCTCCCCTATGTAACGCTCTTTACAACTTCTTCACTGCATTGGATAGAATACACTACATTGCTCTGTTTTTGTGTTGGTATCTTGTCCTTAGGGTGAACCAGTTTTGTCTTAACGTGTTCCTGGTTTGAAATAAACAGGGACTTTGTGTTGTCTAAAAATTCGTTGCAGTTTTTCTGACAGTCCTGAGACATAAGGGATAGAGACACCCCTTCTTCTTGGTTCTGTTTCCCTTTTGTCACTTTTGTCTGCTTTTTGGTTCTCTTCACTTTCTTTCAGCGCCCAAGTCGGGTATCCACAGGCTGAGAGAGCATTCCGGACGTGTGTTTCCTCTTTCCTCTTGCCCTCTGAGCTGGTGGGCACCGCTTGTGCTCTGTGTTGTAGTGTTCTGATCACTCCCAGCTTGTGCTGTAGTGGGTGGTTAGAGCCAAAGAGCAGGTACTGATCTGTGTGAGTAGGTTCCTATATACTTCATCTGGAGCTTCCCGTCTTCTCCTCTGATAGTGGAACAATCTAGAAAGGCCAAGCGGTTCTCCTTAGCATCTTTCTCTTGTAAACCTGATGTGCGGGTCCACTGCATTGATGTGCTCTGAGAAGGCTTCCAGCTCTCGTTTCTAATTGTCACAAAAAGTGTCATCCACGTAACAGGTACCAAAGACTTGGAGCAATGCCTGAAAAGGAGGTCATTGCCTTCTTCTCAAAAAGCTCCATGTACAAGTTGGCCACTAGTGGAGAATGGGGCGAGCCCATGGCACAGCCGTGAATCTGTCTTAAAAATGTCCCTGGAATAGTTTATAATGGTTTGCTGAAAACCCTGGAGGACGCCCGAGCCATTCGGATGCCAAACAGGCACTCAAGGAGAGGGAGCCAAAAGTCAGGGAACAATAGGATGTTGATGGCCCATCCCAGTTCAATGGGCCATTATCAGGGGTCCCGCCCTGTGGGCAGGGCTTTCAAAGAGTAGGATATAAATAGGAGTTCTCAGACTTGTTTCACAGATTGAGAATGACTCTTGGATGAGAGTCGAAACATATCATTTTTCTAAGACAGAGTCCAGATGACGACAACTGAATCTTTTCTACAATGGAACACTCCTGGACGAATGAGGGATTACACCAACATAAACCTGATTTTGACAAAAAAGTATAAATATTACTGATGCACTGAATTTTCCAAGATTTCGGACACTTTAGGTCACTTTACAAATGTGTGGATTATTCATTCACCCCAACACACCTGGTGGTGGTAAACTAATTATGTAGCCAAGATGGAAGCGAGGCTGCCAATCTGTCCCATTGGCCCTCCTAGCCGCCACCCCCACTCACTCACATGCACTCACATTACTTATAAACCACTCCAGACCGCTGCGGTGCCCAGAGAATCTGCCTCCTGTGGATTGTCTCCGTGGACCTGCCCCTCTGCTGGAGTTTACACATTTCTCCTGTAAACCTGTGGAGAAGCAGAGGGCCACAACAAGAGAGCGATCATTAACAAACCATATAATCAGGTAAATAGTCCCATCACGTGTGTCTTTATTACCCCTCGTGTGTGTATTCATTGTGATGTCTCTGTATTTATTCGTGCATATAAATGGAGCCAGTCACGAAAAGGAATGCTTGAGTCATGATTCTTTTCACAATTATGTTGCAAATATTGACACATTCAATAGGTTAGTTTCTTCACGAAAGCAGTTGTCAATAATAGATAAATGATCAACAATATTATAGTAATTTTGATATAATAGGTTGATATAATGTTGTTTGAAAAGAAAGATCACATAATTTGGTTATATATGTATAATATAACCATAATATAGTATAACATATATAATATGTTATTATTTGAATATTTGCACACAAGAATGAAAAGGACCTTGTTCAGAGAAGCTGTTGTTTTTAGTTTCGACATGACTGAGCGATTCGATTTGCAGACTGATTTCATGACTATTTGCTTTCACTTAGTGTCTTGTCAGATCATTATGACAATATTTTTCTCTACTCATTTTGATTCCAAAGTGATATGTCTTTATGATTCATGGCTGATATTCGAAGCTGGTATATAAACTTGTGCTTTGATCTTGTGTTGACATGAGCTTGACTACATGTTCCTCTTCCGTTGTGTGGGCGCTCCTTTATCGGGCGTCGGTGTGGAGCACCCACTGGGAGGCCATGTCTGCTGTGGACACGCCATCTGCCCACCCTCTGGCTCTGTGTTCCCCTCTGAAGCTGTATCTAAGGCTGCTTTATAATGCCAAAGGTCTGCTGATAGAGAGAAGATGACCCGTGAGCTTTGATCATCCTTGTGAAACAGCAGCAGGGCCGCAGTGTGCTCCAGCGACCTGCACACCTGCAGGGCTTTTATGCTCCTTCACCGCTTAAGGATGTTAGCAAATTGGATCTAGGTTTACAGCACATTTAAATGGATATTATATTGCAGGAAAAAGTAAAGAATAAAGTTTTCAACAGGTTTTAAAAAAGGTGCTGTATCTGATTTTTACTGTCTTAAACCCTTGAACAACAGAACTAACGGACATTTCATTCTATGATAACAATATACACTTTTTAGTCATAACGCAAAGAATAATACATCGTTTCAAACAATATGTTGCTTCACTGGTTTTCTAAACACATATTTTCAGTAGGGCTCGTAAAAAATCAACTATTTTGGGGTTTTTAGCTAGTTTGACCTGTGGTCTATGTACGACCACTTGCATTGTATTATCGGTCACCCTCACCTTTCTGAGGTTTCTGCTCATATTTTTGGGAGTTTTTACGTAGAGTTGACCATATTCTGACGACATCATAATGCTGAGGTGTTTACGTCACAGGTTACTGAAAGACCGGCACCTAAATATTTGTTTTACTAGCACAGAAGTGGGACTAGTTTTTTATATATATTTTGAGGGCACATCGCCCTCTAGAGGATGTTTATGTTTTTCTTCTAATTATGTCATTTTGTTGATGTTTATCCTGGCTGTTAACCATCAAAAATAGTGACGTTTACTATAACACAATATATAGTAATATAACTAATTCTATATTTAAAATAATGTCGGACCAAAATACCAGCATCGTGAAGTGAGGGAAATGGGACAAAACTCAGTACAATATGATGAATGCTTTAATGTCGTAAATTATATGACATTTGTCCGATAGTTTTAAATAAGAATATAAAACCTAAAAACTTAAATTTTACAAAATAGTTGTAAATAACAGTAAAATAAAACTTTATGATACTACAACAACAACTTATTAGGCCCAAGCCAAGTGCGCACGGAGAGCCCATGAAAACGAGCGTGAGGCGCTCGCCCACTTCCAAACACTCACTAACGCACTCATCCACTCATCCATTCACGCACGTCCCGCGCATGTAACGAATACTCAGTAGGAATGGACTCAAAGGCACAACTCGCTGAACAATCTTGATTTATTGTAGACAACAGAAAATAGTCTCTAAATAACAAAGGAAAGAAGGGGCTTAAAAACTAAGGGAGTAGTAGAGACAATTGAACACAGGAAAATCATAAAAAAAACGGGGAACCAGACAAAGGAAGAGATCTGAAAACAAGGGAAACAAGTGAGTATCAAAATCAAATAGGAAAACCAGAAACTAAACAGGTTGTACTACAGAGGTGGCTGTGACAGTGCAGACTAATTAGTAGTGGGAAAATGTAATATTATCGTTGTAAACGGTTCGAAGCCGATGCGAAGGTTGCTCGTTTTGCTCACTCTGCGGTTAGGGTTACTTCATTTACACATAACTGTAAACTTGTTGAACATAGAATGCCTATTTTTATTTTTATTGGATAGTTAAATTTAAATATGTTTCTAATGCATGCCCTTTTTTGATTGAATATATGTTGTTTTATTATTACTCAGTGTTTTATTGTGGCACCTTAAGCCGAGACAAGTTCTATGGTTTTTTAAATTTTGTTCATTGACAATGGCAAAAACTCTTTCTGACTCTTTCTGATAACACACACACATGTTAAGGCAAAAAACATTATTGTTGTTAGAGGGCCAATAACACACAGTGGACGTAACCGCGATACTTTGGGCGCTATAGTTGCACTCCTGAATAAATGCAGCGCCAACGAAAATTTAACAGGAAAATAAATTGTACATTATACGGGCTGCACTGTCCAATAGCCGGTTGTCTGTTTTAACCGCGGTCTCGCCGGCAGGACACCTTGCGCGGCGGGGCGGACCTTAATTAGACAAATCTTTCAGGACATATGTGTGGATTTGTTTTAAAACACACGAGGCATTTTGAGCTTGAACATACATAGAACAGTCTGAGCCTGTCCTATGTCCTCTCGTCCTTGATTACTCTGTCTGAGCTGATTTACCTGTTGTCTTCACATTGGTTCATCTGCTCCTGAGCTTTGCTGCTGAGCAAGTAAAATGGTTTACGTGCCCATGAGTATTTTAACAAGGAAATATGGTCCACAGGTTAGTTGATCAGGGGTCAAGTCGGGCCAAGAAAGTTCTCATTCAATTGGTGCAGGTTCTTAAAACTGCAGATTGCCGTATATCTGTATGTCCGCGCTCCACGTAGTGTTTTTTGTGTTCAGCCGCGTCTAGTACATGGATCGATTTTTCAGCAAATCATTTGTAATAAAACACACAGCATTTTTAAAGATGTGCTTAAAGTCGAAAAGTACAGAAGTTGATCAGACCAAAACCGTGAGGTTGGAAAGGGCAAGCTCTTTCCAAAAAATGTATAGTTTATGATATTTTTTAAAAATGAGGAAACATATGTTTGTTGCATCAGAGATATTTTTTTTATTCTTTTCTTCATTTCTTTCGGAACCACCCCCCTATTTTTCTCGCCATGAACACTGACGAAAAAAAAAACAGGAAATTTGCACACCTTTAAAAATTGCGCCTCTCTTCAATTCTCCTTTTTCGTACAATTCTAAAATGTGTCATGCGCCCCCAATGTACAAAAAATACATGACGAGAAGGAATTGAAAAAATAATTACGCAGCGTATGATGGACGAGAGTAAAAAACTATTATTAGTGGCAACGCTGTTCTGCCCAACCCAAATGTCGAGCCATATTGATAAAAAATGTTGCTAAGATGGAATCAGCGGTTTTCAAAAAGTCATACTTTTACAACTTCTCTAGGGCCAAAAATCTGCTTTTAAGCACTAAAGCAGTTATATGTGTTATGATTTGTTATTATTAAGAATAAATAGATTTCATAGATAATCTATTAATAAATTGTAATAGATCATTTTTTTTTAGAAGCAGGAGTGCTACTTGGATGTGAAGATGGTATAAGTTGACCTTTCAGTGCAGGATCATTCATTGAATGAAAAGCACAAAGAAGCTAAGGCACTCAAGAAGGTTAAAAAGTTCTTAAAACGCCTTTGCTATCACATGGCCATGTAATAATAAAGGCTTTTAAAGAACGTATTTATATTTTTACACCATGCAATGTCCCTGGTAGACGATGAGCCCCTGAGCCCGCCAGGGACACTCTTCTGAGGCTGAGGTGAGAGCACAAGGCAGGGCCGAAGATCACTTGTAACACCTGAGAAATGCCTTCCTTGTTGTAGGGGTCTCCTGGATATCCCCCCTTATAGATGATAAATGGAAGTTGTTCTGGCAACAGTTTATCTGCAATTTTATTTGCAAATTTCCTCACTGTCACCCTTCGAGGCAACTGCGGTTGTGATTTTGGGCGTTACAAAAATGTATTGAATTTAATTTCATATTCCCCCCAACCACATTAAAGCTGGCCAGGACGGTGATGTGGTCTCTTGTACTAGGGGCCTTTAAGCGTCCTTTAGCGCACAGGCAGTACTCCACCAGTGCACGCTAATCCTGGCTGGAAAGTGGATTCTTTAGCCCATGTTGCAATTTGAGGCCACCTTTCCACTGAGGCTGGACTTCGAGCAGCTGCCTGCCTGATGCTGAGCCGGCCTGTCTGTACCGCTTTCAGTAACTTTCACTACACTTTCACTACAAAGTTCTAGGTGGTGCCGGTAAATGTGTGGACACAGTGGAGTTAGTTCATTTTAATTTGTTTCCACAGCTGTCCAAATGTATTCCTCACTTACATCATGCATTCTGAGCTAATTATTCACCAGGATGAGTTTCTAAGTGCTATTCACAACTTTCAGAGGCCAGAGGTTACTGTCACAATAAAGCTAACTAACGTACACCCCCCGTTTTCTGGAGAATAATACGCTCTATAATTAGATGCAGACAGCTGTTATGGGAGCTATTGCGAGGACATGTTTACATAGTGATGATGACTAAATACTATGGCAATAGTCCTTATTAATGTCTTTGCAACCTCTTGAAACCCTGGGCTAAAGGTAAAATACAACGGCAAAGACATCCGAGGCTACCCTCTGTAGGAGCGTGTACATGATGAAGCATTACAAAGTTGTCCTCAGCAGTGCAAGTGTGACAAAGTTGGTGAGGCTCCTCAGATCAGGCCCACAGAGCACAAAGACAAGCACATAGCCCACAAACGGGATTGTGGGTGTTCAAAAGTGGAATATTATGTCCTCAAATATAACCTGTACTGACACACTGCTTTACTGTTTCAATTTCCTTTATATATCCTTCTAGGGATTGTAAAGTCTGTCTCTGAAGGAGGCATTTTCTGCTAAATCTACTTTTAATTGTTTTCCCTTTTCAGACACGAAGCTGTATTTAGAGTGATTCATGCATGTTTGAATCTTTATTCTCCTGCATTCAACATTACACTTATCCATTGCATCAATTTATTTTAAAATGTAGACAAGAATCTAATAAATGTATTCTTTTCTATTCTTATTCTTAATCTGACGCACGTAGAAATGAGCAGTGACTTGTAGACAGACATTTTTGGATAAAAATAAATATAATCTGATCTGAATGCTCCCTGTGGCTCAGAGAATAGACTTCAAAGCAGCTCTGCTTGTATACAAGTCTCTCCATGGCCTACAAAGTACATCTCAGACATGTTAGTGCCATATGAACCAATCTCGGACTCTGAGGACCTCAGGGACCGCTCTGCTGGTGCCAAGAGTCATGGACTAAACATGGGTGCGTTTCAGTTATATGCAGCTAAAATCTGGAAGCTAAAAACAGTTTTGTTTAGCTGTGCATATGACTGAAATGATTTTCTTCGTCAGACTCTTCTCTTTTATGTCTTAAACTGTTTTGTGATCTGTGTCTTATCTTTGTGATTTCAATGCATTTTTTCCTGATGTGTGAAGCACTTTGAAATGCGATTTTTCTGCACCGGTGCCGCCACTCCCACACATAACGCGCAGTACGTAGGGCATCAAGTGCGCCGAGGGGCCCCAGCCTGACCAGACAGTTTGTTTTGAATGAGAGAATATATGCCATATGTGTAGCAGCTCCACTGTTCATTTTACAATTAAACAAGGAACCAACAGGAGGCCTACTCTGTCTTTTTTTATCAATTCAAAACTAACTCTAGGCGTAGAGTCGCTGCTCTCTCTCTCCAAAGCGAGTTTGAGATGCCCACAGGCAGCTCCACAAGCCACAGTTTAAACAGACACAGACAGATCAGGGGAACAGCTGGATCAATTGTGACCCCACATACGTATTCTACTAACAACAAGGAGCAAAACGGTCTTTAGATGATGAAAATCAGCCTAATATTCAACAAAAAACAAGTGAGAAAGAGCAAATGAAACAAGGATGTGTCCTGCCAGCGCGGTGAACCGTGGAGCTGACACCAAGGCATGCGCAAAGCCAAAGTGGTTCAACTTCTCACAAATGTCATGTTTTAATCATTGTAATAGCCAATAGTTTGCAGCCTGTAGTGTTTTCTAGAGCCTGAATCTGTTCTGCCGGAGAAGGGCATTTCGAGCAATATATAAAATGAAATTGCCTATATAGTTTAACAAAATAACTTTAGAAAAACATATCTTTACAAGTTTGAAAGGGGTTGGGGTTATGGGGGCACCACTGAGCAGTTCTGCTTGGGGCCCACAAATGGTTAGCAGCGGCCGTGGAACGAGTGCCAGTTTAATTTGTGTCTTACTTTTGGTGGAGTTTAAAAGCAAGAAATAAAGAGAAGATTGGTTGATTTGGAGCTTTCATTTGGACTAATAATGGGAGAAGTTGATGTTCGCTATGTAACTATGCTAACACTACTAGATTTATGGACACTCGGAGTTTACGGAGCACAGAAAAAATGAACTGTGCGATTACACACCCGATGGCATGACATGAACAAGTGTGGATAAACTTCTCAAATGGTGAAAGAGCAGTGGTGAGTGTGAGATTGCAGTGTAGTAGGGGTGCGATGTGTGTTAAAATACATATTATGTGAGAACTAAGATTAGCCTAATGGTAGAAATAACAGGATACGCTCGTTTTGAGCATTAACTCGTGTGGTCTCAAAATTCAGCTGATGCTGTGATGGAGAGGTTGATACATGTGAACTTTGGATTTATGCTGGAATGGACCTGGTTCAGACCTGGTTGGTAATAGTCTAGTCCTAGTTTAATTCTGATTCAGTACTGGACTGGCAGTTTTACAGAGCAATGGTGATTAGCCTTTTATATTTCATTGTACAACATTTTTTTAATATAGCAAGTATACAGGACATAACCATAATAAAATATTGAATAATTCTGAAACAATGCGTAAATCAATCACCAAATAAACCCCTCAAAAATCTATGTAAAATGCATTCATAGTTTCAACATTGTAAGGCTTAATTTGCTGCTTTAATTGTAGAAAGCCACTTCTGTCATTCTGGAGCTTCGCACATACGTCATCTCACGGGGCTCTATCTATCCTAATTTTAGGATTATTCACAATTTTTGATACCATTGCCAAACAAGTGACCTTTTCCTGACTTTATTAAATAACATGTGATACAGTAAGTCTGTAAGGTGTTCACACGCACCTCACAGTGAAGGGCAGTATCCACACACGTCTTTGTGTTTCTGAGTACTCACTGGTCATAACAAGTGTACGTTTTTACTTAAATTTGGCAATTTTAACAATTAGGAAGTGTAGCTTGTGCATTTAAAAGGACAAAAGTTAAGAATTGTTGGATTGTGTGAAATGAGCGGGTTTTTTTTTTATCTTGTAGCCATGGAGACCCTGCACAGAGCTAACTGTGGACCTCTAAAATGCTACAGACACCAAATTACCAAATGAGAAGATCATTTAGATCAGGAGTGTCAAAGGTTTTTTCACTATTAATTTACATATCCTGTTTACTCTATCTAGCCAGATCTTACAGTGCCACAAACTTGGAATTACTAAGTGTATTTTTGATTACTGAGATCAGCCTTTAGATTGTATTTATTAAGAAAACACTAGTAATATTTGGGTGATGTCAGTTGCTCACAGTCAAATCCCCCTCAGGCTTCAAGACACAAGATGGACACTTTTGTTCTGAGGACTATTACTCACCCTCAAGCTGCCCAGTAATTAATATCCATGCACTTGTAATAAAGGATAGATGGATAAGTTTAATGCCATTCTGTGGAACATTCCAAGCAAAGCTATACACCAAAAAGTTACATGTGTACTTTTTTACTTCTTAAGCTTTCTGGAATCATATAATTTGGGACAAAACGCAGTGAGGGATGTAAACTCGGCTCCAGCATGAAGCTTCAACTTCACCACAAACTCTTAATATCGGGTGCTCTGCAGGAGATGAGGATATTGGAGCGAGCGCCGCCATGATTTACAGAGATTTCAAACATGCGGCGTATCTGTGTGATAAATCCACCGAGAGGATGACGGAGCTGCTGCACACTCACTCCCGGCTACAATGAAAACAGTCCCAGCCTCACATCAATAAGCGCTGCCGAGGAGCCCCATTTTTCTGCAAAATTACTGACATGTCTTCATATTCGCTAGAAATGTCAAGATAAGGGAGCGAGTGCGGAGTGTAGCAGCTTTTTATAACCTTGCTGTTCAAACTGTGAAGGCGCCGGCTCAGAGTGGTCTTTGATGGTGGTCTTCAGGGTCAGGGGCTGGTCAGATAACAGATCAAGTCCACCTGACATGGCTGACCCCACTCAAGATGTCTGCAAACAGCTGCTGGAGCTCCTTGCAGTCATTTGGTTGTGTAGTCCTCACTAGGTTTGCATAGAAGCAAACGCAATTCATGGATTCATGGAAGTTTCTGTCTTTTGATTTTTTACTACCATTTCTTTTAACCTTGATTGCTCACATTTTAGTGTCGTATCTGTTGGTAAATCCACAGATAAAGCCATTGTCTTTGCTTCAGTCTGAAGTGATTGTGGAACAATGGATGGCTATAATTCGCGTGTTTACACCATGCATGTCATGTATGTTCATTAACATGCACTGTCCCGACCAAAATAAATAAACAATAACAAAGAAGAAACCTTTACAATCAGCAGCAATAAATCGGCAATTCCAAAAGGTCAGATTCAACGCGTGGCCTTTAGCGCTCCTCACAGTTACACAAACATCAAACATTCCCTGCTTCTGGATCTGAATGTTTCAGCATGGTCCAGCCCTGTACTGCTGTAAATACAAGGACATCACTGGCACAGCATCAGTGGCAGTCTGTGCTTCATGAAAGAACAAGCACAACAACACGGAGCAATTTGAATTTGATTACATTCTAACTAGATCTATAACTCATTTGGAACGATTCCACTGCCACATGAACTGCAATGTCTTATTTAGGTTTAAATTAATCTGTTTGCATGGCTCATGGTTTGCATTGGCTCTGTATGCAGTATTTGCATGCTAAGTGTTTATTGGTTAAAGCCTGGTCATGTGACTCGTTTTACAGCTCGTTTGGAGAGGCCAGTGAGTAGGCCGTTACAGTAGTCTAATCTATTTAGAGACAAATGCGTGGATAAGTCTCTCCAAGTCTGGTTTAGACAGTATACAGTCTGGTTTAGACACATAGAGAATATATTTACGCACAGGTGATGCGGCTCTAGGTGGCTCGAGGTGCGCTAATCCTGTGCCAACACTGCAATGGCTCCATCATGCACGGTTCCAACAGTGCTTGCAAAATGTGTAAATTGTAAAAAAAAAAATCCACAAGAATCCCATCCAGCGATTGTCCACTCGTGTCGTTCAGTCCCGCATCACTGCGAGGGGAAGAAACACTAAAACCCGCTCTAAATCACACAAAGCCGAGGGAGGAGGATATACGATCGTAAATTATTTTACTAGGCATTAAATATCATAATATGCTAGAGTAATATAAGTATCTTAAAAGAGGTTAACCTCCCATGATCTGTAGGCATCTGCGTGTAAAGTGCACGTAGGTGACGACTCTCACGTGCGTGGCACTTCAAGCCAACACGTGCGTGGACCGGACTCCAGCACACAGTCTCAACGTAACCACTGAATGCACTGCCGTTCGTGGATAGTTTGAAAATCCTATACGCACAAACAAACCTCTGGAATAAGTGATAGTTGCGAGAGTCTGGATGGATAAATGCAGAAATGCACCAAAGGGACCTGCACCGTGCCTGGATATGCTGTTGTTATGTTATGCTGTAAAACCATACATTTATGCACAACTATTGGGACGGTGGAACTGTGGGATTCAAGACAACAGGCCAACACGCGACAACATAATAATAATAATAATACATTTTATTTAAAAGAGCCTTTCAGAACACCCAAGGACACTGTACAAGAGAATAAAACAACAGAATAAAACAACAGAATAAAACCCACAGTACAGAACTGGATGATGGTGTTGGAGTGACTGAGTTATGTGGTGTAGGAGTGACTGAGTTATGTGGTGTAGGATTGTCCTGAACAGGTGAGTTTTGAGTCTGGATTTTGAAAAGTGGAAGGGTGTCTATGTGGAGGAGGTCAGGAGGGAGAGAGTTCCAGAGCTGAGGAGCAGAGCGGCTGAAGGCTCTGCCCCCCGTTGAAATAAGACGGAAAGAGGGGACAGAGAGCTGGAGAGAGGAGGAGGACCTGAGGGAGCGAGAGGGAGTGGAGATGTGGAGGAGGTCAGAGATGTACATGGATTAAGACACACAACTGAAGCGGCTCCGGGTGAGTTATTTAAACTATTAATGCCTCCCATTCACATCAAACAACTGAACAAATACAGCCCATAAGCAACACGAGTTTTACTGTTGTGTGTCAGTCGCGAGGAAAAGCAGGACTTCTGTAAATGTGCACGTACCTATGTTTCCTGGTTCCGCTGTTCGGGGAATACTGGGACCTTTATAAAATATTAGGAACCGTTGTTTCCCGGTACCGTAGTCTCCCCGTTCATAGAAAATGGGGAACATAGGTACGCACCCCACACATATACACACACACACACACACATTTGCATGGGTCATAGTCACTGGTCTAAGATGTGCAAAGGTCTCTGCGCACAGAGAATCTGCACTGAGCACAAAATAAAAATCCAACCTGAATTGAAAATAAACCGAACACAATAAAAATGTATACAATGTGATTCTGTGAGACAAGCAAGGGTGGACTGGTAAACAGGGATTTTCCCGGTGGGCTGATTGGTAAAAGGGCCGGAGTGGGTCGAGCTGTAGAGGAGGCGAGCAGCACCGGCCCCTGCCTTATCTGTGTCGGCCCTGGCTAGAGACATGTGGCCGATGGGATTTCCCGCGGTACAAATGCTGCAGGGTCAGACATTGTGTATGTTAAAGTTGGTTTAAATCAGTGGTTCTCAAACAGAGAGTAGGCTATAGGTTAACCCATCTTTCTTTCATTTATCTGGTTAAAGGAGTTGTTAATGACTCAAAAGTACTTGGTTACATGCTGTACTAAAAAAAAATGGGTGCTGACCATGATATTAATGAAAAAAACGATATAAACCAATATTTAGCTCTGTTTATATATCAAACCTATTGCATCAAGCTGACATTATTTCAGAAGCTTTTTGAAAGGGGCACACAGTGTACGCCCTTTTGTTTCTGTGGCAACTTTTTTTTTGGACTGGCAGTGTATGATCAGTGGTGTGTAGTCACTGAGCAATACTGCAGGTCGAGAATCTTGGTTGTTCATCTTCCACCCATGCGCTCCCTTATACAGAGGTTTGTTCATGTTACGTTCCCTGACATGAGCTTTTACAACCAGAGCGGACAGCAGTTTGTTTTAGATGTTTGCAAGTGTGTACTGAGGACAACACAGCAAACCACACTGAAAAAACCTAAGTGGGAATCTTGAATTTTGCAGATGCATAGCAGTTTAGCTCAATATTTGTGTGGGAGAGCCGGATTCAAGACGAGCTCCTGCAGGATTTTTCTTTTTTGCACTTTTGCGTGCAAGTGTTATCCACTAAATATTGATGAACGCCCAAGTCTGCTTGCCCATCCATAAAAGTCACCGCACCGTACTGATAAAAATTAAAAATTCCCTTCTCACCCTCGGCGGGTGGTCTCATCCCTTTTTCTAAGCTCGGGTCCTCTACCAAGGCAAGGCAAGTTTATTTGTAGAGCACAATTCGTACACAAGGCAATTCAAAGTGCTTCACACAACAGGAAAAAATGCATTAAAATCACAAAGACATGGCAGAAATCACAAAAGCTTAGCGTCTGTTCAAGACATAAAGAGAAGAGTGCCAAAGAAAAGCATTTCAGTCATATGCACAGCCAAACAAAACAGTTTTTAGTTTAGATTTGAACATTGCCAGAGTAGCGGCCTGTCTCACATCCTCTGGAAGACTGTTCCAGATTTTAGCTGCATAAAAACTGAAATGCAGATTCCCCATGTTTAGTCCTGACTCTGGGCACCAGCAAGGAGGCCTGGTCCTGAGGTCCTCAGAGTCCGAGGATGGTTCATATGCCACTAACATGTCACGAGATGTACTTTGGTGCTAGGCCATGGGAGTAGACTATGTATACAAGCAGAGCTGCTTTGAAGTCTATCTCCTGAGCCACAGGGAGCCAGTGCAGAGACCTGAGCACAGGACTAATGTGATCGTACTTCCTGGTTCTAGTCAGGACCCGAGCAGCAGCGTTCTGGATGTTTACTGCAGCTGTTTTAACAGCTCGTTTGGAGAGGCCCGTGAGCAGGCCGTTACAGTAGTCTAATCATACTAGAGACAAACGCAAGTCTACTCCAGGTCTGCGTTTAGCACCCACACTATACTTTTGATTTTGGCAATGGTTTTTAGATGGTAAAAAACTGCTGCTTAAAAATGTGATTCAGAGTCTGACGTGGCTGTTAAAATTCAAATCTGAGTCCATTATTACCCCCAGATTTCTAACTTGATGTGTAGGTTTTAGAGCGAGACTCTTTGCTGTTCCTAGTACTGCAATTTTCTGGACTGAGATGTCTGATGTTTTTCCAGGGATATGTTGTAGCCACTCCTCCAGTTTGGGGGTCACTGCTCCGAGTGCTCCGATGACCACGGGCACCACTTTGGCCTTCACCTTCCACGCCTTCTCCAGCTCTTCTCTGAGCCCTTGGTATTTTTCCAGTTTCTCATGTTCCTTTTTCCTGATGTTGCTGTCACTTGGTGTTGCCACGTCAACCACATCGGCATTCCTCTGCTGTTTATCCACCACCACAATGTCTGGTTGGTTTACCATTCTGTCAGTCTGTATCTGGAAGTCCCACAGGATCTTGGCTCGGTCTTTCTCTACCACCTTTGGAGGTGTTTCCCACTTTGACCTTGGGGTTTCCAGTTCATACTTCGCACAGATGTTCATGTACACTATGCCAGCCACTTGGTTATGGCGCTCCTTGTATGCTTTCCCTGCCAGCATCCCTGCCCTGCTCACAGAGCACAAGACTAAAATAGAATGAATGGCATCTTAATTGGACATGATCATCCAAGTAATACCAAACCCTTTCCACCTTCTGATTTCCTCAAAGTCTTCATTGTTGTGTCCTGTTATCTTGTTGTGTCTTGTTGTGTGTTATGTGTTTGTCACTGTTATGCATTGTCTAACATCACTTAATAAAAAAACAAAACAAACCACAGAACTGATCTAAATATTAAATATGTGCAGATAATTAAAAATGCTGTATGTTGACAGAGCAAACTGCTCAAAACAACACTGGACACAGGTTTGGGGAACAGGCGCTCCTCAGAGTGAGCCGCGGTGGGCAGCTCTCCTTCCCTCCATGCTGCAGCCACAGACTAATACAGTCAAACGTGCTAACGGCGTGTGTTTATGCGTGTGTGCAAGGCTGCAGGTTGTTTGAATGAAAAAATGGGAGCTGTTCAATAATACATAAGGCTGTCGGCGGAACACTATTACCAAAGAATATGTTTTATGAAAGCAGCGCGGAATATTTCTACTGTGCAATATTTGACAGATATGACAAATTGCAGACATGAGTTGATATTACATTTGCACTTGGCTGCGTAATATATCGCCCCAATTCTGCAAACACTGAGACGGGGCTAAAAGGGAAAGATTAGCAACAATTTTTCATTATATTCTGTGAAGGTTTTCAGGGTAATCTCCAAAACTCAGTGGTTGGCCTGGTCGAGGAGCAAGTTACACAAGAGTGACAAGATCTTACGTGGGGAGTATTTACTTGAACTTTTTAATTTGTATTTCTCAGAGCGGTTCTTGAGTGACATTTTACAGTGTAACAGTACTCTACTGTGGAGCAAAAGCTCACATCAGAAGAAACATTCAACACTTTATATTTCATTTAAACTGACCCGGGAACCATGGAGATACGACCTGCTATATTCTTAATCTGAGAGTCTTTAAAGTGCGCGCTGCACAGATAATCACGATTGATCAGCTGCAACGCACGCATTTTTGAATGTGCGGGAATGATATTTGCGTTTGAACAGGAGGAACATAACTGTGACTGTACTGAAAGAAAAGAGGAACAGACAGAGTGCTGTTAGGAGCAGATCAGACCAGACTTTCTGCTTTACACTTTTATCACCGTTTGATATTGGCAACATATTCTCAACTCATTGCCAAATTAAAATTGTTTGGTTGGCAACATTCTAAACTGGTAGATTAAGAATAATGAGACAAAACAGGACTTGCTTCAATTCAATTCTGTATGTGATTTACAAACAAGATTCCAAAAATGGAATTCAAATGAACTGGGCTAGTTTAACTATCACACAGGCCAAAACACACATAACTTGAAGGCCTGCTTTATAATGTGTATTTTATCACACAAGGTAAACCTCATAAGGGGGAGCCTTTATTAAAGTGAAATAACGTACAACATATGGGTAACTCAGTTTAGGAGCAGTATGGGGGGGCTCAGTGCTTCATCACTGATGTGCAATGTGACGAAAAAAGGTCCTTGTAATTGGAAACAGCCCAAGTAGGATGTGATGAAGTAGGCCATATGGTAAAAATTTGTTCCAGCTTCCCGTTTCAAAAGAAACATTGAATTTTCACCGTTCAAAAATATTATATATCTTTGGCTCTGTTTGTAATATTATAATTTGTTTTAAATGGTTAATTTGCTGTGGTAACTGTCCTAATTCTTTATCTTTCTGAAACCCATGGATGGAATGAATGAATTTACTACTATGGGCGTCGGACCCCATGTACCACACGTACCCCTTGTGGTTGCCAGGTGGCACATCATCATCATGTGTTCTGGGACTGTCCTGTTGCACAAAGATATTGGACAGAAATTAATACTGCAGACTGTTTTTGACCCCACTCAATTTCAGAACTATGTATTTGGGCCTCAAAACCCCTGCCATGGACAACACAAATGGATACCTATGGAACATACTTCTGATGGGACCATAAATCACGAAAAAAGGGCTGAAACAAATTTTACTGACAATTAAGCACTTGACTGACACCATAACTGACATATGTAAAAGGGAAACAATCACACACGGACTGAACTTGGACATGGAGATTTGACAGAAATGTACCCTATTTGTTTTTCTCTGGTCCTGTTTTGTGTTTTTTAATTAAAAAAAATAGTAATAAAATAAAATAAAATAAATATATGTAGATATATATATTCTTTTTTTAATGTTTTTTTTTTTAATGCTTTAGAAACATGTAGAACCTCTGTGAATATAATGGCTGGGATTGCCAAATACTGACAATGAAGTACTGTTTGGGTATCGTGCATCCCGAGTGAGGAATATGAGTGTAGCTAGTTTTCTCCTACATTTGATTTCATTAAATGTCCAGCACAAACTAAATATTTAGTTGTAGACCTTTATATTTGCTCTAGCTTGCTCTTAAATGAGAAAATGTCATTAGTCATGAATGTGTTGTTTGCGTGATAGTAATTTAACAATGTCACCATGGCAACAAGTTATGAAAAAGCTGGATATTTGTATCCATTTCTTACCTGGACAAGTACCAACAGAATTCAAATAACAAACTGCTAAATCACTGATGAAATATTCGATTAAGACAAAAAGTTCACAGGCATTAATGTTGGTGAGACGACTGAAATTTGAAATGAGTACAGACTCCCGTGTATTTTAGAACATGATTGTAGAGATCTACACTACAGCATTAGCAGCCTTTACTCAGAATAAGGCCCCATGGAGATGCATTTGTATAACCCAGAATGTCAAGCAGTGATTGAGAGTTTATTTCACAGCAGAGGCCACAGAGGAGATCATATTGTACATTTAGTTCTCTTCAGAGGACATTATACTGCGTACATAATCACAACTTTTGGGACTTCTCTTCGGGGATTGTCTGAATTACCATGCTGATTATTGTGTGGTGTTTGATTGTTCTCTGTGTTGGTTTCCTCCAGGTGCTCTGGTTTTGGATACAATTATATACATGTATAACACGATCTCCTCTGTGGCCAAGACCGCTGTGAAAGAGGTTGTAAATAGCAGTTGTACAATTTTGATTATATAAGTCAGTGGTCCCCAAACTACGGCCCGGGGGCCGGATACGGCCCACCTCCACATTTGACCCGGCCCCCTGAACAATACAAGAGACGCATTATTCATGCTCATATGAGTCATAGATTCTGCTCTGACAACTGAAGCTGAACTTTTACCCAAGACTGTGCACGGCACAACACAAACTTTCTTTCTGTGAAGAAACAGAGATGGTCATTTGATTTTTATTGATTTCAATGAATAGTGTTATTATATATTTCCTGAATTATTTTTTTCTGTGAAGAACCCAGAGAGGGTTATTTGATCTCGGAAAGGGTTATTCATATTTGGTTATATGTGGCTTTCTGGAAAACAATACATGTTTACATTTAGGCACCCCTGCGATCGTCACACTTTTTTCTGGTTCAAACTGACCCTGGCCCCCCATCAGAGAAGGGAAAAGTTATGTGGCCCTTACATGAAAAAGTTTGGGGACCCCTGATATAAGTGATGTGCTTATCTTTGATGCACAGTAGCACGGTAACTAAAACTCAGGTTACTTAAAGATGCACTATGTACCAGAAATATGTATTCAGAATGCAGTTACATTTGTGAAATCAGTGGAAAACTTCGATTACAGCTGTGTGTGTAAAAATGTTCTTTTTCTATTTTTCGATAAAGGTTCTCATATCTTATAATAAATGCATAACAAACAGTGAAACAAAAACAAAAAAATCTGTTTTAATCCTCTGTTGTGTGTTCACACTTCAACATAATGCAAATTAAAGTGAAAGTATTCAAAGTATTTAGAATACAGTCCTCTAAAATACATTTTAATGCAGGTATTCAGTATTTCGTGACTAAATACATTTTCAAACTATTCATCTGAGCACTGGTGACACCCCAGCTATTCTGTGGGGTTATTTTCAGTCTGAGGAACGAGACTTTATACGGCTAGCTTAGTCCTGCCTTAAGAGGAGTTGTACGCTGAAACTGTTCTGCCTTGCTTTATCTGCTCGCCTCATTTGAGGTCTTTCTGGCCCTGTTGGTCTCTGTTGCCCTCGCCCTCGCAGCTGTTTACCTGCCAGCCTAGTATTGGATGGCAGCATACGTCTCTCTCCTCGCTGTGCTCCTCCAGCTCTGAATGCAGATGAACGGCCCGGCCAGACTGTCCCCACACCAGCATCCTCGTGCTGCGGCCTCGTTCCGTGGAGGAGCTGCGTGTCAACATTTCGCTTACGAAAGCAAATCTCAAACAATTCAATTGTATTTTGCTCTATCCCTTGTCTTGTGTCTTTTACTCCACACGCCTCAGTTCAGTGTAGTATGGGCACGTTTCTGGATGTCTAAAGCCTGTTTTATCCAGTGGTGGGGCTTGTTGCTCTTGGCTTTTTCCCAAATACCGTGTAAATCAGCTGGCAAAACACATCACTGTAACCACATGACTCTTCTGAAGATGGCTGCAGACAAGCAGTCGAAACATGTCAAGGTCTGACTACAAACAAACACTATTCTGACAGAAAAAACATCTAGACTTCAAAACTACCAAATGCATCTTTTTGGAATATGGATTTTGGCTCTGTTTGGGCGGAGCTGCTCAGAAACAAAGTTGCCTCCCTAGAGGGCGGTGCATTTATAGAAACTGGGCGGATTGGTCATGATTTAACCTGAAACACTGAGCTCTGTTTGAGAACACTGTGGATGGTTTTTACCTCTCAAGACTGCGTCCTGTACAGATGGATGAGGGAATGCAACAGGCAGATTGTTGAAAACGCCTTTGATGCCAGCGCCTCTCCTCCTGCCTTTTGTGCATGGCTCCGCTCGTCCTTGAGAGTTGTATTGGTGTTGCAGACTGAATGCACTCCAACTCCATTAATCCAGGTGGCTGCGTGTGAGACATGAAACAGGGCTGCTTGCTTTTACAAATGCAAATCAGTGCACGACCCGGGCCTCTGGAGCTCACACGCCTTGAGCCAGCGATCAGAGTAAATTGTTTATTGAAATGTTTTTTTCATGTAGGTTTGAGTTGTAATCAAATCTTTCAATCTCAGAATTGGCTGAAAAGTAAATTGTGTGTGGAGCAGTACTGGCACCTCCCTCGCTCCTCCTGAGTGGGTCCAGCTCCTCAGTCTATCTGCAAAGCATCCACCTTCACTGTGGTTCTGCTCTAGGTTTCTACTTCCTCCCAAAGGCTTTTGTAGTTTTTCCTGCAGAAGGAGGGTCAAAGGACAGGGGATGTTGGGACATTTGCTAATTTCCTCTGTTCAATCTGTTTTCCATTGTCGCCCTACCAGGAAACTGCTGTTGTGATTTTGGGCGTTACAAAAATGAACTGAATTGAATAGAACCACCAGGAGAAAAGGTCACTTTATGTTTCTTGTTACACAGATACCTTAAAGGATTTTATTTAAGAATGTAACTGTAATGTAATTATTATTGCGTTTTGTATGTTTCACTGTTTGGCTGCTGGTGAATAGAAAAAAAAATATGATTTCAGATTTCAATTTGAAGCCTCTTATGTAGTTGCAGTGCAATATATTTTATAACGACTTTGCACCCAAGTACTCTGTGCACAAGACAAAGATCCCTCTGAGGGACAACTTTAGCTCCAAATGAGTTTGTCCCTAAATAAATATAAGAACAAATGTATTACAAGGTTTTATGTAAAATAAGGCATTCTATGTGTAAAATAACCGAATGTAGAAGTTCGAATTTTGCTTAAATTTGGACTTAAAACTTAAATAAATCAGGCTTAGAATTAGACATTAGGATTAGACAAATCCTTCTGTTTGGCGTTTGGAGGGCAAAATGCCTTGTTCCATATTCACCTTATTCCAAAAGCCCATTTGGGCGCCGCCCTACGATGTAATCCTCCTTCTGCCCAGGGAATCGGTGTATTGTTGACTTTAGGTCACGTGAACATTGATTACAACGAAAGTTCTGATCACGTGGGAAAAGAGGGATAAGTGGGCGGGGCGGAATAAAGTAATACATCTATGGATCTTTAGGTGCAGATTGGACAAGGTTGTTTTCATGTGAACACTTCTATGTTGAGAGAGTAAACTTTTGGCGAAAACTAAGTTTTGCCAGTAGTGTCTTCCCTTAATATTGATCTGTGGGAGAATCCACAGTATTTTCTTTAGCAATTTGGAGCCTATATGCAAGTATCTTAACTCTCCTTACAAAGATGGAGCATAAAGGAGCAGTTACTGTTACTTTTACTTGAGTTATATAGCAAATGAAATAAAGAACGTGAGGATAACACTAGGACCATTTGAAATGCTGCTGGTTATACGCTGAATCAGTGCTATACTGTTTCCATGTAATACAGCTTTATGGACTAAAAAGGCAATGACACACTGTCGACCACTGAGCAGCACACATAAATAGTGGAGATCCTCCTCTGAATTCTGATGTGGCTGTGGATGTGTGATGGAGAGGGGCCGGGGCCTCTAAATCGTCCCTAAGCGGCCGTCAGGAGGCAGCTGTCAGTGGGTGAGTGAGGAGGACTGTTACTCCTGCTGTCAGGCTGTGGAGCTGGGGAAGCTCACCTGCCGTCACACTCTGGACAAGCCAAATGTTTGGGTAGAAGGACGGTCGTTAGGAGAGTCACACATCTGCCGTACACACACGCCATGCTTTGTGGACTTGTTTATTTCCTGTAGATTGAATCATAACCTTAAACCAAACCCTAATCTTCAACTAAACTGAACCTTATTTTACGTTATGCACCTAAAGGTCATATTCTGCATTATTTGTATTGTTATTGTTCTGTAAATATGCTTTTGTACCTGAAAAAACAAACTCTAGTTATATTTAGAAGTTGAAAATAAAATCAATCTTAAACATTTTCTCTTTCATTCTTGCCTTAGTTTGTGCTATTTTTACCATTATTTTCTTTGTGAAAACCTGCAAGTGTGAAATCACATTACTCACATCACATCAATGATGCCATACAACATCATCCAGACATCACACGATGATCAGATTTTTGGAGTGAACATAAACATAGAAACTGAGAACCAATCCAAAAGAAAGAAAATCTTTGAAAAAGAGCAAGACTGTCGCAGTGTAACGATTCAGGAATCTCAAGCTTCGGTTCACGAGATGTGGTGCGGAGATGCCGCGCAGATACAAGGCGCTGAGCGGTGCCGTTTTAATCACAGATCCCTACATTGTGCATCGAGACAGCTCAAGACACGTGTATGTTGCGTATTGTGACATTTAAGAATCACGATGCCTCGTCATGCTCCTACTAAACTGCCCATCACAGTGTTAGGTTCAGAAGTACTTCATGTCCTCGTCTTTCCTCTCGCTTAGAGACGGGCTCATTCATCAGGCCCCTTTATTCGCCGCTCTTATCCGCACATACTGGTGGCCTCTTATATCTCACTTGTTTTTCATTAATGCTCTTCCTGTTTTATGCATGGCTGTGGAGAGGAACTGGATGCGTGTGTGATGCTGCCATATGCTGCAGCTGTCTTCTGCGAGGCGGCTCCAGGCCTCCGTGTTAATGAATATTCTTTTGATTGTCGTGGCGAATGAATGTAAACATGCAGCACAGACAGCAGATGGCGGGGTTCAGGTAAGTTTGCGACACCGCTCATTCTCCAGCATTAGCACAGCGTGGTTTGTAATGGCCCCATCTGTCCGCACTTCAAAGCCCACCAGCCGCCCAATGAATTATTGAGTCCATTTGAACAGTTTTGACGGCAACCGTTTTGTTCTGCATGTGCAGAAGTTGTGTTAGATCAAGGGTGTCACCTCTCCTTGGTCTTTACACGCTGCAGCCTCAAACTTCAAAACTGCCCCAGTCTTATTTGAACATTACCGTGATTGAAGTCGTCTTATTCACGCGTTCGAATCAAATCCCTGGTCTGCGAGTTTGTCTTTGGGCTGGCACACGAAGCGCGCACAGAGCAGGTTTTCAAAGAGAGGAGTTGCTATGAGAAACCTGTGCCCCTCTGCAGTGGAAAGGCCAGGGCAGGATTACACTTTTATTAAATGTGTGGGAGGAGAGCCGAGTTACTCATAGAAAGGCGTTTGATTTGAGCGGGTGTGAAGCAGCTCCTCTGGGCGGCTCGCTGACTCGTTCAAAGACAGCACATGCAAATACTGAGGCACAAACACACCAAAGCAGGTACAGGCTGCCATAGGAACTGACGAGAGCGGGAGAGTGTACTCCCAGTTTAACATGCAGGATGTGTTAACTGTGGCCTTTAATAATGTTGGGTTACATATTTTAAAATGCTGGGATACACTGCCATACAACATAAAGATTGCGGAATGTAGACTGTGTAATCCAACCCCATGTTATTTTCTGAACACTTATGCCTTAGGCCTGATGTCCATTGCATGGTCTTTTAGGTCTTAAAAAGAGTTTTGGATGTCTCACTACACGGCGTGAGGAAATTTAAGCGGTAACAGGTTTGTCACATGATCAATCAGGGTTGTTGATCACATGTTTACGTTTATTTATGACCACATGTTTGCGTTCACTCTTGGTCATGTTTGTGTTTATTTATGGTCACATGCTTTGTGTTTGCTATTGGTCACATGTTTAGTTATGTATGAAATGTCAATTATCTCAGGGATTCAGAGAGGACTGTTTTTGACACTCAGAGGGGTGAGGATTTTCTAACCAGGATGCATCCAACAAACGAAAATGAAGCTATGTGTAGAAAAAGATTCAGTTGTAGTCATCTGGACTCTGTTTTCGAGAAAACTAAACGTTTTGCCTCTCTTGTGGGCAGGGCTTTCACAGAGTAGGATATAAACCTGAGTTCTCAGACTTGTTTCACAGATTGAGAATGACTCTTGGATGAGAGTCGAAACGTTTTGTTTTTCCTAAAACAGAGTCCAGATGACTACAACTGAATCTTTTTCTACAATGGAACACTCCTGGACGAATGTGGGATTACACCGACATGAAGTTATATGCTAATCCAGATGTTATTGATGAAGTTTTCAATTGTTTTTGAGCTGTGACTCAAGTTTTTCCCCACAATCAAAAATCTTTCATCGCAGTCAAAATTGTGCAGTGGACATCCAACTTTAGTCTAGAACATGGACAGTAATGTAGGCTACATATTAGTACTGCGGAATATGCCATCTGAGGCAGTGCCAAAACAATCCCACAACACAAGTATTGGACCTGGGGTGGTCTGGGGATTTTGTGTATTCTGGTGATTTTTAGATGTACAATTTTAGCAAATTATTGCCCATTCCCTTGGTTACATGATGTGGTTTTATAATATTTTTAGTGCCCCTTACCCCCAGCACCTGACTTTCTCTGCACTGCCCCTGCACCACTTGCATGTCTTCTGGTGTGGACTCCAGAGGGACCTCCAGATATAGCTTAGACAGGAAACTTTTTTCTCTTTGGTGCAAAAACTTATATTTTATGTTGCAGGTTGCCTAAATTGATTACGTTTGTCTTTTGTAAGAACGCGTTTGACTTCACGGTGCACACTGCCGTGCGTGTGTCGGCTTGCACTTTCATTCATTTATTCTTTTGCATCTTACTCCATGAATATGAGGCCGATTGTCGTCAAATAAACAACATTTTGTAGCCTGTCGCCATCAGTACAAGCCCGTGCAGTCAGTTCTCTCATTGGCCCTGATCTGTCCACCCATCTGCTCCTAACCCTGTCTGCCCCTGACAGGGTTAGTGCAAAGTAAAAGGAGGGGTGACGCCTTGATAGAGCGCTCAGAGAAGGGACTGCGAGGAAAGGAGGGACGCAAAGTTTGTGCTGCGCTAAACGAAGAGAAAGCACAAAAGTGCCTTGAGAGTAATGACATCACCATGATCAATTTGTTGGCAGAATCAAGCCGCACTTGGTTGTGGGCATACGCTTAATGACACACTGTCCCTATACATTTGTCAGGTTGTGAACAATATAATTACTATAAAAAACCTTTGGAAAATATTTGATGAAAATAAGGACAATCAGAACGTGAGGAAGCTAAAGTCAGACTTTGTCAGAGGCGTCTTAGCAGCAGCTGCTCCAGTGCCGACCCGAGTTTACTGTAAAGAACTCCATTTTATTTCTGCCGCTGTTTCTGAGATTTGTACATTTCATGACATCTTATAAGATAAATGTGTTTAGTTTAAATAAATATCAACACATATTCCATTCTGCTGGTGGAGAGTAAATGTCATAGTAGTGCTGTAATGTTTATGCCATGCTTTATACAGTCAGCTCACATGGCCTTTTGTAATCCATTGGAAATGTCTCCCCTGGTCTCTGCCTGAACTATGCAGTCTTCATAAGATTTTAAGACATGGAGCACACACGCACACACATACACACTCACACACACACACAGAAGTAGAACTATAATTAAATTGTGCATTTAAAACACAATTTAACAATAGATTAATGAATTCAGCTATAAGAATTTGATTTAATACATACATTTTTAATGTTTATAGGTATAATGCACCGCATACTTCAAGTCTACAAGACACAGACACACACCGGTCACATATCAGAATCAGAATCAGAATCAGAATCAGAAAGGGTTTATTGCCATTGTCATTGAACAAAATTCACAAACATAGGAACTTGTCTCGGCCTTAAGGTGCAACATAAAACACTGATCAATAATAAAACAACATATATTCAATCAAAAGGGCAGGCATTAAGAAACAATTTAAAATTACTATAGTATAAAATAAAAATAGAAATAGGCATTACTATGTACACAAAATTACAGTTGAATTTAAAGTTGTAGTGCAGAAAGTGACAGTGCAGTGAGTAGCAGTGCAGTTAAAGTGGAAAGAAACTATTCTTGTGGCGGGAGGTTCTAATCCGGATGGACCGTAGCCTCCTGCCTGAGGGGAGTGGTTCAAATAGTCCATGTCCAGGGTGAGAAGGGTCAGCTGTGATCCGACCTGCTCGTCCCAGAGCCCTAGAGACATACAGGTCCTGCAGAGAAGTCTACAGCCGATCACCTTCTCAGCAGAACGCACGATGCGCTGTAGTCTCTGTTTGTCCCTGGCTGTGGCCCCAGCGTACCACACGGTGATGGAGGAGGTGAGGATGGACTCAATGATGGCCGTGTAGAACTGCACCATCATCTGCACTGGCAGCGTTGGCTTTCCTCAGCTGCCGCAGGAAATACATCCTCTGAATCCTCTGCTGGGCCTTCTTCATGAGGGAGATGATGGAGGGCTCCCACTTGAGGTGATGGTGGTGCCGAGGAAGCGGAAGGAGTCCACGGTGGTGATGGGGGAGTCTGTCATGACGAGGGGGGGCTGGGGGGCTGTGACTTTCCTGAAGTCCACGATCATCTCCACTGTTTTCTGGGCGTTGAACTCCAGGTTGTTGCCGCTGCACCAGGACACCAGTCGGTCCACCTCCCTCCTGTAGACAGACTCATCCCCGTCCGAGATGAGCCCGATGAGGGTGGTGTCGTCCGCAAACTTGATCAGTTTTACGGAGTCGTGGCTGGAGGTGCAGCAGTTTGTGAGGGAGAAGAGCAGAGGAGAAAGTACACAGACCTGTGGGGCTCCTGTGCTGATAGTCTGCGTGTCTGAGACATTCTTCCCCAGCCGCATGCACTGCCTCCGATCCGTCAGGAAGTCAGTGATCCACCTGCAGGTGGAGTCAGGCACGTTGAGCTAGGAGAGCTTGTCCTGGAGCAGAGCAGGGAGGATGGTGAAGTCCACAAACAGGATCCTGGCGTAGGTTCCCGGGGAGTCCAGATGCTGCAAGATGAAGTTGAGTGCCAGGTTGATGGTGTCGTCTACGAAGAACTGCAGGGGGTCTAGCAGGGAGGAGGTGAAGGACTTGTGGTGGGGCAAGACCAGGCGCTCAAATGACTTCATCTCTACAGACGTCAGCGCCACAGGCCTGTAGTTATTAAGTCCAGTGATCCGGGGCTTCTTGGGGACAGGGACAATGATGGCAGACTTGGAGCAGGCTGGGACATTGCACATTCATATGAAAATGAAGTGCAAGAAATACAAAGGTTCAAAATAATTGCATATTGTTTACATACAGCTAACTAATGCTAACATTTTCTGAATAAATTTTATAACGTAAACATTTCTGTTTCCACACTGGCTCATCTAAACAAAGTGACGTAGGGTAAAAGGTTGCAGGTTAATACATATGGCATTGTGATTTAAAAATTGACTTAGTGTCATGTTTGTGGCTAAAGTTAGTTCTTTAGCAACAACACGAATGACTTCGGGCCACTACTTCTGATTGGTCCAGCTGTTGCCAGGCAGCCCCGATCATGGCGATCAGGGCATTGTTTTACTTTTACAGCTCAGAGTATCAAAAGGACCACAAGCCAAGTAAAGTGAGATACTAAAGGAAAAAGCTCAAAGAATAATGCGTTGCAATAATGCACTGTTGATCCTGGGACCCTCTTACAGAGACTAGAGGACTGGGTGGGCATCACTGGCACTGCGCTAAACTGGTTAAAGTCCTATCTGGAAGACAGGAAGTTCTTTGTCGAAATTGGTAACTGTGTCTCAGACCAGATGCCTCTGACCTGTGGGGTGCCCCAAGGACAGGGGAGCTTGGGACATCTGTCTATGGACACGGGATGCTGGGGACATTTCCAAGTCCCTATGAACATTTTTTTGTTTGTTTTTTTTCACTGTAGCCTCAAGGCAACTTCTGTTGTGATTTTGGGCGCTACAAAAATAAATTTAATTTAATTTAAAACATAAGTTGAATGTTCAATTAATAAATGCTTTATTATTATAAATGTGGTCCTAAAAATCCTCCATAGATTAATAAGCTTTGTGTCACACATGACTAGACTTTACACGCAGAATGGACAGCCAGGTTCAGCAGAGAACTAAAACAGCACAATTAAAGAGTCGATTAAAGCCTAAAGTATTTTGATTTTTGCGTATTGTGCAAAAATCTGCCCTCTTATTGCATAAGTGTCTCCACCATGTCTCCACTGTCCCCTGCACCATCAACAAAGGGAAAATCAGTGATAATTGCCTCTGATGGACTTTTCATTACTGCTTACACTTGGACACACTGACGCTCCCCATCTTGACATACAGCAGGTTCAAAAATATAAAAACAGATGTTAGACAGTTCATTTGATAAAGATTGCATCATACTGTCGTACTGACTATTTTTTAAGCAATTGAAAACGTGGTAATTCTTTCTTCACAAAGTTTTGGGACGTTTCTTACCGACCCACCTCATCTGTCTCCTCTGTGCACACACACACACACACACACACACACACACACTTCAGGTCCAGCGCCTCCATTTTGTACTCGACACTCGCGGGCATTCAGGCACTTTCTGTTGAGAAAATTGTAGCCACATTCATCTAGCCTGTAGCCTTCATGTATAGCCTGTAGCCCCTGTGAACTGTTTTAGGAGCTGCGGTCAGATGGAAACGCTCCACTGAATCAGGGTTAAACTGACGAGGACACAGCCGCAGACTTTGAAGACTTTTCCACACGCATTTACCCATATTTTTCTAATTTTCCCACGTGTGGCTTACCTCACTTCCTTTGTTGCCTTTTTTCTGAAAATGACATCCAAAAGTGGCGTAGTGAGACATTTTGACTTGTTTTCGGAGACTACAAACGTGGCGCCCCATATACTGCAAACCAGTAAGTAAACGCTGCTACACTGTTAGCATCCTAGTTGTTTCCTACAATAATTCATGTTTTCTAGCCCGTAATGCTCATGTTATTTTAGTGTGCTGCAGTGTGGTTCACAGCCCTGCGAGTCACCGCCTCAGGATGGCGCTTTGTTGTTCGGTGCTTTGGCGTTTGGCCGCACTCAGAGCTAGGGTCCCAATGTGTCATAGGCGACTGTGGGTCCAGCCTATAAACCGTCACCAATCAAGGGTGCACATCAATGAGTGTCTAACATGAAGTCGGTTCTAACATAATATGCATTTAAGGTTTTATTTGCTAAATTAATCTTGTAATATTTAGGCTAAGGAGCTGGTCAAGCCATGGCCCACCTCTGTTTTGCCTCTGTGTCATCTTTCCTCTATGTGACTTCCTCTGCGCAGCTTGCTAGCTGCAGTTTACTCTTCTATCTACGGAATATGTGTAAAAACATGGACCGATGTGAAGCGTGCAATAGACTGGGTTATGTGCAATTGTAATGTGGACTGCAACAAATATTTTCAGTATGTTACAGTAAATGAATTGACCAACTGAAACAACTAATTAATGAATCTAGTAAATTATACTCTGCCTTCTCATGATTGCAGCAAACCTGTGTCCCTTTCATTTCCTTGGTCCCGGGGCCATCTCTCTGGGTGACATTGTTGGAGTTGTGTATATCTGTGTATGACCAGCTAATGCTAATCCAGAAATGATCATCAAAACCACCCCTCATGCTACACATGCATGGTTATGCCGCTCTGATCTGCTGCACCACGCACTGCACTGCCCCACGCCCTGTGCCATGCCCTGCCCTGTGCCACACCCTGTGCCCTGCGCCATGCACTTCCCCACGCCCTATGCTATGCACTGCTGAGAAGTTATTAAGGTTATTCCACATCCCTTTATTCGCTGCACAGGTCTGCGCCACAACTTCGCCTCTGACCAAATTACGGATTAATTTGTGTTTTTACAAATTGTTGGTTTGCTCGTTTGACTCAGGAGGCTGGTAACATTCACTTTATGCTGCTGAAACTCAGACAGGATAAAACTTTAATTAGACTTGTTCACTTAACAGTTTGATGCCTCATTGCCCTTGGATATAATAAATTATTAGCTCTCTGTGCATGCTCTTTTTGAGAATGTATTCAAAAAGCGAGGGTCTGTGTCCTCAGACGGAGGCACTCTGTGGTGCAGTGTGATGTGGAAAAGCCCGTTACAGCTTTAATAGGTATACACAAATCCAGCCCTCTTCAACTGGTTATACAGCATACCTGCATTGTATAACTATCGCACTTGTTCACTTAACACTAGGACTACCAGGATTTTAGAACTATTAGAACTCCAAGCCGTCAATTGGACGGTTGCGCTCTGGTGATGACGTAATCAAAAGAATGATTCTTCTAACACACTAAAAATGTGTCAAAAGAATATCTTCTGAACACATAAAAATTGTTCTTTAGCCTCTTTAATGAATATTATCATTATTCACAGTGCCGAAGTTGACCAGCCTCAGCGGAGGAAGGAGGAAGAGGAGAAGGAGGGTTGTTTGCGATAGCAAAGCCTCTGTTACAGAGAATATACGAGTATTCATTCATTGATCTGGACCTACCTTCCTAAAAAAAGCCAGCCAAATACTATTATACCACAGGATTCGTAAAAACATTTGTGTCGCTGTTGCCAAGAATATGCTGCTGAATATGCAATGTTACCGGAGCAGCTGAAGCAACAGCGCTAAGTTTATTGATCTCGACAGCCCAAAATGCCATAACTATATGATAACGTTTTACATGAATACCTTGAACATTTACAATAGAGCTACTGCCAGTGAGATTTTACCGGCTTCTTTTTCAAAAGAAGGGCTTACACAGAGGAGTATATAAACCTGAGTTCTCAGACTTGTTTCACTGATTGAGAATGACTCTTGGATGAGAGTCGAAACGTTTTGTTTTTCTAAAACAGAGTCCAGATGACTACAACTGAATCTTTTTCTTCGATGGAACACACCTGGACGATTGAGGGATTACACTGACATGTCTGTGAATCAAAGTGCACTCATGGTGTCTATAAGTATTATTAAATTCAAAAGGCCTCCAAAGCTTCAGGTGAGTTGCCAAAGTTTATAAAGCAGAGCCTGAGTGTTTGGATCGGACCCACTTGCACCCACTGTAGACTGAGCTGTGATCTGACCTGCCACTGGTCTGTAACCTAAAACTCCACATAGCAGTACATAGTTTATAATCTGCAGTAGACTACAGTCTACTGTGTCGCTGTACGCGCTTGGCACTTGCCTCCTGCGCAGAGCATGGGCTGAGTCTTATTATACTTGGGCACAGCTGATTTATACTGGGGCACGTGCCTACGTAAAAAGGGTCTGGTGAGGTCCCTAGACTACACCATGCTTGAACTTCCTCACCTCCCTCTCACACATCTCACAGAAATCAGTCCGTGTAAGGCTGAATCCGTCTGCTGTCTCCACTGACACATACACAGCACTAGAAGTCTACAGGAGGATGTTTACTCAGCGCCAGGGTCAGGAGACTGTGAGCGAGCTGAACCCTGGATGTGGAGCTCTGGCATTGGGTTGGTTTTGGTGCTGTTTGTTGAGTCAGAGTTTGGTCAGATACTCCACTCGCCCACACACCACTGGCTCGTGCTCCACATTCATTCTGCATCTGTTCAAACAGACAGGTTTTATTTTGTGCTTTTGCTGTTTGAAGGTGTCAGCAACCATCATTGACATATTTTGTCTGTAATACCCTTGTAAATATAGTCCGCTCGTTTGTGCAAAATCATGTACATAATGTATAGCAATAATCATTAGTTGCAGCCCTAATATCAGATGCAGTCCAGCTGCATTGAAAGTGTGGTGTGAGAGAAGCTCAGACCACACGCCGTACAGTGCGGTGAGGCAGGCACGCTGGACCCTTTCTGTTGGATTGAATATTCACCAGACTGCAGCTGCAGCTTGTCAAAGTTGTCAAAATGAGACGAGACTAACAGGAAATCATATGAGCGCGAGTGAAACGCATTTTTCAAAATCAAACCCATCTATTTACTCAACTACCTTTACAACCTCTGCACATGTACATTATGTCATAACTGGTGATTTGGGTTATACAAGTCCATGGGCAACAAGAGATCATTTGATAAAAACTTCTGTGCTTACTATTGTCAAGTAGAAAAAGAACTGAAGTGAACCCAATCCAAAACTGCAAAGAAATAGTGCTTTGTTTACCAATACTTCATATAGACATGGTTAGTTATTGCGTAGTTATCCGCTCTTCGTGTGAGTGGCACACTGCAACCGGACCGCTCCTCACATAGCAACCGTAGCTGGAGTACGTGCTGTCGGAGCCAAGTGTCAAGCACTTTCCTGCATCATCGAAATGATGCTTGAAATATTGGTTTTGTCGCAACACTAAACTATGTGTCACATATGCATGTTTCCTCTGGGGGCCGCATCACGATCGTGGATTACGATCTGCTTTATCCCGCAACACTGAGGCCTCAGCACGGATGGAACCTGGACGACACGAGAGTATTTGCCCAATGCGGGTGTGTTCCAACTTTTGTTTGTAATTAACCAGGTGAAAACGTAATATCAACCGTACCGGAGGGCCTTATTTTGAAACCGAGAATATGGTTTGCCCTCCACCTTCTGATCCTTTTTTTGGATCAGCCTGTGAGCTCTTTGAATGTTTTCTGCATGAGCTCTTTTTTGTTTGCATTTTGTTTGTTCTATTGTGTTCTGTGGAAGTGGTTCCTGTTTTTGTGTCGTGTTTGACCCGAGAGCTGTTTAACGAGCAGATATATTGAGTCCAATTAAGCAGTCAAAGATACTGACAAAGATGAGAAAATTTAAAATAGATATTACTTACCTACAAGAAACCCATTTAAATGACTTGGAACATTAGTAGCAGGCTTTTTAAGTGAGGCCCCTGGTAAAAATACGAGGTAGGCAGAATAATGTTATCTAAATCAAACAAGACCAAATACAATCATTTTGGTGAAATCCTTGATTCAAAGGATATCAGGAAACAAAGAAGAAGACACTGAATTCTCTCAATTTACCTGCCATGACTGAAGAGCAAACAAAATTAGGTGCTGAAATAACAACTACTGAAATTCCAAGTGCAATAAAAAAAATTCAAAGTGCCATTAAAAACAATAAATCTCTGGGGAGTGAAGAGTTCACCTCAGAGTGGTATTGGGTCCTTCCAAATCCGACAATGATTTTTGTTTTTTCTAACTTGCTGCTTAGTTAAGAGCATGTTATGACCACACACTGAGACTTTTGCAAATTCCTTGAACAACTTTTGACCCCACATTTGTCCTGATGATGCTGCCTCACTTTGGTGACCGTCGGATAAAAACCCTTGGACAAGTTGGTTAAAAAAAATGAGGACAGGATTTTGGGCGTGTCAAGTTTGAACCAAAATGGTGCCCTTTGTTGTTTAGGGTGGGACCATAATATATATTTTTTTTCATCTCTAAATGCTCTATGTGTCTGCCAAGTTTAATCTTTCGACGATAAAAGCTAGAATAACTTTACGAACACTCTCTGTAAATATTTTCACAGGTCCATGTCAAACGGATTGCTTTTTATGAATTTCTAAAAATAAATTTGGAGTGGACGCCAGAGAGCTATATTTAAAGATAGAGCCTTAAGTAGCATCATTACGTCCAGTTCACAATTCTGCATGTGCGCTCTATTGGGTCCGTTCAAAAACTTAAAAAAACAAAAAACAAAGAACGAGCAGGACTAGGGAGAACCTAAGGTTCCTAAAAAAATAACAGTAGAAAATAGAGGAGAAAAAAAAAAAATTGCTTTTAAAATTAGATTCACGTAATGTATGATAATTAGATAATTACGCAATATATACACACACACACACACACACACACATATATACATCTATCTATCTATCTATATATATATCTATATATATATCTATCTATATATATATATATATATATATATATATATATATATATATATATATATATATATATATATATATATATATATATATATATATATATATATATATATAGCCTCTGCCTATATATATACAAACAGGCAGAGGCTGAACAGTGAGACAGGTCTCATTTGGTTCCACAGGTCAAGGACTCATTTTAAATGAGTCATTGAAAATGAGTCATTTAAACGCATTTTGAAACTTACACGGACCACATGGCCACAGACAACCCGACAATGAAGTGAACCATTCAAAATGTTGCATTTGACATTATTATTTAACCATAATATTAGGTTGGTATGACATAAAATGTTTTACATTTTTCCAATTTTACTGTAAAAAGTACTACTTTTTGTTGTTCAATTTAGCAGGAAGTCTGAGGGCCGCATTTGGCCCCCGGGCCATAGTTTGGACACCCCTGCCATAAACCATGACAGGCTCGTTCTGAGCATTTCTGCCTCAAATCACATTCAGTACAACTGTGTGCCTACATTAGCATGTCAGGGGAAGGCTAGCTTTTGTTTTTTTCCCCATGATGATTCCCTCTGCTACCAGTAGATGGAGTTCCAATCCTGTTTATAGAACGCCTTACTGATTTAAGTGAATGTGTTCTTTCAGTATATACTTTATTTTGATTTGGTAAATTAAACATGAGATGCCAGAGTAAGAGCATGTCTAAAGATCGACCATTGAATCAAATTGGTTCTGCTTGTGCCTTCGGTAGCAATGTTACATTAGCACACTGATTCAATATTTATGTTTATTTAAGAATGATAATGCATTTCATTTATATAGTGCGTTTTAGGACACTCAAAGACACTTGTCGTCGCATTATTCATTCACAATTCCTGGTGTTGTAAAGTTACAGTCACAATGACCCAAACATATGATTCCCTCATACGAATCTCGCTGGTCGCACAAAACCAGGAGCTCGTAGACATTTGTGGAGGAGAGCAAAGTTTCATTAGTCTTCTTAAAGCATTTTATTTTCTGACTTTCAATTCTCAAGGTGTTCAATGGTCATGGAGCCTTTACTTTGGCCTCAAGTGCACTGTGCATCTTTGCACCAGTCCTACTGCTATTTTTATCACACGACCACTATATATTCACTCTATGTGCAACACGAGGCGCTGCCAAGTCGTCCTTAAAAAGATCTTGTGAGTTCACAATGTTCATTGTCGCAGTGGCTATTATATTTGCCCTTTACGGCTCAAGCTTCTGCATGAATGGAATCTAGTGGTGTGTAGTCGCCCTGGTTCCGAGGTTGACACCTTGTAGGGGATTTTGCTAGTACAAGTCCTGTAATGTTCTCCCACTTATGAAAGGGGGTGACATTCAAAGTGGATATCAATTGAAGAATTGGATCTAGACTTCAAACACGACACACTGCATAAGTGTGGGTATGCTTGCCAAAGAGTCGATAACAGATGGAGACACAAGATATGATTGTTCTTGAGCTAGCTAGTGGTGTGTGAGTTAATTCCCATATGATCTTATCAACCAGATTGTGAAATACATTCATACAATCAGAACCAGAGGAAGCTGTGATCCTGAGGGGCCTACGTATGTCCGAGAGCCTGTGTGTCCGTGTCGCCTCCAGGGTTCATACAGGGGTCACGCTGGGAGAGACTTGCGGCACCTCGGTCCACACGCTGGGCAAAAGGTCCTTTGCTTGAGTTTGCGTGATGCAGTTTAAATCACGTCTAAAAAAAACGAGCACAGATTTATGGGAGAGAAAAGTTATATAAGTTACATTCTCTGGAATGTTCTTTGTTCTGTGGGTTAGCTTAGCATCGCTAGGCCAGAGATAAGCCCTTTTCTCATCTCCCTGGTTGAGATCCTCCCTTCTTGACGATCTTCGATAGACTTTTTGTCTTCCCCAGGGGGGTTGGTTTTGCACCAGTGTTCAGCATTGATCAGAGAAAAAGATCAGGAATAATGAAGCCATTGTTTAGCATTAGCATTAGGCCACATAGTTACAAAGGTAATATTGTTCAAACTTCCTCAAAAGTTCAAAAGTTATAAAACAGTTAAAATGAACGTGCAGAACATAATAACATTATCTACAGTAAATTAATCTTGTGGACAAAGTCTGCAATCCAAATTATTCTCAAGAGCTTGTGAAACAAATATCGCGAGTATTTCTCTGGCTGGCCAGGTTACTGTGTGACCTGACAGGCAGCAAAGCCTGGTCTAATCCTGGTGCTTTCAAAGACACACAGGCGTGAGGGAACTGTGAGCGCCAGGGGAACTAATTTACTCCAACGCCACATATACACACGGCTTTGAATATATCAACAAATCTGCACGGGCTTTCATCATATGTGCCGCGTATTGGCACTTTTCCTTCAAGTCTTCCTGTAGTTTCATGATGCATAACAGCCAGCTTCCCCGGGTGCGCGAGCCTGCGGCACCGCGGATGTGGGCATGTGCATGTGGAGCTACCAAATGCACTGTTTAAGGTAGGGTAAGTCCAATTAACAGTGTTGGGAATCACGCAGTTATCAGTAATGAGTAATCGAATTAACTACTCGTTCTTTTGCTGTTACGGCATTATAGTAAAATAACGAGCTACGTTGACCGTAGCTATGAGTGGCAGCAGGTGTGAGTCATCTCTCATCTCATTCAGAGAAACGGCAACTTTGTTTAGGGAAATAAACAGTGTTTTTAAGGACATATTTAGACATTTGGACAACTATTTGTGACGGAAGTAAAAACCGACAGAAGTTCACAGATGCTAAAAAAGATGTGAGCCAGGCGAGTGTGGATACATGTTCACCTCTGGTTTTACAAGTCTAAACAAGCGCTGTCATGTGATGTAGCGTGCATGTGTTTATGTTCTGATGTAATTATGTGCCTGGTAAATGTGCTGTTTGGCCTGTGTCTGCTGCATTAAGATGACAATTTATCCTGCATTGTTGTTGTTGTTTTTGTGCTTTTGTCCTCTGTGTGTGAGGACTGCTGGTTGTGTATTTGGTGATTTTCTTGAACAAGCAATGGTATTTTGTGAGATTTTTGGGGTATTTAATAGTTACTTTGTCGTGTTAGATGTTCATCTCTCAGTTATACTGGTACTAAACTGGCTGCAGCTTTTTGTAAATATGTAAATAGTGTATTTTAAGTCTGTTTTTGAATATGTCTGTGGGTCTATTGATCACCACATTTATTGCAGCTGGGACATTCTGGCTAATACTAAAATTGGTTTTGTACAATGCTGACTTTATGGATTATGCAATCCTTTACAGTGAATGTACATGTATACTCATGTGCTTCACAAGTTTTTGTGAAAATGAGCGCCTCTACATGAAGGGCTGGGCCGAAACGTCACAATGGTGAGCAGTAAATAAAGTAACTTTTTGGAGCTAACAAGTTGTGCGATTCCACGTAGTTGTCCAGATGGGATTTGTGTGGATAACTCTTGTTTTTTTCATTCACAAGTTTATGAGCGAAGGACTTTCTGAACTGTGAGCTGTCCACGAGGTACACAGACCTGCTCCACACTTTCTCCCCTGACAGTGAGGCAGTATACAAGGAGCAAGGATGATCAGGTCAAATCTTACCCGAATGTACTGTATATACATTTGGAGATCATTTTCTCTCTGTAAGCAGCTCTCATCTCCATCCATCATCTGTAGTGACCTTCTGTGGAGGCGCCCTCACATACTCACACTATTCAATGTGTCTAGTTTGTTTATATTTCATAATGTGTTGTATAAATACGCAGACACGTGAATGAAGTGAATGAAGAATGTTGGTTCTGAACCTGAGAGCAGTCTCATAAGTCGAGGCTCACGGTCCGACTTCTTTCTTTCAAAGAGCACACGCCCACCCTCTCTCAGTGAAGTGCTGCTCATGTCTAGTTTGAACTTCATGTAATAAATTCAATAACCACACATACTGCCCACATTAGGCGGCGGAGTGGCTAGTACTCTTGCCTCACAGCTATATGGTCAGATGGAAAAAAAAGCTGACTGGAGGAAAATATCCTTTTGTTTAAACTATCCCTTCTCACCCTCCCAACCGGGAAAAACCAGGACTTATATGGGTCCAAACCGGTTCTGAACCGGATTTTACTGGGTCTTACTGGGTCTAAACCAGTCCTGGTTTAGTCCCTGGTGGTTTAGACCTGGTATTGTCCTGGCTTGGACCCGGTTTAGTCCTGGTTTGGTCCTGGTTTAGTCCTATTTAGACCTTGTGGTTTTGACCTAGTTTAGTACTGGTTTAGTCCTGGAATAGTCCTGGTATAGACCAGGTTTAGACCTGGTTTAGTTCTGGTGGTTTAGACCTCGTTCAGTCCAGGGGTAGACCTGGTTTAGTCCTGGGTTAGTCCTGGTTTAGATCTGATTTAGTCCTAGTTCAGTACCGGTTTAGACCTGGGTTAGTCCTGGTTTAGACCTGGTTAAACCTGGTCTAGTCCTGGTCTAGTCCTGGTCTAGTCCTGGTGGTTTAGACCTAGTTTAGTCCTGGTTTAGACCTGATTTAATCCTGGTTTGGGACCTGCTGTGGCCACATCTCCAGTTTGGGGATCACTGTCCGAGTGTCCGATGACCACGGGCACCACTTTCACCCGCCACGCCTTCTACAGCTTCAATACATATGTTATCTTTAGCATTTATGAACGATGAGTCTTAATCATGTGGAGTCGTCTTAGCCCCTGGTTTAGGAGGGGTCCCTGGTGTAGGAGGGGCCCCTGGTGTAGCTCTGTGGCTGGCCCCTACAATACACATCTGCTCCTCACATTTCCCAGCGTACTGTAGAAAGTGTGTGTTTGCGTTTAACTGCAGTTTAACCTCGAGCCCGCTGCAGAATCTGCGCTTGTCTCAGTGTTCGCTCCTCCAAAGAGACGAGCATAGGCTACAAATGACAGTTTGTGCCTCCTACTTCAAAACACAACCGGCTATATTTACGGTTCAAGGAAATGCTGTATGTTTATTTTTAAAACAAATGTTGATTATTCCGTTTTATCATCCCCGCTCTGGAAAAACATGTCAGTTACAATCTGGCGCGCTCCCCTTTGCTCGCTGCTGCGCACAGGACTCCGTTGAGCTTTTTTTAAAACCTAAAAGGCCCTATTTAAGAATGCGGCTAGAGATACACTTTAGACCCTCACAATTTTCCCTTGCACGCTCCCCCGGGCCCTTTCTTTAAGAGAATACAAATCAGTTCAATTATTCAAACCCCAAAGGACTCACGGCAAATAAATCTACGAGTGAGCGTGGAGGAATGTGTAAACAAAGCCTTGTGCATTAATTACAGCAAAAGAAAGCGAGGAGGCTGCAGAAGAAAGACAGTGGCAGTGTCAGAGCTAGCTGTGCGCTAACAAGCCCACACAGGTAAACAAAGCGGCTCCCTTGATAACTACAGGACTTTTTGCCTGTCTTTTGTCATCTTTCACTTGATGTCGACGCCTCACTGCTCGCAACGTAGGCACACGCACAGATTTGTGGGGGAAGATGGCTTTGACTTGTGCGACAAGAGGAGCCATCGAGGAAAACGTGGCCTACTTTCCTGTTGTTCCCAAACGCTGCGTTGACAGGCAGGAGACAGTGACCCTGGAGTGAACAGGCCCAGAAACCAGAAGCATGTGCAGAAGTGTGTCGCAGGCTTTTATGACAGGTAGGGACGTCAACATATTATTTGTATGATTATTGTGAGAAGAAATTGGTCAGTTTGCTCTCAACATTTAAGCTGTCACCTGAAAACAACAACACCCTCCAATCTGCAACAAAATATGTTTCATTATTGCATTTAATGGGACATTGTAACTTCAGAGGCCATTTTCTCCAAATGCAATTTTCTCAGAGATTAGTCTTTAAAGTAGCACCCACACACTTAGCAAGATTTAAGACTTTAACAGATTGTACTTATTTTTTATTATTAGGCCCGAGCGCCACAAGCTGGCAAGAAGCCTAGTATTTCCACAAGGCCGTGCAAAGCACAAGTGCGCATTTACTAATTAGAAGGGAGAGAAATGTAACATTATCGTGGTAAACGGGCGAAGCCTGTTCAAAAGTGCGCACTAAACGAGAGGAAGCGGTCGTCATCCCCATGTAAAGCACTCTAAGCGCACTAAGTAGCTCACGAATGCATTCCCCAACTCACGCACGTTCCGTACATATACGCATGTAATGCAAAAATGTAACACTATTATTGTATAGAGGGCCAATAACACAAAGTGGGCGGAGCCCACTCAAATTAACAAAAGTGCCCGTCAGTGACCAGGGACCCACACCATGATGTAGGAAAGCGCGAGCTACATTCTGGCTATGCCCTTTTTCTAAAATCAAAACATTTGGCGCGCTTTTATTGGGCACTTAAAAAAACTCTCCTAGAACCCTCCTAGTTGGAAAGAAGCCATCATAGGGCCGATACCTAAAGAAGGGAAGGACCGATTGGATTGTGCCTCATATAGACTTATTTCTATTCTGAATGTGGACTATTGTATGTACACCTCAATGATGTCCAAAATAATGGAACAAATACTCCCAAACAATGATCAGACAGGATTCATTTCCAAACGACAAACACAAGACTTACACATGATGAGTCAAATACAAAAACAACAAAACAAAAAAGCCATGTTCATGCTGAGAAGGCTTTTGATTGTGTTAGCTGGCCTTATTCATTTAAAGTGCAGAACAAATTTCAAAGAGACGACTCAATTATACAAAATATTTGAGCTCTTTACGATGGTCCATGGTCAATTGTCCAATGTCTGGATACAAATTATATGTACAAAAAACTGAAATAATCTCATTCTGGCTCTGTCTTTTATAAAGACCTATCCATTAAAATGGCAAACAGAATCTCTAAGGTATTTAGGTGTTGTACTCCATAGAGACCTTTCAACAATTCTGGAGAAAATTGATACCCCCTTTTTATTACTATAAAACAAGATCTTGACAAGTGCACTCTTATCCCGCCCGTACTTAAGTCTAAGTCAAAGAACTGAAACAATAAAAATATATGTTTTGCCCAGATTTCTATATCTATTCCAGATGCTTCCATCCACAACCGGCTGTTTAATGAGTGGAATAAAGCAATCTCAAGATTTGTGTAGCAAGGCATAAAACCTCGTATCCACTTCAAAACTCTACAATTTTCAAAGAAAAAGGAGGTTGGGGTTTACCTGGGCTGAAAAAATATTGAGATTAATGTTGTGCCAGGTGATCCTGTACAGGCTTTACTGGCAGATGACAGACAGTTGAGTCATTTGGAGGATCTGTTGTGCTCACACCTTGGACAGAAATAATCAAAACATAACTTAAACAAACGTTTGACACAATGTAGAAGAAGACGTCAGTGGACAGTGGTCACTGTCCAGGGGACAAGCTTCAAAACGCTGTGCGTTTTATTACAACCTGACTCATATTATGGGGAAATGCGTCTAATGAGGAAGTGAATGTAGATGTAGCTGAACATAAAGGCACATGTGGAGTGTAGACATGCGATATACGGCGGTCTGCAGTTTAGAACCTGCAGCATTGACCTGCAGACTGTTGGAGAGGCTGTGGCACCAGTAGGCAAACCACTATCATGTGTTTTGGGATTGCCCTGTCACTCAAAAATATTGAACTGAGATCAATAAAGTTTTAGACAATTTATGACATCACCATCCCACTGGATTTCAGGACAATGTATTTGGGCCTCAGGACTCCTGCCATGGACAAAATTGGCAGGCATCAGGCAAAAAAAAGGAACTCACAAAAAAATGGATGGCACAAAATGCACGACAATCAAGGACTGGACTGACATTATAATGGAAATTCGTAAAATGGAAAACATTACATTTGGACTTAATTTGAAAATGAACAAATTTGACAGAATATTGACTAAATTGGACGATCATTTTGGTTTTTGTGTGCCTTAATTTATTTCATTTTTGTTAGATGTTTACTGATTCTGATTCATGTCTATTGTCCTCTCTCTAATCTTGTTTTGTTTTACTGTGTTTGTTTTTTGTGTCCTATAAAATGAAATACAATTTAAAAAAAATAAAATGCTGTGAGTGTGTGATGTATTGAGGAGGTGGTGTGACATTTGGAAGGGGCAGCAGGAACAGGCCTGACCCAGGGCAACCGCTGATCTTCTTGGGAAAGGAAATGTCAAGGTGTTGTTTCACAGAGGTGCCATGGTGCAAGTGTGTTCTTACATTTACTGCTATTTTTGGTGTAGAAACAAAATATTGTCAATATTGTCACTGCTTTTGAAATATAATTTAAATTATAATTTAAAGAAGCCAGAATACCCAAAATTCTAAGTGGAAATTCAATGTCTAAGAATGTTAAGGCTAACTTGGACAATGTAAATCCCAAATCCATGTTGAGATGGAATAATCAAGTCTTGTTTTCTCCTTTAAATTCCAAAATGCATGATACAGTAGAATAATTAATTCAAATTGCATAAATGGGCCAGAAAACGTCAATATCGCTCATGTACAGTATATGTAAGTCTGACAAGTAGGAAAATGGGCCCAGCATTTCAGTAACTTAATTGGAGAAACTGGCAAAAAGGGTTTTAAACAGAATCAGAATCAGAATCAAAAAAAGGTTTATTTCCATTGTCAGTGAACAAAATTCACAAACAACTTGTTTTGGCGTAAAAGTGCAACATAAAACAATGAATAATAGTAATAATAGCAAAGTATATAAAGTAAAATAAGGCATGCATAAATTAAGAATTTACTAATAAAATAAAAATAAACTTGGTCTCAGTATGTCGGTGTAATCCCTCATTCGTCCAGGAGTGTTCCATTGTCGAAAAAGATTCAGTTGTAGTCATCTGGACTCTGTTTTAGAAAAAAAAAAACGTTTCAACTCTCATCCAAGAGTCATTCTCAATCAGTGAAACAAGTCTGAGAACTCCTGTTTATATCCTACTCTGTGAGAGCCCTGCCCACAGGGTGGGACCTCCTGCTAATGGCCCATTGAAACTGGGATGGGCCTATTGTTCTGTAGTTCCCTGCCTCACCTTGAGTGCCTATTTAGCATCTGAATGCCCCGGGCGTCTCCAGGGTTTCAGCAGACCATTATAAGCAACTGGAAGGTTGAATCTTAAACCTCCATTACGATTTAAGGAAGGATTCTCTTTTTTTAACAAAGATGGCCTCCTTAACTCCTCTTTCAAACCATCTTTTCTCCCTGCTCAGAATCTCCACCTCACTGTCTTCAATAGAGTGGTTTGTGGCTTTAAGATGAAGATGTACAGCTCTTTGGGGTCCTGAACTTGCGTGTCTTCTGTGTTGATAAAGCCTCTTGTGCAGTGGCTGTTTAGTCTCCCCTATGTAACGCTCTTTACAACTTTCTTCACTGCATTGGATAGAATACACTACATTGCTCTGTTTTTATGTCGGCATCTTATCCTTAGGGTGAACCAGTTTTTGTCTTAACGTGTTGCCTGGTTTGAAATAAACAGGGACTTTGTTTGAATAGTTGATAAAGTGGCAGGTGTTAAGTGTTCATGAGTCCAACGTCAGAGGAAAGAAACTATTCTTGTGGCGGGAGGTTCTGGTCCGGACAGACCGTAGCCTCCTGCCTGAGGAGAGTGGTTTAAATAGTCCATGTACAGGGTGAGAAGGCAAGGCAAGTTTATTTGTAGAGCACAATTCGTACACAAAGGCAATTCAAAGTGCTTCACACAACAGGAAAAAAAAAATCATTAAATCACAAAGACATGACAGAATAGTTTTAGAAATAAACGAGAAGAATGCAAATAAAATAATTTCAGTCATATGCACAGTTAAACAAAATAGTTTTTTGCTTGAATTTGAACAATGCCAGAGTAGAGGCCTATCACACATCCTCAGGAAGACTGTTCCAGATTTTAGCTGCATAAAACTGAAACGCAGATTCCCCATGTTTAGTCCTGACTCTGGCACCAGCAGGAGGCCGGTCCCTGAGGTCCTCAGAGTCCGAGATGGTTCATATGGCACTAACATGTCCGAGATGTACTTTGGTGCTAGGCCATGGAGAGACTTGTATACAAGCAGAGCTGCTTTGAAGAAGGATCGGCTGTGATCCGAGCTGTTCGTCCCAGAGCCCTGGAAACGTACAGGTCCTGCAGAGATGAAAGTCTGCAGCCAATCACCTTCTCAGCAGAACCCACAATGCGCTGTAGTCTCTTTATCCCTGGCTGTGGCTCCAGCGTTCCACACGGTGATGGAGGGAGGTGAGGATGAACTCAATGATGGCCGTGTAAAACTGCACCATCATCTGCACTGGCAGCTTGGCTTACCTCAGCTGCCGCAGGAGAGCACTTTGACGTGGGGTTATAAGAAAAAGACACATTTTCCCAACAGAATTCCTCCAAACTGTGACTGTGGTTTTCCAATTAGATGTACATACACTTTCCCACTCTTCATCAGCCGTAACAACGTGACCCTCTCTTTCCCATTTACCCTTAATATAATCAGCCCAGATTGTTAAAACATTTGTATAATTTAGATATTTAGTTTCAGTCATCAAGGCTATGATGGCCATTCTTTCTAATTTGTTGGTTATAGGCAGGTAAGGCAAGTTTATTTGTAGAGCACAATTCGTACACAAAGGCAATTCAAAGTGCTTCAAACAACAGGAAAAAAAATCATTAAAATCACAAAGAGATGACAGAAAAGTTTAAGACATAAAAAGAAGAGTGCAAGAAAAAGCATTTCAGTCATATGCACAGCCAAACAAAACAGTTTTTAGTTTAGATTTGAACATTGCCAGAGTAGCGGCCTGTCTCACATCCTCAGGAAGACTGTTCCAGATTTTAGCTGCATAAAACTGAAACAAATACCTATAAAAGTCCTGTTTCTCTAAGCCAAAGGATTCTTCCAACTCATCAAAGCTCTTCAGATGATTCTCCTTTACAATCAGTTAAATAACCTTAATGGCTTTTGTTGTCCAGACTTTAAATCTTGAGTCTGTGGTGTTAGGTGTGAAATTTTGATCATAAGCCAACCAATTTAACATTTTAACATCTTTGTTTAGTTTGTGTGTTTTGATTAGCTCCTTCCATGTTGTTAGAACATGGAACGCTCGTGACTCAACCGCTCGTCATCTGCCAGTGAGGTCGACACAGGAACCCCCGGCACAACAGCAATCTCAATATTCAATATGTCAATATAGTTGTAAAGTTTTGAACCGGATACAGGTTGTTTTTCCTTTCCATATAACTTGCCATCTAACTTCTTCCGAAGAGTGCAGACACTTTCCTGCTTGCTCCAGCTTGCCATAGCTGCTTTCCTTGTTTATTTTACTTTTTAATCAGTTTTTGTCTTCCAAACATTTTTGGTTTTGATTTATTTATTTTTTTAAAGTTAAACAAGGATTTTAAAAATATTTTTACATATCTGATGCCAGCGACATGTCCGGGAGAAGAAGGGAAACAAACTCTTGTGAACGCTGTCGGAAATATCAACAAGACATTAATGAGCTACAAGCATGGATATTCGCTTTAGAATCTGAAAAAGGACTCCAAGGTACAATTCCAGTGAAGACAGGATTCCATCAACAGGAAGATAAACAAGTTTAGCCGGCTGCTTCAGCTGAACACATGGCTGTCCAAAGAGTGTGTACCTAGAGGATTGCACTACATTGAGAACTTCTAACTATTCCGGAAACGAGAGGACCTGTTTAAGAGAAATGGCCCACACCTATGAAGAGGTGGAGGGTGCTGACAGAGAACCTGCTCCACGCTCTGAGGCATTGGACTGGGCCAGGACAGGGTCTTGAGCAGATAGTTAGAGAAGAGAGGAATGAGAGAAGAATTCCTGCTCCATCAGCCAAAGACCGAGCCAACATCAGCAGCACCACAACAACAGCCTCCACCAAAGGATTCATTTGCAGTCGCTCCACCACCACCAGCAAAGGATTTCGCTCCAGCAGCTCCTCCAGCGAAGGATTCATCAGCAGCAGCACCACAACAATCTTCAACGCAGCCAGCGCAGGAGTCATTTCAGTTCTTTCCTGCACGGTCCTCATCAAAGGCCTTGGACCAATCTGTGACAGGCGCGGCAGCATCCCTGTCATCGCCCCTGCCTTCAGAGCAGCCCTGGATCCCCCCTGCAACATCTACACCCACTACAGATTCCTCACTCTCCTTCCCATCTCCACCCTCACCCAGGGGCCTTCCCAGCCATCTTGAATATCTGATCAAATCAGGCAATAAGATGGTTCCACTCACGCCTAATATAGCAAGATCAAGAGTTCTGATGTCAACACTGATGAACTCTTCCCTGCACAAACCTTTGTCCCGACTCCTGTTACACCAACAAAAGCCCCCCCACCTATCCCCCCTCGTCTTTCATCTGGTATTTCCCATAGCTAGGATGCACAGGGCCTCAGCATTGCCGCGACTTATAGTCATAATAAAAATCAAACCAACCCGGAGCCCTGTGTAAAAACAGCCTCCCCTAGTGCTATTTCTGTAGTAACATCACACAGATGGGAAAACAAAATGCAAGTCAGGCTGCCCAATCTGAGAAATTTGATTCATATTCCCTGTAAAAAAGATAACGCCCAGTCTCACTGAAACTAGTCTGAAACTTGCTGGGCTAAATGTCAGACCCTTATGTAACAAATCATTCTTAATTAATAATTTTATTTCTTCTTATTATCTTGATTTTATGTTTTTAACTGAAACATGGCTTGACAAAAACACAGGACATTTTGTTGTAATAGAACCTGCTCCACCCAACTTTAGGTCTGAATCTGAAACACGAAAAAACAAAAAGGGAGGAGGTGTGCATGCTTTTGTTAGAGATGAAATAGTTAACCCACAGGTTGTCCTTTGGGGTGTTTTCAATCATTTGAGAATGTATCCTTTAAAACTGGAACAAAAATAGTCTCCATCCATTCTCTTCATTGTTTTATACAAGCCTCCTCAGAACTCCACAAAGTGTTATTGATGATTTTACTGAGATGCTTTCAGTTGTATGCACAGACTTTGATAGTTTGGTCATTTAACAGGTGTTTCAGTGTTCTATGTGGATAATGTTTGTGACAGAAACGCTGAAGAGCTTCATGCTGTCCTTGAAACTTTCAGTCTTACACAGCACGTGAATGGCCCCAACCACAGCAGAGGGCACACTCTAGATCTTCCTAATTACAAAAGGGGTTAATATTTCAAACTGGTTCAATGTGGTCGATGCTGCTCTGTTTGATCATTTCTGTGCCTTCTTTGACCTGTCTGTTTTTCCCCAAACCACTGGCTGGTCCTGCAGTTGTTTAGAGGAGACACATAAATGACAGCACAGGTGAAAACTTTTTATGGAAATGATCAACTTTAGAAAATGTATCATGTTCTAATGTAATGATTTGTTGAACTCTGTTACATCTAGTGTTTTGAATGTCCTTGACACCATTGCCCCTAGGAAGGCTAAAATTGTTAAAAATAAGCAGAAGGCGCCATGGAAAAATGATGATTCAGTCAGGGCACAGAAAAGGGAGTGCCGCCGGGCCGAACAAAAATGGTGCAAGTCAAAGCTCCAGGTTCAAAAAGAGATTTACAGAGAGAAGTTAAACATGTACGACCTCATTTTATGTAGAACTAGTGAAGGATATTTTGCTGAAAGAATTGGAAGCTGCAGTAACAACTCACGTGTCCTGTTTGCCACAGTAAACAGATTAACAACACCCTCCAGCTCAGCTGCAGTGAGAACTCATTTCCACATCCAAGTGTAATGAGTTTGCATTATTCTTTAATGACAAAGTTCATGGCATTAAAAAGGCTATCAATCCCACAATGCAAAAAATAACCCTAAAACCACCTACACACTTAGAGCTGACTCACTTTGCACATGTAACTGACAAAACTGTCCAGGAGATCATCACCAGTCTGAGTTCATCTACATGCTGCCTCGATGTGTTACCCACCAGATTTCTAAAGTCTGTGCTGCACAGTTTGTTAGCACCACTCACTCACATAGTTAATATGGCACTTCAATCTGGAACATTCCCAATGTCTTTGAAAACTGCGGTCATTAAGCCTCTCCTAAAGAAGAGCAGTCTTGATGCCGCAGTACTGAGTAATTACCGGCCCATCTCTAATCTGCCATTTTGGGGCAAAGTCCTTGAAAAGGTTGTTTACCAAACAGCTCACGGATTTCCTCTTAATAAACAGCTCATTTGATGTTTTCCAGTCAGGTTTTAGACCTCACATCACAGCACTGAGACTGCTCTTGTCAAGGTGACAAATGACATCCACCTGAAGATTGAGGCAAAGCCTCAGTCTTCATTCTGTTAGATCTGAGTCCTGCTTTTGACACTGTCAATCATGGGATCCTCTTACAGAGACTAGAGGACTGGGTGGGCCTCAATTGGTTAAGGTCCTATCTAGAAAACAGGAAGTACTTTGTTGAAATTGGTAACTGTGTCTCTGACCACATGCCTCTGACCTGTGGGTGCCCCAAGGGGCAATCCTGGGACCCCTTCTGTTCAACCTCTACATGCTGCCGTTAGGTCAGTTGATAAGTAGAGAAAATGTGTCTTATCACAATTATGCAGACGACACTCAGATCTATGTTTCACTGACGGCAGGTGAATATGGACCAGTGGATTCACTCTGTCACTGCATCCAACAGATCAGTGTGTGGATGCAAAACAACTTTCTCCAGCTGAACTCAGACAAGGCTGAAATAATTGTCTTTGGCCCACAGAAACAAAAGAACATGTTAACAGTCACCTTCAGAGTCTCGCTCTAAAACCTACAAATCAAGATTGAAATCTGGGGGTAATAATGGACTCAGACTTGAACTTTAACAGCCACGTCAAATCATTAACATCAGCAGCTTTTTACCATCTAAAAATTTATTGCCAAAATCAAAAGTATAGTGTCTAAAGACTTGGAGAGACTTATCCATGCGTTTGCCTCTAGTAGATTAGACTACTGTAACGGCCAGCTCACTGGCCTCTCCAAACGAGCTGTAAAACAGCTGCAGTACATCCAGAATGCTACTGCCCGGGTCCTGACTAGAACCAGGAAGTATGATCACATTAGTCCTGTGCTCAGGTCTCTGCACTGGCTCCCTGTGGCTCAGAGAATAGACTTCAAAGCAGCTCTGCTTGTATACAAGTCTCTCCATGGCCTAGCACCAAAGTACATCTCGGACATGTTAGTGCCATATGAACCATCTCGGACTCTGAGGACCTCAGGGACCGGCCTCCTGCTGGTGCCCAGAGTCAGGACTAAACATGGGGAATCTGCGTTTCAGTTTTATGCAGCTAAAATCAGGAACAGTCTTCCTGAGGATGTGAGACAGGCCTCTACTCTGGCAATGTTCAAATCTAAGCTAAAAACAGTTTTGTTTAGCTCTGCATATGACTGAAATGATTTTCTTTGCACTCTTCTCTTTAATGTCTTAAACTGTTTAGTGATTTCTGTGATGTCTTTTTGATTTTAATGCATTTTTAATTAAATTTTTTTCCTGTTGTGTGATGCACTTTGAATTGGCTTGTGTACGAATTGTGATCTACAAATAAACTTGCCTTGCCTTGCCTTAATCTTTAGACATTTTTCAAAATCTGATCAAAGAAAAGATTGTAAAAGGGAGAGAAATCCAATCCTAATGACGTGTCCCCCAAAAAAACTCCACAGGCACTCCTGACACTAATCCTTAGAAGGAACTGTATATATAACCTCCTTAGCTGACCACGCCCACCGCTTCATTTGTATTTTCCAATTTCCCACTAATCTAATCTTCCACACTTGGCACATCAATGAGTAGATGTACTTACCACAACGATGATGTACTAAAGCAGACAACCAACATGGGTCATAAAGTCTGATGTTAAAAACAAATCATGTCACTATCATCAGTCTCTTTATATTAACAGAAAAGTATCACCATGTGACCACAACCTTAAATCACATGCCCCACGTTGGTGGCTCTATCGCTCACGTTGTTTAGTTTTCTGTGCTTTGCATCTTCCTTATGAGCACCTCTGCTTCTCCTGGTGTTCTGAGCATGTGTTTTTTACCTTCAAAAGTCATCAGAAGAGTAGGGGGAAAGAGAATGTCTCAGTTTTCTATTCCTTAGCTCCTCACAGATGTGGTGGAACTTTTGCTGTTGTTGGCGAACCTCTCATGGAATATCTGGAGCAAAGAAGACACACTTGTCTTTGTACTGGAGGTCTCCTTTAACCCTTGCAGCCTTCAAGACATATTCCTTCACACGATTGTTAAGAAAAGTCATAATCAGGCATTGTGGTTTAACAACTGCTGGTCTTGGTTTGCCCAGGCGATGTGCTTTTTTGATTGCGATTGGAGGGACTTTGACTCCTGAGCCATCAAGGAGCTCAGGGATAATCTTCCCTAAAAAACTTACTGTATCCTGTCCCTCTTCTCCCTCCGAGACCCCCACAAGCCTCAAGTTAGGACTCCAAATCCAGGAGCTTATTTTTCATGTTATTGTTCTCCTACTCTAGCGTCGTCACCCTGGCCCGCAGCTCCTCAGCCCTTAATGTCTGCAGATGGTCCGCATTATCTGAAACACGCTGCTCGACTTCTTCCATGCATGCTCCAGTTATTCCCACGGCTTTCAGCTTAGCAGCCACTGCATAGAACACGACCGGGCGCATGGCAGCTAACAACGTGGCTCTAAGAGACACCATGGCATGCTGCACTTCGGACATTGCGAGCCATAACTGCTGAAAATGTTTATTCTCTCCCCCTTCCAATGCAGAGAAGTCGCAGGACTCTCCATCTGGGCCGACAGCGCCCCGTTTGTCCAGCGGGGAGGGACTGCGGCTCTCGTCATGTTTGCTAACTACGTTAGCCTCGTTAGCATCGTTAGCTTGTGATGAGGGCTGTTTTCCAATGGGGCCTTGGGCCGTCAGCTTTGTTTTTTTTGTGTCTTCCTTGTTTACTCATCTTTTGTTATTTCTCTTTGGGATTACGTGGGTCAAACAATGATTTTAAAGCGTCCAATCAAAGCGCCGCCATTACCGGAAGTCAAATTGTTTTCAATTAAAAGTGTTCTTATTGGTATAAACAGAATCCTATCCTATTATTCTTGTTTCTTCACCTCTCCACAGATTTGACCTGTAACTTGACCTGGTGGCATCACCTGCATGTAACCTTGGAGATAGTTATGATTAATGCCATACTATGGAACATATCAGACAAAAGCAATTTCATCTCAATGAAGACGATCTGAACACAGACACATGGCACTGGCTCTAATGCTATGTAAAAGTTACTGAGCAAACAGCAGCCTGATGATGGTTATCAGTGCAGGGGACGTGCGGAGGCGCCACACCTGTCACTCATACACCAAAGAAAAGAGCAGTTTGCTACTGAGTGCACAAATTCTAGTGTTTGAGTGAGAATTCAGGTTTCACCGAGCGGAAAATCTTCAGCCTTCAATAAAATGCCTGTGCTCTGTGAGAGACAGGAAATAGGCAGCTTTGGGTATTGAGTTTTCTATTTAAGCCCCCGCTGCCTTACTCTCTTCCACCTCCAAACAGCTCAAACTACCTGCAACACGGAGAACGCAATCCGGTCAATTTATACTATAGGTCCTATATTTTGCATTATTCAGACTGGAATAAGTTTGGACACGTTTGTATTGGAAGCTTCCTCTTTATAACTTAAAAAAAATTATATTTATGGACAGACATAAGATCATTCAGTCCTGATTATTTAGCATGCCTGGACACTTCGTCTGATGGATTACGGCACAGGAGAGAGAATAAAGCATTAAATAAAGCATAACAAATAAAAACAATAGTGCTATGAAAATAAATTCAGTAAACCAATTAGATGGAGGAGAAGGAGTTAGTTCAAAAGTATTCTTGCGCTAGTCGGATGAATATATTTACCAGTGAGATCAAGCAGTTAATGAAGTTCTTTAATTTTTTTAGTTAATTTAGGCTAATCCCTATGGATGTTTGCATCCATGTAAATTTTCTTCCAAAATATTTTTTCATGGCATCCTCAGAGATAATCAAAAGCTAGTTTACCCAGACATGCTAATGTATGCATAAGCATGCAGTTGTAATGAACGTAATTCGAAACAGAAATACTTGGACGTAAAAACAGCACAGGCAATCTCTGAGCACTATATATGATGTCACAAATCAGATACATTTGAAACTGAGTGTTTATGAGAGGCTCAGAAACAAATTAACTTTTAAACAGGATTAATGGCTCAAGTGTGATTGAAGCTAACGACAACTCCAGCTGCGTTTTTGATGAGGAAACATTATAACATGGTTAAAAGGTTAAAAAAATTCAGTTTGGCAAAACACGTGTATATACGACTATATAAATTGAACATGAATTGTGATCAAATCCAAATTGTGGATCTGAAGTTCACTGAAGGTCTGGACCATCTCATGACATCATCATGTGGGGGGGGTGGGGGGGTTGGGGGGGTACCCTTACTATTCATGTATCCCATGACATATGCCCTTATTTGATAACTGTATATGACTTACAGTAGCACAATATAAAAGGGTTGCATTCTATTAGTCAAATTAAATATTGTACATTGAGACTCCTTTAAACATTAATGGTTAAATTTACCTGGTCTGTTTTGACGATGCACACAGTTTGGGGAAATTAGAAATGTTTTTTTTTTTTTTTTTTTTGTACATTTAAATATTGGAATAAGTGTGATAAATTGTGATTAAACAGCACTACTTATCAACCAAATAATTATCGAAATATGGCGACTGAATCTTCTGGATAGAGAATATTTACAGGTAAATGTGGGATTGATGAGCATCAGAATTTATTAATGCCACTGTCATTGTTCTAAAAAGGTCTTTTTACGTGTGTTTCAGAGTGTGCAGTCAGGAGAACGAGTTCCATTATCAAATTATGACTACACTGCAAAAAAATGTTTCAATGACTTGAATTCAGGAAAGTAATCTTTTTTTTTTTTTTTTTTCAATTATTAATATACACTTTGATTTATTGAAATGTATTTACTTGACGGACCTAGATTATTTTACTCATTTGAAGGTGTTTCTGACTTGCTTTCAGTATACAGTATTTGACATACCCCAGTAGCAAATTTATTTCCTTATTACAAGCTAAAGTATTTTGTAAGCCATTAGAAATGTCTTGAAACCAGTATTTCACTGGTTCTATGTCAGCGATTAAATCTCTACTTTCAAAACGTTCAGAATAATATTTTGAATTTAGGTAATTTTAGGCAATGTTATATATTACATATATATATATATATATATATATATATATATATATATATATATATATATATATATATATATATATATATATATATATATATATATATATATAATATATATATGTAATATATATCAAGTATATATATATACTTGATTAGTCACATTTTGTCGACTAATAGTTGCAGACCAAAAGTATAAAATGTTTTTGTGCATTATATGTACAAAGTATTGAAAAACAGCAGCTGTTGTATTACTGACATAAAACCCTCTGAAGGCTGGAATCCGCCTGCAGTGTGGCCTACTTTGTCCCCACACAACAGCGCCACACATTTGTAATTTAAATGTAATACATACTTTTACAGGCATCACATTTCTAGTGTTTTTATATTTGAATGCAAATGATGGTGTGATGGAGGCGTACAAGCTGACAGCCGTAGTCTCTTTAGAACAGCGCTAGACAGGCTCCGTGCTGCACTCACCCAAGCACCTCCACCTCCAGACACTAAAACTGGATTTACAGTGTCTATGACAACTAAAAGTCAGCCGGAAACTTACATGATAGGGAGTCCAAAAATCAGATCCTCCCTCAAATCACAAATAAGGCTATTAGGCTGCACACAAGTTGTGCTAAGCCTCTTATGCCTGGAGACACACCTCGAGCCCGGGGCTGCTCTACTAATCCACGCAGCCGCTAATCTGACACCGGCTGATCAAACGGCCCGGGAACCTGCGTGTGGTGCCTGTAAGAGCAACAGATCCAGACTAACAAATCTTATTACAGCAAGAAGCCCGGAGTTTAGGCGGATCACCCGTATTTACAGCTGGGCTCTGCAGATCTGTGAGCAAACACACGCGCGCACACGTCCTGCTGCGTACAATCCACAATCCACACTCCACATTAGTATTAGATTTTCCCTGTGAACACAACGCTTCTAACCTGCTACACCAAAATATGTGATTATACAAGAAAAGTGAGATGAGCTGGGGGGAGCGGGACGGCGTGTTGATACAGGCAGAGCAGCGCTAATGATTAGCAAAACAACAGCGATAAGACACAACTGTATGTAATGGGCTCTGGCTGCGCGGGCACATGCGAGGGCATTTCCTGTGGAGCTCCTCCGACATCACTTCCTATGAGCTAAAGTCACCTCAACAGTGGAAATTTCTCATAAACTACAAGCGTTTGTGTTCACGTGACATCGCAACCTTCTAGAATCCTCTCGTTTAAACTGAGCTGAGAGGTCAGCATTCTCAGATTTATTGACCTGGTCCGTGGGTCATGTCTCTGTCATTACTGGGCCTAGCCACATGAAACAAACACTGGCACAAAGCTCTTCTCTGTCATAAATAAACGAAAGTGCAATATTATTTTCACAATAGCCTCAGAAATGGTGCTATTATTGAGCTCCCAAAGGTGTGATTGTTGTCAGTTGAAAGAACGTGAAAGGGTCAACATTTGTGGAGTTCTATTTTAGAGATTTCTTTCAAAAACAGTAAATCTTCCATAGAGTTAATAAAAGCCCCGCCCACCATCTGAGATGATGATATCATCAAATTCTAGAAAGTGAACAAAACATATTATTCTTTTTTTTTCTCTCTCGCTTTCCCTCTTCTTCTCTCTCTCCTTCTCTATCTTTCACTCTCTCTTTTTTTTTTTTTTTTTTTTTTTACGATATTGCGTTAAACACATACTTTGAAGACATACAACTACAGAAGACATACAACTACAGTAAGTGGCGGTAAATGCACCTTTTCAGTTGGCTGCCATTAAAAGTAACACAACAACAACAACCGGGAGTCCGTCTGGGCGCTGCCATCTGAGGAAATCCTTCTCCTGAGAAAATAAATTCTACACACTAAAAAGCCGTTTTCAGGTCCAGGGAATTGGTGCATTGTTGACTTGATGGTCACATGAACATTGGACATGTTTCAACTTAATAAGGAGGTTAATATAAGCCTGGATTCCCCACATTTAAAGTGACAGGTTCTCATATTTTTCAAATCATTACTGTGTTGGTGGGATAGAACGTGTGGCAAATATTTGTAAGAGTTTTACATGAGTCGAGTGGCAAGATGGTGAGGAAAATTAAAAGTTTGAAAAAGACTTTCAAACTTTTATTATGCCTGATTTCCACTGTTATGTTTGTAAGTGCTTAGTATGTTTAAATAGTTCCGTTTTAGGGGCGTTGTTGACTATACAGTCCGATAGAGGCTAATGTGAGGCTGTGGCTTCTCTTTATTCCACTGACACTGAAGTGAATTTGAGTGTTAAACTTCCCTGAAACGTTCTCAAACTTTTACTCAAGCCCCGATGTGTTTGCCCACAACCACATTAAGATAGTGACCTCAAATCTGATGATTGGACTGTTTATTAGCTCCACTGGTAGCACTGCTCCGCTAGCGGTGTTGTGTCTTGTGCCTCCCACGGGGCCGCCGCAGCCGGACGTCATCGCGATTGCTCGTATACAATAATGTTAATGGTAACACAAGAGTACTGTAACGTGTTACTTTTATAACACAGTAGCGCAATAACGTAACACGTTAGTTTTCCACGGCAGAAAAAGGTAATGTAACAAGTTACTTTTAAAAGTAACCATACCAACACTGCTGTTCTGATAAGCTTATGATGAAGGAAAACCATAGAAAAGTCTATTTTGCGCAATATGAATCTCATGGGGACAGATAATGGTGGAGAATATGAAACAGGCTTGCTCAGTGACATCATATCATGGAACCTTGACGGAGATGTTCCACAGTTTTGCTTTAACAATTGTGTTTTAGATGTAGAGATATAACTATTTAAGAATGTTAAGTATAACACTACTTAAATACTCCTCCTTGCCCCAAGTGGAGGAGTTTAAGTATCTCGGGGTCTTGTTCACGAGTGAGGGAAGGATGGAGCGTGAGATTGACAGGCGGATCGGTGCAGCGTCAGCAGTGATGCGGTCGTTGCATCGGACCGTTGTGGTAAAGAAGGAGCTGAGTCGAAAGACAAAGCTCTCGATTTACCGGTCAATCTACGTTCCTACCCTCACCTATGGTCATGAGCTTTGGGTAGTGACCGAAAGGACAAGATCGCGGATACAAGCGGTCGAAATGAGTTTCCTCCGCAGGGTGGCTGGGCGCTCCCTTAGAGATAGGGTGAGGAGCTCAGTCACGCGGGAGGAGCTCGGAGTAGAGCCGCTGCTCCTCCACGTCGAGAGGAGCCAGCTGAGGTGGCTAGGGCATCTGTTCCGGATGCCTCCTGGACGCCTCCCTAGGGAGGTGTTTCGGGCATGTCCCACCGGGAGGAGGCCCCGGGGAAGACCCAGGACACGCTGGAGGGACTATGTCTCTCGGCTGGCCTGGGAACGCCTCGGGATCCCCCGGAGGAGTTGGAGGAAGTGTCTGGGGATAAGGAAGTCTGGGAGTCCCTGCTTAGACTGCTGCCCCCGCGACCCGGCCCCGGATAAAGCGGAAGAAGATGGATGGATGGATGGATGGACTACTTAAATATCGTTTTAAAAAGGGTCAGTCTGGCCCTGCACTGCAGCTTTTCTAAAGGCTTGATTTAGGCTGTGTGTTATGAACACACTAGAAAGTTATTGTAATGAAAGAAGAAACTTGGAAATGTCAGTTGGTCTGGCACCAACCCTTTGATAAAACATAAGTACAGACAGTTCTTGCTGGCTGCGTTTGAAATGAGCTCTTTTAAATTTCACATCTGTATGCCTGGCTCACTTGTTCAAAGCTGCTGGTGATGGCTCAGCTGGATTCTGTTTGAAAAAGTTTTCCTCTAACCTCTGATAAACCAACACTGAGCTTGTTATGAGTGCTGTTGTGCTGCTCTGTGCGGCCCTTGTCTGCTTCTGTCAGGCTGATCAAAGCCGCTCTGTTTGCCGAAGCCCATGGTACGTCATTACCTGCCCGGGCCCCGTGTCCCAGCCCCCTTTTCTCTGCCTGATCTCATTCATTCCTGCTACTCTTCTGCTCTGAGGATCCGCACATGTGAGGTATAACATTTTCACACTGACATCACGTTCTCCTGTGGAACCATTGACCCCAGTCCGGGGCCGCCTGTAGGATCCCACAATGAACAGATCAGCATTATTTCCACAGCACAAGCACAATAGAAATTACAAACAAACTTTTTTTATTCAAATGTATCATGAACAATACTGTGTCTAAAGACAATAGGTAAATATGTACACATAATATAATATTGTTATTGATAACCAGGGGCGCTGCAAGCCATTTGGGTGCCCAAAGCAGAAATGCTCAGTGGTGCCCCCATGCCCCAAACCCACTTTGAACTTGTAAAAAACATGTCACATGTCACAGATGTAAATTTTAATTGTTTCCCAATGCATGCCCTTTTGATTTCATATATGTTTTACATATGTTGTTTTTATTTTTGCTCAGTGTTTTATGTTGCACCTTAACGCCAAAACAAGTTCCTATGTTTGTGAATTTTGTTCATTTACGATGACAATAAACCTTTTCTGATTCTGATGTCACATGTCAAGAAACATGCCACAGTGCTGAAACATTTTGAATAAACATAAATTGCCTATGATCCCAGCATCTGTCATCAGAATCAGAAAAGGTTTCATATCTTGAATTATTTCTCTCCACATTTATGTTGAATTCTTTAGAAGGAACATAAAACATGAGGCCAGGTGTCCTGAAAAATGTTTGAGGCTTTCGTTTTTCTGTCCACACAGTCCAGTGTCCAGTGCAGCTCACAGACAGGCGCTGGAAAACAGAAAGAGCACAGAGAGGCAGCAGAGAGGCAGCAGAGCCTGAGACTCCACTGACAAACACTGGCACAGGATTTAGACCCAAATGATCAGCAGCATGAGAATAACAGGTTAAACACAACTGGGACACAAGTGTTCTCAGAATAAACAGCCCTGCAATCGGAATGTATGATTAAAGGTGCACTGTGTAACTTTTGTGTGGTGGTGGAGCCTGGACAGACGAGTGTTCTACATATCTGCCCCAAAATACAGTCATGGTTATAGTAAGCTGTTTGGTTATTATGGCATTGGACAATAATTTTTTGTGCCCATATTATACAACATCAGCAGTAGTCAGTAAGAAATTAAAAAAAAATGCATCCAAAAGGAAATTGCTACCTCCAACCCGCTTGTTAATAAAAAACAAATCGGCCACTGGTTATGTTTGGATGCTGACAGTTGCTCATGTAGTAGACCTGTGCCTCTGGACCCAGAGCCAGGCCCTGTGCATGGAGACACATTCCGAAGACAGAAGACAGAAGCATTCCAAAGCACTCTAAAGCGAAACGCCCTGGAAGATTAGTGTTAGTAGAAACGTGGCTAGTGCAACATGGAAGTTCTTGCCATGCGATCTAAAATGAAAACAGTGACTTTGGAGGTTCTGTGGAGAAATGAGGTAGTTTGTATTCTCCGCTCAAGACATAGTTTGCCCTTGTTTTGGATCAGGAAACCATTCTTCACACAAGGGCTTTTACATGCAGTGCAATATAAGATTAAAGAAAGGCAGATGCACCAATAGAATGTGAGGGGAGAGCATATATACCAGTGGATGGCTGTGATTGGCTGACAGCAAGAGACAGGCGACAGAAGCTACAGGAATGTGAGAAGGAAATCACAGTCGCCAGCTGATAATGAGCCCGATGAACGTATGCGCTTCTATATTTACAGAGAGTGCACTGCAGCTAACAGCGTCAGACACTTCCGACGAGGCTCCGGCTGTGACATAATGGTGTGTGTGTGTGATGAAGCAGGGAGAGAGCAGTGGGACGTCAGGCAGCTGTGGTGGGAATGTGCCTCTGCTTCTGGATGTGCCCTTTGACAGTAGAAATCTAGGTGCTGCTGATCAAAATCTGACTAGATGTAGTGATTATATTATTATTAAATTATATTTAAATTTGACAAGTTTATAATTGTACTTCCTGGTTGAATGAGCAGCAAATGTGACGTAATTCCACAACTGTTACCAAGCAACACCACTGTCAAGGGCTAAAATCCGCAAATGTTGCTTATTGATGATTTAGACAGAGGCATTTCCTTTGACATGGCGCCACAGACAGATCTGCCTTGGAAATGGAGCAGACATTTGTGTTTGTTACTTGTTTCTAACCTGGCTCACGCCAGAGTGATAAGTGTATCACTCTGAATGGAGTCCTAAACATCAATCTTTACAGGCTCTTGCTGAAAGCAGTCAGGAAAAGCCATAACGTCATGATGAATATTTGAATCTGATTGGTCGAGATATTAAACTGTTGTTAAATCCAGTCGAAGAAAAGCAAAGAATTCTTCTCCATCCTAAAATACACAAAGCGCTTCTGTGTGCACATTTTGAAACCCCTCAAAAATAGACCATAATGCATTCGACACACGGGAAGTGACAAACGACAGCGACCGGCGACCCTCATCGCAGGTGGTTTAAAATTGAACTCACAGGAAGCGATGAACGGCAACGGGGAGCGACAGCATCACGGAATGTTGAACGCTGTTGTAGAATGGATCGCGAGTCTCCCACAGATGTGATTGGCTGTTAAATTGGAGGGAATTTTGAAGTTTTAATAGCATTTCTGAAGAGACCAGCCGCTAATATAAAGTGCCAGAAGGTTACTATTGACTGTGCTTCAAATTAATAACAAAGACGATCTTGGGTTCATGCTGTTCTGCAAACAAGAAAACATGGTGAATACCATCATTTGATGAAGGATCTCAAAGTAGAGAAGATTCACATAAACATAGTCTTTAAGTGAAATATCATAAAGGAAAATCGGACACAGCGAGTAATATTTTCTCTTCCATGATGAACAGGACGATGCAGCATTCCATCAGCTAGTTGGTCCCTATATCAAACCATCCCTGATTGGCTGTAGTGTCAGGCGACAGCGATAAAAGTAGAAAACGTTTCTACTTTCAGGATCGTGTCGCAGGCCTGCACAAGCGCTAGGTTTTCAGGAGCACTACTTTCACTTTTCGCTGACCTGAAGGAGACTGCCGATCTTCGCATTGTGGCGCAGGTTCCACTGGTAATGAATGGAGAAGGAGCGACGTCTCTTTCGCTGTGTTGAGCCCATAAATCTACAAAAAAAAGGTCAAAGTAGATCTGTTAGTGTCGCCATGTTTGTTTAAATTTGTCCTTTTGACTTCTGCCCAAACTACAAATCTGCGCTGTGATTGGTCAGCGGCTAAAACCGAACAACGCGAGGCCAACCAGATGGTTCTGGAGAGTTTGTGAAACCTGACGGGACAGTGCGGAGCCCAGCGGGTCTAAGCGAAGCCTGGACAGGACTCTGGCTCAAGGCGGTGCCTCAGTTTGGCTTGAAAGTGGCCGAGGCAGTGAGTTTAAGTGACACTAGCATTGGAGCTAATTTCTATCTATGTCTTATGTTTTCAAATGCAAGAACGGATCGCTGCATTCAGATGGCTCATGGACAAGACGCTCACTGTCACTGTCAGATAATGCTTGTTGAAAAGCTACCAAATAACATTTCAAGCTTCATTCAAACAGGAACAAATTTAATGAGTTTATGATTCCGTAACAGTATTATAAAACATTTTCACACATGCAAATATTTCAGTGACTCTGTAATTACACAGTATGCTCTCCTCTGAGAAGTTACCTAATTCATTTTAAGATTTGACAGAAATAGAAATGGAAAATACAAAATAGGAAAGCTCTACAACAAATACATTTAAAAGAGCAATTTGTTGACATTAGCCCACATTCACGTGGTGAAGTCACGGTACATCAACCGCAGATCGTCCTCCCCGGGTTTGCGTCTGACTTAGAGCGTCTGTTGCTTCCCCTTCACAGTGACACGTCCATGTCCGCTGCTGCCTCGTCACGTACGCGTATGGACAATCGCTGGATGGGATTCTTGTGGATATTGTTTTTTTTTACAATTTATAATGTTACGTTTATGAAGCAATGTTGGAGCCGTTCATTACAGAGCGGTTGCGGTTTGGCATAGGAAATGTGCATCTAGAGCCACATCACCTGCACATAATAATATTGTCTTGGTGAATGGGCCACCGTAGCCAGTAGCCAGGGGGAACATTGGTACCGTTCATGATTGGCGGCACTGCTGTTTCACCCCGGGAAATGTATGTACCGGGGAACATAAGGCTGACCCCCAAGTTATTCAAAACACATTTGCTACGCAGCTCTCTACGGACCCTCAGGCACGAGCTCTGAGACATCCTCTTTAACCAGCTCAGGTCTTCGACCTGCTGTAGTTGTCTTATAAACATAAACAATATTGTACTAAATTCATGTTATGTTGAATGACACTTTAATGATCGAATTATTACTATATTTATCTGGGTGGAATTCTGGTGGGCTTTTTTGGCTCTCTTTGCTCCAGTGGCTCTGTCGGCACCTTCTCCTTCTGCAGTGCAGTTTGCATTCCGTAATCTGAAAATTGGGCCAAGGCTGAACTAAAACCGGACTTTCCTCTGGCCCCTCCGCAGCCGCAGCACAGCAGTTCTCTTTTGTCTCTCCAGAATTCAGCCGTTTAGTGCCGTTGTTGTTCTGACACATGTTTAGGTCATGTTGCTGCAGTGGGTGTGAAGAACAGAGTTCATGTGTCGTGCATGTGTCAGGACGCTCTGCAGATATACAAATGTAGATGCATAATAGCACTAAATACTGTCCCACTTCACTATGTTATGTTACTTAAGCACTAGTTTATACAAGATGAAGTACGGCTGAGTGTGTCAGAAGAGGAGACGGACGAGCGGCCGTGTGCATGTGTCTGTGTGAGACGCAGAGACACAGAGACACAGAGACGCAAAGACGCAGAGACGCAGAGACACAGAGACGCAAAGACGCAGAGACGCAGAGACACAGAGACGCAAAGACGCAAAGACGCAAAGACGCAAAGACGCAGAGACGCAAAGACGCAGAGACATAGAGACGCAGAGACGCAAAGACATAGAGACGCAGAGACGCAAAGACGCAAAGACGCAAAGACGCAGAGACATAGAGACGCAGAGACACAGAGACACAGAGACACAGAGAGACAGAGAGACAGAGAGACGCAGAGACGCAGATACACAGAGACCGAAAGCACTAAATATGATAGCGGAGTTTAAAGTCTATATGAAGTTTCTCCTGTTTTTCCAATTATGACTTAGTTTGGCTTTATAGAACCTGTGGTAAATATTTATCATAGATTTGGGTCCATAAAGTTGTAGTTTGTGAAAACATTTTGAAAAATAAAAATGTAAAAAGACAGGAAGTAGAGATTCAGAACGCAATGTTTTTGAGGCTCGGAGGGAGAGGACTTTCTAACCAATACTCATCAAAGTAGTGTAAATGTTACAACAGGATTAAAAGCTCAAAAAAGTCACTTTTACCTAATATGTGACATTTAAATAAGAATTAGTGCAAAAACAATGGAAAACAAAGCTCTTATAGTGAGTGTATGTGTGATTTGAAGTGATGAATTATGTGGAAGAATGAAACAGATACTTCCAAATGTAATCCACAATGATCAGACAGGATTTATTGAGATGATCTTTACACATAATGAACCATATACAAAAACAACAGAACAAAGCTGTAATAATTAGTTTGGATGCTGAGATGCTGAAAGCTTTTGATTCTGTTAGCTGGCCTTATTTATTTAAAGTACTAAACAAATTTCAATAAGACAATTTCATTATAAAAAATATTGGGGCTCTTTACCATGATCCAACATCAAGAATTAAAGTCAATGGTCACCTGACAGACCCACTGACACTGGAAAGAGGGGTGAGACAGGGCTATGGCTGGTCTCCCCTCCTGTTTGTATTAGGAATCATCGGCCCAATATATTAGACAATAAAAAACAATTCACGGTGTTACACTTGATGGGATGGAACACAAAATTGCCTGCTATGCAGACGATGTTCTATGATATTTGACCAAACTCAAAATTTCCATACCAAATGTAATGCATTTTCTTCAAAAAACTCAAATGATCTCATTCTGGCCACCCCCTGTTACATAGCTAAAACAGTTATGAAATAGAAACTAAAATCTTGAGGGGGCCGGATTAAAACAGGCCGACGGCCACATCTGGCCCCTGGGGCCACAAATGCCCAGGTCTGCTGTACAGGTTTTACTGGCAGATGATAAACGGTTGAGTCATTTGGAGGAAGTGGAGAATCCTTTGGTAAAATCTGTGCTTAAATTTGGAAGGAACTGATCAAAACATGCAAACTAAACAAATAAAATAAAATCTTAAACATTAGTCTCAACATGTGGACATTTGACTCTCAATGCTTCGGATACAAACGTGTTGAATTTGTAGGTTAGAGTCTTAAGATAAATAAAATATACTTATTAATAATCCATAATGCAGTTGATACAGCTGAGAAGAGAACTATAAGAATGTTATGACGACACCAGAAACTCGGATGACAATGTGCTGTGTTACTGCTGATTATGACTTCTTACTTCATGTCATGGATCATGGGAGTGGTCTGTGGCATGAAAATGACTCTCCACTAAGTGTAGCTGCTGTCACTGTTCAGCGCAGTGCTCCTGAGGTCCTGACCCTGGGCTTGTGCGCACTGACCTCTGCTCTGAGCGTGTCTTCTCAAGAAATAGTTGTAGAAGAGATTTGATTAAAATATTTATTTTAGTGATGGTACAAAGACATAGAGGTAAACACTTTATTTTATTTATTAATTGCTCTAATTGCTGTTCCATGTACAACATGTAGAGCAGAAGAAAGACAAAGGCCACACTGACGCCTCTTTAAACTGTATTTATTTATTCATGATCCCCGTTAGTTTTGACCCCAGCAATAACTATTCTTTCTGGGGTCCACCTCCTCCTCCTCCTGACAAAAACAGATAAAACAAGTGAATGAATGAACTATGTGTTTTGGAAACTGGTGGGACAATTGCAGGTTATTAAATTCTACTGTGAATTATCATACAAGGCCCCAGGCCCCAGCTATCCAAAGTGGTCGCTGCTTGGGGATGCTCCGGTGCAGGGGGGCTCGGTCCGTGCTGTTAGAGGCCACTGGGGACACATTTTTCACGTTATTTCTCGATTGACCCTGAGCTTATCTAAACCTCCGGGCCATTAGACTGTCATCTAATCTGAGCCAAAAAGCTATTTGCAACTACAGTAAAAAGTTAACGGTTTCTCAGCGACATCATTTCGGAGATTATTTCACACATACACATAGCTAACGTTATCAGGACATTCGCATTAACATAACGTTGATTCTTGAATTACGCGTAGGCTATAATTGAAAGTTAAGTACAAGACAAAAGAGTTAGCAAAGTTTCCTGCTTACCGCTTGGAGAAAGACTGACAGAAACCGCACCTTTTGTGCTTGAGACGGTGATGTCCGTAGGCTCACAAGAGTCCTGCGGCAGTAAGCTAATGCAGCCTGTTAAAGCACGTTAAAGACTGTTAAAGTCTGTTAAGGCAAGGTAAAGCACGTTAAAGTCTGTTGAAGCACATCAAAGCCCGTTAAAGCCCGTGAGAAAGCCCGCACGGGGCACAGACTGTCAGTGGCTGTGGCTCTGCGGCTGTGGGCCGATGGACAAGCGTGATTGTCATGAACATGCTCAAATTTGTCTTAACTGTAATCAGACTTTATTAATGCAACCCAAACAGAATCAGGCTTCTATGTCTCAATACACCAGCACCATCTGCGGATAAATTATATTTTATGGAGTAGTCAAGCCTGTCAGACAGAACTTTGGGCAGAAAAGTAAAACACGGCAGAACCGTTGCAAATGTTTGTGTTTGTACTGATATCCTAGATACCATGTTTCTTCCTGCAACAACAATAGCTCCAAAGAAAGGTCATGTTTTTAGTCGGAGTGCATCAGCCGCCCTGCCCTTCCACCGACCACCACGCACTGCTTTAAGTTTGGCCTCCACAAGGATGAGTAGCACATACTGTACATCTCAATAGCCCTTTGACAATTGTCAAACGAATTAATGGACTAATACACTAAAATACAGTATTGGGTGGGACTTTGTTACTGAAATACAATTTTTACCTCATACTTCATAGTGTAATGCATTACTGTGAAAATATTGTAATCAAATTATGATTATTAAAAGGTGGTGTTTTTACTTCAAAATATGAAACAAAACTAATCTAGTTCATTTGAAACGATCCGACCATCCTAATAATCCACCGTGATGAGATTACAAACACTTTTCACAATTTTAAGAGACCAGGGAAAGTATTACCGTCACAGTAAAGCTAACAAACATTAGCGTGCATATAACTGCTTCTCAGAGAATAAAGCTCTCTATAAAGTTGTGGGCTGATTCTGATCTTAAGATCTGTTATTACAATATATCTGTACTGGGGAAAAACAGATTTTACTTAAGTTTATTTGAGTTAGTTACTTGCAACCACAACCTTGCCTGGGAAGAGAGTGTAACCTTCATCCGCGAGCACAAGTCTGTGCACATCTTAAACAAGGAGCATTTCACCAATTCTGTTGGTGTAGTGTGTATTTTTACTTCCGTTTGAATACATTCTTCTATGTGGCCAACTTGTCAAGCCCGATTTCCTCAGATCTCTGAAGCTAAGCAGGGATTGTTAGCACTTTAATGCATTTTTCCTGTTGTGTGAAGCACTTTGAATCGCCTTGTGTACAAATTGTGCTCTACAAATAAACTTGCCTTGCCTACTTGGATGGGAGTCTGCTGGAACACTAGGTGCCACATGAGGGCGGTAGTGCACACTGTCATGTCCTTGGGCAAGACACTTCACCCACCTTCACCCTCCAGTGCCCAAGCATGTGGTGTGTGAAAGAGAGTGTGTTTGTGAGCGTGAATGTGGGACAACAGATGGAATGAGCCCATGACTACAGCACGTGTGTCATGTGTGATCATTAACATGCACTGTCCAGACCAAATAAATGAATAATAATAATAATAATGATGATGATGATGATGATTATTATTATTATATAGGCAAGTTCACATTTGAATAATGAATATACAATCTTACAATTAAAGTAGTATGGTCAACTGATAAAATATTAATTTCCCCGACTCTTCTAAAATGTAGAACCGTTTGTGTATGTGGCGTCTGCATTAACCCTTCTCATGGTAATAAGAGTGGCCCACCTGGCACACCTGCTTCATCCCCGTGTGGTCCTGCCACTCGCTGACAATAATCACTGGTCTGCACTCACTGACAGTGTGTAATGCAGGGGAATATCAGCCTGGGGAAGAGAAAAGCATGATCAAAGTTTATGCAAAAGACCTGTCTCCGAGCGCATTCATCTTTTTCTCAACATGACAAATACAATAATCCAAAAACATAATCTCTCAATGCCGATGCAGAGGCTATACGTGATATATGTGGTATACGTGCACATGCTGGTGTCAAGCATTATGTAAAGAGATTTGCCTCGGGCTACGTTTTCAAACAAGTAAAGGAACAAATCTTTGCCGTTATGATGTTAGACGCTTGAGTATCTTCCTTCCCAGAGTCTCTTGTAGAGCGGTGGATATAGTGTGTGCTGTGTGAGGGGCCACTGGGGTCGCGCTTGCTTCTTATTACATCAGCGAAGCTTTATCCGGGAAAAGCTGTGAGCGGAGGTGCTGTTCTCAGGTCTGACCATGGGAGCCTTCACACAGACGGTTTAGGAGCTGGAGCACTTTGAAAGTATCTGCTCGTCCGCACCTCTGACCTGCTACAGCCACAGCTCCTCACAGGACGCTCCGAGTAAGTGAACGTGCACCCGGCTGCAGTCTGAGGACTGCACTGACATGACCACATTCAGGTGTCTCTTCTACTTTTTCTGACTGTTTTCCTTCCTTGGGAAACCTGTATGATTGGATATTTTTTTGTAGAATTGACGCCGCTTATATTGACGTGACCAGACAGTATTTGAAGTTGTTAATGTAACTGTTGCAAAGTTATTTATTTGTAGATGTAAAGAAAGTCATCTACAGGTGTATATCTCCCAAGAAAAACTGTTTTTTACCTTACCTTACTCTCCTTTCCAACCTGAAACGTACTTACATATTTCATGGTACTTCATGAAGATATTCAATGGCCAACCGGAGAAAAGTACAGATTAATATAAATAAAATCCCCATATATATATATATATATATATATATATATATATATATATATATATATATATATATATATATCGTTATGGGGATTTGGGTTTTTATTAGAAACGTAAAGATGGCAGTAGTTCAAATGAGCAAATTCTATCAATCTGAAAATGTATGGAAATTTGTGAATGATGATGAATCAGTGACAAATGTCTTCAATTTGTTTTTGTAGAATATGTTCATGATTTAGCACTCACACCTGGAAGGACAAGGGCAATGTGTAAAGGCAAGGCACGTTTATTTGTAGAGCACAAGTCTTACACAAGGCACTTCAGAGCGCTTCACTCAACAGCACAAAATGTATTAATATCACAAAACAGATAAAGACATAAAAGAAAACAGTGTAAATAAAATCCTTTCAGTCATATGCACAGCTGCACAAAACTGCTTTAGTCTCACATCTTCAGGAAGACTGTGGCAGATTTTAGCAGCAACTGAAACGTAGATTCCTCATGTTTAGTCCTGACTCTGGCACCAGCAGGAGGCCGGTCCATGTTCAGTCCTGACTCTGGCACCAGCAGGAGGCCGGTCCATTTTTAGTCTCTCTGGCACCAGCAGGAGGCCGGTCCATGTTTAGTCTTGACTCTGGCACCAGCAGGAGGCCGGTCCATTTTTAGTCCTGACTCTGGCACCAGCAGGAGGCCGGTCCATGTTTAGTCTTGACTCTGGCACCAGCAGGAGGCCGGTCCATTTTTAGTCCTGACTCTGGCACCAGCGGAGGCCGGTCCATTTTTAGTCCTGACTCTGGCACCAGCAGGAGGCCGGTCCATTTTTAGTCCTGACTCTGGCACCAGCAGGAGGCCGTCCATGTTTAGTCTTGACTCTGGCACCAGCAGGAGGCCGGCCCATGTTTAGTCCTGACTCTGGCACCAGCAGGAGGCCGGTCCATGTTCAGTCCTGACTCTGGCACCAGCAGGAGGCCGGTCCATTTTTAGTCCTGACTCTGGCACCAGCGGAGGCCGGTCCATGTTCAGTCCTGACTCTGGCACCAGCAGGAGGCCGGTCCATGTTCAGTCTTGACTCTGGCACCAAGCAGGAGGCCGGTCCATGTTCAGTCCTGACTCTGGACCAGCAGGAGGCGGTCCATGTTCAGTCCTGACTCTGGCACCAGCAGGAGGCCGTCCATGTTCAGTCCTGACTCTGGCACCAGCAGGAGGCCGGTCCATGTTCAGTCTTGACTCTGGCACCAGCAGGAGGCCGGTCCATGTTCAGTCCTGACTCTGGCACCAGCAGGAGGCTGGTCCATGTTCAGTCCTGACTCTGGCACCAGCAGGAGGCCGGTCCATGTTTGTCCTGACTCTGGCACCAGCAGGAGGCCGGTCCATGTTCAGTCCTGACTCTGGCACCAGCAGGAGGCCGGCCATGTTCAGTCCTGACTCTGGCACCAGCAGGAGCCGGTCCATGTTTTGTCCTGACTCTGGGCACCAGCAGGAGGCCGGTCCATGTTTAGTCAGACTCTGGCACCAGCAGGAGGCCATCATGTTTAGTCCTGACTCTGGCACCAGCAGGAGGCCGGTCCATGTTTAGTCCTGACTCTGGACCAGCAGGAGGCCGTCCATGTTTAGTCCTGACTCTGGCACCAGCAGGAGGCCGGTCCATGTTTAGTCCTGACTCTGGCACCAGCAGGAGGCCGGCCATGTTCAGTCTGACTCTGGCACCAGCAGGAGCCGTCCATGTTTAGTCCTGACTCTGGGCACCAGCAGGAGGCCGTCCATGTTTAGTCCTGAGTCTGGCACCAGCAGGAGCCGGTCCATGTTTAGTCCTGACTCTGGGCACCAGCAGGAGGCCGGTCCATGTTTAGTCCTGAGTCTGGCACCAGCAGAGGCCGGTCCATGTTTAGTCCTGACTCTGGGCACCAGCAGGAGGCCGGTCCATGTTTAGTCCTGACTCTGGCACCAGACAGACTCTGAGGCCAGAGGGCCATGTTTAGTCCTGACTCTGGGCACAGGAGAGGAGCTGTTCAGTGGTCTTGGCATCAGCAGGTTTAGTCCTGAGTCTGGCACCAGTCCTGACTCAGGAGGCCGGTCCATGTTTAGTCCTGACTCTGGCCGGTCCTCTGGGCACCAGCAGGAGGCCGGTCCAGGTCTCGGCACCAAGTTTCCCAGTCCTGAGTCTGTGTGGCACCAGCGAGTTTAGGACTCTGGGCCGCAGGAGGCCATCCAGTCCATGTTTAGTCCATGTTGGCAGCAGGAGGTCTGTTTAGTGTCCTGAGGCGCTCCCAGGCTGACAGCCGAGAGTTCCCTCGGGCATAGTCTCTTGGCACCAGCCTGTGATATTGCTCTATGCTTTGTGTCCTGGCTACCAGTCTTCCCTGAGGCCGGTCTTCCCCGGGGCCTCTTCCTTAAACTGTCGTTAAAGACAGGCCAGAGCTGCTCACATATTGCATTTTGCATGGTTGTGTTTTCTGCCTTTTGTAATTGTCAACTTTTGTGTTGAATTTAACCCGTCTATTTGGACTAAACAAAACAAAAAAAAATATGGACATGTGTTGAAATTGTGTACTTGCTATAACACTTAAAACATCACATCGAGTGAGAACCAATGTAATCGTTGCGTCCAAATCAAATAAATAATAAGACAAATAAAACAAGAAAAAGATTTGGGGAAATTGTCACAACTCGTGTTTAGTTCAGGGATGTCAAAATTATGGCCGGGGGCTAAGTAATAATCTGAATAATTTATCCTTGAATTGGCCTAAATACATAATGTTTATTTTCTTCACTGCAAATTTTGGAAAAATCTTCTAACATTACTTAAATAAGTAACATTCATGTTACACAACTTATTTAGAGTGTGGTGGCTCATCAAACCGACATCAAATGCAACATTTTGAAGGATTCACTCTTTCCTCTAGTCTGGCCCTCGTGGCGTATATGTGTCTTTGATTACTTCCAAATACATTTCCTCCAATTAGACAGAGCGCTGAGGAGAGCCACCTGAGGATCACTAAGCGGAAAGCCAGAGTAAAAGGGCCACCTGAGTGCGGTCATCTCAGTGCAGTCCTCAGAGTGCAGCTCGCTGTCTGCACATTTACACTATTGGTTCGCTGCAGTGGAGATGTGATTGTGTGAGGGAGAAAAGCTCTCTATTTGACCTGAGGCCGGGCAGCGCTGTTTATATCTGACATTATTTTTTCCATCCAGCAATGCAGCGTTTCCAGGGCACAGCTGGTTCACTCATGAGTCTGGTCCACAGGTCGTGGGCTGCTGTGGTGAAGGAGTAAAAAAAACACAGGCAATGTTTCTGCCTGAAACAGAAATTCTGTAAATGTTGTGTCTTCGATCATATGCCTGGAGTTGCATGTTGCACTGTTTGCCATTGGGGCAGTTCGTGTTGTGGTTTTCATTTTGCCACCATGTTGATAATAGTGAGTGAGCAATACTTTGACAATACATAGGCATACCCTTTTTACGGTATTATCTTGATAATGATATTCAGTCAGGAATGTGCCTGTAAATGTCAAGTTGAGGGTTCAACCTGTATTGCACAAAACATGAATGGACCATAAAATGTCGCTGGTTGAACCACAAAAGTGCATAAATATTCGTCACTTTATACTCTTGTCGTTAAGAGATACGATTACACTAGATGTTTCAGTCTTTTTTTAAGCCCATTTGAAATATTTAGAATTACAAATAATTTACTCAGTATTTTAATTTTGTATATCTCCAAAACAACATATGCAATATAATACATTTTTCGATACCCCCAGCCAGTTTAATATAGTATGGCTAATTCTCTCTAGATTTTAAAACGATAACTACAAGTTTGTGTTATTTAAATCCATACTGCCACACCAGACGTCAGGACGATGTCAGAGGATGTTTACTGCTCATACATGACTTAATGCTTCACATTGACCTCTCTGAACCCTGTGGTTACTGGGGCGGTGAGACTGACAAACAAGTGCTGCATGTCATAGACACACATAATGTGAAAACCTTTCCCATTGGTTAAACTTGACTCAAGCCTCTCACAGCAGGGTGATGCTCAGTGTCCGAGTGTGATACACATCGGATCATGTTCACTGACTTCTGTGATTGGAGCTCTGCGGTTGAGCGGACCTGCGGTTGGGCGAGGGGGGGGGCCCCCCCCCCCTCTGCAAGCCCCCGGAGCTGCTCCCCCGAGAGGGGGCCTCTGCAACCGGTAGTCCCCGCGAAGGGGGGCATTCGCGTGTTTTGGCGACTGGGAGCTGGTTCCGCGAGAGGACCTGCAGTCGACTGGCAGTGCTCCCGCGAGAGGGAGCGCTCTGGAGGCGACTGAGCTTCCGCGCGAGAGGCCTCGGCCCGACTGGAGCTGCGCGAGGGGGCCCTGTCTCGGGACTGGAGCTCGCGAGAGGGCCTCTGCACGACTCGGAGGGCTCGGCGACGGGATCTCGCGAGAGGGCCTCGGCGACTGGAGCTCCGCGAGAGGCCTCGGGCGACTGGAGCTCCGCGAGAGGCCTCGCGACTGGAGCTGCCGCGAGTGGGGCCTTCTGAAGGAACTGGAGCTCCGAGGTGGGCTTCTGCCTGACGGAGCTGCCGCAGAGGGGGCTGGGACTGGAGCTCGAGAGGGGCCTCTGGGCCTCCGCGAGGGGCCTCGGGCTGGAGCTCCGCGAGAGGCCTCGGCGAGAGCTCCGCGGGGCGGCCTGGAGCTGGCGAGGGGGCCTCTGGGACTGCTCCTCGAGGGGGCCTCTGCGCTGGAGCTCCGCGAGGGGGCCTCTGGGACTGGAGCTCCGAGAGGGGCCTCTGGGACTGGAGCTCCGCGAGGGGGCCTCTGCGACTGGAGCTCCGCGAGGGGGCCCTCTGGCTGGAGCTCCGAGGGGCCTCTGACTGGACTGGAGTGGGCTCCGCGAGCTCCGCGGGGGCCTCTGGCTGGAGCCTCTGGGACTGGAGCTCCGCGAGGGACCTTTGCGACTGGAGCTCTGTAAGGGCCTTTGCAGCGGGGTCTTGTGCCCTTTGTGTGGCCCCTGACGCTGCTGCCCTCTGCTGGGTGTAAATGGCCCCAGAAGCAGCAGCCTCAGATAATCCAATTATAGACACTTGACTGGTGGAGCTACTAGTGCCAGGACATTGTTGTGCATGTGTCATGCACCAGTGCGCTAACATAATGCTTTCTGCAGGGTATCGGGGGGAGCTGACCTGCACAGCTCTGAGGCCGGGCCCCGAGTGGCGACAGTGTGACAAAGACACATTTTTATGCTAATGAATTGGAACGAATCAAGTGGTCTGTAATCAGACTCACTCATATGTCAATAACATTTGGACAATATTACCATTATGCACCTTTTCAGTAGGCAGTGTTCACTTGGATTACAGTTGCGCTGTGCTCCGGGCCCCCGGGGGCCCTGCTGGAGCCGGCCCTTTATCAAAATATTTGACTGAGGAGTGCAGTTAAGAAGTGTAAAATGATGTGGATTAGGGGTATATAGTTATGTTAGTGTTTTTCAGGGTCTTTGCACATGACTGAAGCTGGCCCATTGAAGCCACACAAAGGTGGGCGCTGTCAGACACATGAGGACCACCACAGCAGATCTGAGCTAATGAAGTGGTGCAGGAGCAGTGGCAGATGCATAATTCCACACTCTTCAGAATGTGTGCATACATTTCCATGAGCAGAGCTTAGTTAGAGGCTGAGGAGCTGAACAAAGGCACAGCTCTCAGCTCGTACTCCCCCGTGGGTCTCAGAGGACCGTCTCAGTCCGGCTGCACTGTGGGGGAGCACTGGAGCAGAGCAGGATTGGGGCAGAGAGTGCTTGATGAGGCCGGGTGAAAGGAGCTGTGCTGGGCCCCAAAAGGATTTCCACGGCACTTGACTGGGACATACAGGCTTTAACCCAGCGCTGCGGCGGAGAGGGGGGCGTGGTGGGGGGGAGAACCTCCCTCTGCTCTCTTTTCATGTGCATGTGTAGAACAAGAGGATCAGGACATGGCGGTGCAGGTCTGCACCTTTGGAACGAGCTATGGAGCTTACCTAAACTAATTACACACAGATAAAGCTGAGGGAGGGACCTCTCTAATTAATGTTACAATGTGCTGTTGTTGTCTTTAGTGAGCTGAGAGTTGCTATGGAAATTAGATAAGCCAGTGCACATTATGGGCAGTCATGGGTGATTTGCTGTGTACTGCTGAGTACTGCTCCCTGGGCTCTGTGGGTGCACCTTGTTGGAGCTGCTCCCACAGGAGGTGTGTGTGGTAGGGCTGTGAGCTGGAGCTGGCTTTGCGCTGCTGTATTTGGAGTAGTCTGAAGTTTGACAGGCTGGAGCACTAAAAGGCGAGGCCTGTCAGTCCTGACATGCCTGGCTCTGGCTGTAAGAGGAGGAAACACCTCACCAGGAGTCTAAAGTGCACTTTTCCACACTCCTCATGTTCTGTACGCTGCACCCCACCAGCTGCATACAGGACGGGTTCAGTAACTACTACATTCAACATTAAACTAGGGCCCGACCAATATAGATGTCTCGGGACTCAGAAGTTTCTATTTCAATTCATCTTGTTTACTTAGTTTTGAATTGTGTTATTTAGACATTAACAGTTAATTGAAGTGCCTTGATTATATGGAAGTCTAAAAGACTCTTTATTCAAATCTCAAATGTATTTTGCAAATCAGAATTCATTTTGCAATTTTGTATTTCTATTCTGAAATGCAATGTGCATTTTGATTATGTAATTCACAAAATTGCAATGCAAAATTAAATACAATTTTTGTACAAAGGCTTGTCTTCTCAGTGTTCATTATTTTGCCATTGATCTGATTGAAAGACCTTGGCCTTTTGACATTATGTGACGTTGGATGCGCCAGTTGTCCGTCAGAATAGGTTCTAGTCGCCGTTTGCAGATGCCTTTTTTATATATATTTTTCAGACGCAACAATCCTCATCCTCATTAATTGCTCCAACTTGTTTTTACATTAGTTTTAAAGAGGGGAGGGTCGTTACAACTGTCCCCGCCCTGATCATCTGATGTCTAGCTCAGTCTATTGGAAAAATGCTCTGACATAAGAAGGTGGAAAAGCCATTACATTGTTGAGAGAGGACCCGTCTGATTACATTTTGAGAGACCCCTCGTTCTCTTAATACAAGTGCCGTGACTTTGACTGTCTGAAACCGTTCCATAGCATAACACAAAGTTTGTGTCAAAAAATGACTTTCAGGTCTCAAAATCACTTTTTTCAATACAATCCAGAATATCCTCACACATGAGATCAGGAACATATTAGCTAAACACTTTTATGAACATTATTGTCCTATCCCGTCCCTGATTGGCTGACGTGGTGCTGTTCCAACTCATCCCTCGTTACAATCCTCCCCAGTCTCCCCTCCATGTGAAGTGTCACTGAAACAAGTCAATGGGGGTCTCATCACAAATGCCTGTCAGGCGTTGGGTAGCTCCATGGAGAATCACATGCTCAAAGAAACATACAGTTTCTGCTTCCCCTGCAGATGTCTTCACAAACCCCAGTGCTTGAGCTGAGATCGATATCAGCAGGACTTCACAGGACAGGTGGAAAAACAAATCGTTGGAAAAGAGGAAGACGAGGGGAACACACCGTGAAATCAGTGTCAGAATCAGAAGGGGTTTGTTGCCATTGTCAATGAACAAAATTCACAAACATAGGAACTTGTGTCGGCATTAAGGTGCAACATAAAAACACTGAGCAATAATAAAAACAACATATATTCAATCCAAAAGACATGCATTAAAAAACAGTTTACAGTTACATTTACATTTGTGAGTGCAGAAAGTGACGTGCAGTGAGTGATTGGTTAAATTGTAGTTAAAGTGGCAAGTGTTTAGAAGTGTTCATGAGTCCAACGGCAGAGGGAAAGAAACTATTCTTGTGGGCGGGAGGTTCTGGTCCGGATGGACCGTAGCCTCCTGCCTGAGGAGGGGAGTGGTTCAAACAGACCATGTCCAGGGTGAGAAGGGTCAGCTGTGATCCGACCTGCTCGTCCCAGAGCCCTGGAGACGTACAGGTCCTGCAGAGATGGAAGGCTGCAGCCGATCGCCTTCTCAGCACTTAAGCACTTAGCTTTAGTTTTAGCGATTGACACAAATATCCTCCACTATCTACAATCCTCAAGTGTTGTTTGCAATCTGAAATGAGATGAACTGAAGAGTTGGGTTGAACTGAAGGAGATGGCTTAGTGAAATAGAACCTCAATCGCAGGTCTCGGGTTTACATACATTTTGGGAAAACAAAAGTTATGGGTCGGATGTAAACATGAGTGTCTCAGGGGGCAGAGGAACGCTGATATTCAACAGAATGTTTGCACTGTTTGCAACAACCTCCCATATTTGAGCTTCTTAAGGGCATTCCTAATCTTTTGGAATAAGTAACAGCCATATTTGCTTTGATACGGACAGATCATACATGCCCCTGAACTCGCAGAGATGAAAATGCTGACGTGACTGTTATCTGCAGAATGTTGTCCATTGTCCTGAAAAAAGGTGTTTCCCAGTTATGTCAGGAATTTATTTAGTATTTAAGTAAGTAATTCATTGTATTTGTATAGCACCTTTCACAGACAGGAGTCGCAAAGAGCTTCACAAAAACAGTTCAAACACAGAATAAAATAGTAAAAACACAAGACTTACAGTGAGCAATACACATACAACAATATAGAGTCAAATCAGTCCCAAAGCAACTGTACTTAAGGCCTGACTGGACAAAAAGGTTTTGAGCTGACCCTTAAAAGCAACAACAGAATCCAGTGACCGCAGGGGGAGTGGAAGATCATTCCAGAGTCTGGGCGCAACGGCCTGGAAGGATCGGTCTCCTCTGGTCCGAAAGCGAGTGCGAGGAACCAACAACAATTTCTGATCTAAAGACCTCAGTGAGCGAGGGGGAGTGTAAGGTTTGATCAGATCGTTGAAGAACAAGGGGACTTGACCATGAAAGGCTCTGAAAGTCAGCACTGACATTTTAAACTGTATCCGGCAGGAGATCGGCAGCCTGTGAAGGGCTTTGAGAATGGGTGAAATGTGGGCCCTTCTACTTGTGCGGGGCAAGAGCCTCGGTGCTAAACATGAAGAGACAAAAGCATGTTTTGTGAGTTCCAGATCATTTTGCAACAGCATTTTCCTGAGTTTAGAGATTTTCCTCAACTGAAAGAAACAGTTCCAAGTCAACTGCTTAGAGTGGTGCTCTACAGACATGTCTTTGTCGAAGATAACACACAAGTTTTAAGACTTTAAAACATTTAGCGCTCCATCTACTGGCTGCAGAGGATTTAAACAATGCCTCCAACATGCTAAAATAAGCATGCAGTTGTAATAAAGATGAGACAGAAATGCTCAGAATGAGTCTAGTGATGATATAGTTATCATTTCACGAATTTCCGTAAGTTTTTCGAATAAAGTGTTTGTTTTTTTTCAAATTTGCATAATGTGTGTCCTTTAACAAATCCTCTTTTGTCTCCATGACCACGCCTCTGCCCTCGACCTTCCAGGGTCTGGATTAGAGCTGCAACGATTACTCGAGTAAATCGAATAATTCGATTACAAAAAAGCTTCGATTATTATTATATTGCTTTGATGATTCGTTTAATTTACATATTGAATCAAAAACACGTGAATCTGTGGCGCGCGGAGCGCACGGAACGACTTGTGGCGCTTTAGTTTCACACGGAGCTTGTTCCGCTCTGACGAAGGCGCGGCCCACCCCAGCCCCCACGCCGTCGACACGCCAGCGCGGACCCCCGCGCGTCCCCACCTCAACAACTCTGCTTTCAGTCACAGTCGTACTTTTAAACAGCCAATGCACATGGAAACAGCACGAGGACCGCGGTTATGTTAGAATACTCTGTTGTGAAACAGAAAGTCCGAGACGCGGAGGCCGAAAGTCACACGGAGCCAAAAAACGGCAAAACGCAAAATGCTCAAAACGCCAGGACCACCTGTCCCACCCAACATAACGTTTAACAAATATCTTATTTTAAGTGATGTGACAGAGCTACTGTAACTGTTTATAGTCTATGACAAGTTAATTAAGTCTTTTATATATATTCTTTATATACAAACAGAACAGTATGGACTGAAGTGAAATGTTGCTGTTTTGTTGTTAAAATCAAGAATAAAATGTGCTTTTTAAGATGAAATTCCTTATTTTGTATTTGTTTATTACTATGAGCTATAACGTTTATCTAAAAAATGATTTAATATGTGTTTAAATGGTTTACTGAATGTACAAAAAAATTTACCGATTACTCGATTCATCGAAGAAAAGAATCGATAGATTACTCGATTACTAAAATAATCGATAGCTGCAGCCCTAATCTAGATACACAACCGCATCAGCATCCTTCCCTGTGACTGCTGTGTCTCTGCTGGCTGTGTTAGTGCTGGCCGGCTGACCACCCTGCCGCACACACAGTAGGAGGGGTCCACAGTGGTAACAGTGTCATGTAGAGTGTCACACATGGATGGGCGAACATAGGTCTTTGTCAGAAAACACACACCTCCATTTTTCACCTGCAGTAGGGTAACTGCTCTACGGAGGGCTGGCAGAGCTCATGTACACTTACAGCTCATCCACGAGGCATGTGGTAAATAGCTAATGTTTTTTTTTCCATATACCTTGAAGGTTAAATCCAAATATTTATTATCTATTGATTATATTCATCTGCGCTGGTTATTCTTTATTTAAAGGGAAAAACTCCAAATGGCTGTTGCACCACACCACTCTCGATTCCACATTAGCACCTTCAGCGCCCAAAATCACAACAGCAGTTGTCTTGAAGAGCGAGATTTACAGAGGAAAAAATACAATTGATAGACAAAACTCCAATATTAAAGGACATTTATTTTGTACCGTTCTTGCCCTTTCAACTGCTTTGGCATCACATGTTTTGGAGGAGATGGCTAAAACAATGTAAGAATTGAAAGCCACACATGAATTTCTACCAGTAAGCCCTCAACAGGATTGGCGTTAGCACTCCATCTACTGGCAGCAGAGGGAATTACAAAAGGCTACCCTGCCCCGACATGCTGAAATATGCATGCAGTTGTATTGAACATGACTTGAGGCAGGAGACCTCCGGATCTCTACCTTTGAAATTGTATACCGTTTTTCTGAAGCTCAGAGTAGGCGCATAGAAGCTAATCTTGTAAACACGCCTCAAACCAGTGTGAATGAAGCCAAATGCAGCTCTAGTAGCAGACTGGCTCGTTAATGAAAGCAGAGCTGTCTGATATTAACGGGGTTCTCGGCATGCGGCCCGAGCCTCTATCCCCCTAATGCCGATCTACACGATTCACATAAATAACCTATTTTGCGTGCAAAACTGCAATTTTTGCCTAAAGGCAACTAGATTGCACCTCCTCCTCCTGCTCCCCGCATCAATTCCCTCCCCCTTCAGAGCGTCAGCACAACACAATCACATGCAGTTCTATGAAGGTATAACAGTAACAAACACAAAGGAGAGCATTTTTAAAGTCATTTTTTGCATGTGTTCGCTTACCACTCCACCCCTAAGCCAAAGGCCCAACTCCCCATACCATAGAGCCTGAGCTATCAGAAAAAACCTATTTTTCCTTTCATGTATTTGGTGTTTTTCTATATCTATGATTTTGCACTCTTTCAAATCCTTTTCGCTGCACTCATCACGCATGTAACCTCCCGCTGAGTCGGCGGTGGACTCCCTTTAGAAAGACTTTATTTTGCCTTTGTCCTCTTCGCCCATGGTGTGCATGTGGGCGGCTTGAAGGCTCCCATCACACATGGACTTCAAGGCCAAAATAAATTGTATATTTTTGTGTTTCATGTTGCACTTTGACATTTGCATTTTAGTCCAGCCGATTGCCAAAGCTGTTGTGGCGTATTCGGACACACACTGGACCTGCCAGAGAGAGAAGAGGTGAGAGCAGACTGGTGAAGGAGCAAAGGTGAGAGAGGAGAGGTGAAGGACGAGGGTGAGACAGGAACAGTGTTAGGGTAGCGCATTGGAGTGCTCAAATAACTTTTTGAGTAACTTAAAGAGTTAGTTTTGTTTCTCAGGTAATCCACTACTATGTTTTGTTTTTTAAATCAGTAACATGAGCGTTTTAGTTCAGGCCCGGCTGGTCCTATTGCCAGAGCGTGGACAGCCACAGGAGCCGCACCTCCTTGGTGAAAGCAGTTTAGGCAGACTTTTTGTGGAGTGGTGCTGATGTGTGGCTCCCAAAGCCACAATGTGCTCTTTACCTCTGACACACAACTGCAGCTGCTTCTTTGCCCCTGCTTCTGTTCGGCTTATAAAGACGTGCCTTCAGCGACGCTAAAATGATCACCAATAATTGCAATACGGGCTATGAATATAAATTGTAACGCATGAGTATTCTCTTTTTGACAAAGGTTGCACAGTGTCTTAACGTGTTCGTTTTCCAGGGGTTTGTTGCCATTGTGAGTGAACAAAATTCACAAACTAGGAACTTGCTGCAGCGTTAAGGTGAATAATAATAATATAATAATAATAGCAAAATATATAAAATAAGGCATTCATGAAATAATAAATGTACTAATAAAATAAAAATTGACTTGGCCTGAATATACAGTATATACAAAATGTATCTTTATTAATGTACACTGAACCACTGAAAACAAAATAAATAAGTGAGGGAGAAGAGGAGGGGGGCAAGAAAGCAACTGTGAGAGGAGAGAGTAGAGAAGAGATGTGATGGAGCAGAGGAGGGGATGGAGAGAGCAGGGGTGAGAGGGGCGTAAAGAGGGAGAAGATGAGGGAGGCATAAGACACGAGGAGGAGGAGAGAGCAGAGAAGAGATGGGAGGGGATGGAGAGAGCAGGGGTGAGAGGGGCGTAAAGAGGGAGAAGATGAGGGAGGCATAAGACACGAGGAGGAGGAGAGAGCAGAGAAGAGATGAGATGTGATGGAGCAGAGGAGGGAGCAGGGGTTGGGAGAGGTGAGGAGACACATCACACACTGTTCCACCAAAGACAAAAAGACAACGCAAAGCGCCCTGTGCACAGAGACAGCAGCAGCACTGCTCTGCACTCCCTCCGCTGGCTGCAGAAAGTACCACACATCAGAATCATCACAATCATTTAACGTGTTTTCTCTTTTAACCATGTTCTAAGGCAGTTCCCCATCAAAAACACACATGGAGTTGTATTTAGCTTCATTCACGCAAAATCATCTTTAAGTTCAAAAAAGCTCATTTGTCATATAATGTGGCCTTTAAATGACTTTTACATGAGCGGTAGTTTCTCCAGTAACCTATTACTATTGTCTTCTTTCTTCATACTTGGACCACTACTTCTGCTTGAGTAATCGTTTATAGAACTAACGTGTTCTCTTGCGTGAGTACAGTTTGGAGCTACTCCACCTTCTCTGTCAGTGAAGCCTTATTGAGTTAACGTCCAGTCCATCCAGCTGCGCCCACATTTCCTCCAAAGATTAATGTTCTCATATTATCCCGCACAAAACTCCTCCTGTGTAGCTCCCTCACCACACTCCGAACACTGCGCGCACCTCATATCTGCCTTGTCTCAGCGCAATATCAAATGTTATACAAAGCCCCTATTCATTAAAGCAGCCCGGCCCACCATCAATCTGCACGCTTTATCAACAAGCAACCCTCTCCCATTCCTCCGACGCTCAATTAATTCCTGCCCGCCGCCTTCCCCACCACTCGCAAGTGTCCTGTGCGCGCGATTTACGACCCGCCCGTGTACAAGCAGGAGGCATTGTATATCTTTCACGCTACACAGCGCACAGATGCGCGTGTTTGCTCCGTGGCGGCGTCGGAGCATCACCTGTCTGCAGAAATATGCAAATGAGCTAATGAGCGCGCAGGACGACGGAATGTGGAGGCGGCAGAATGCAAACGAGTCGCTTCAGTGAGAACGCCAGAGTCATCAATAACCGCGTGTCCCGAGCAGCCGAATTACACCCAAACGCGCTTAGCTAAGGTTAACGCGGCGCTCCCAAACAAACCCGCGCTCATACATAAATACATGGAGACGCTACAGAAGCATAAGTCACACATGTAAGCGCAGGGGAAATGGGCCGGCGCAGACCGAACATACACAGACTAATGGAATTCAGTTCTTTACACTAAACAGGAGAGCAACGCACATTCATCACAGCCATCAAAGCTGTTACTCAGACACACTGTAAAGAGCTGCATTGTGCTCGTCCAGACGGTAAGAAAATATCCCAAATATTCCTAATTATTGGGAATGTTTTGAGGAGTTGTTGTAAATTGCTTGTTTTATACCAAGGTGGGCTGACTAGGCCTGAGAGTGGCAGACTGATCCGCCGGGGAAGTAGGGCACAAGATTCCTCAAACATGTAAATGAGACAAAGTTATAACTGGCACACACAAAAAAGAACATTTATTCTGCCTTTTTTATTTCTGTAAGCAAAAACTGTCATGAGAAAGACAAATAATTGAACAATGACAATGCTAATGAAGACAAGACCAATCCCAAATGTGTTTACCATTTATTACTATTGCTTAAGAAGTACTGACTAAGGTATCTTTTTTATTGATTGATTGGGACAACGGTTCCACACATTTTTTTATTTTTTTTTAGGTCGTTTTCACACTGCCACTTTTAAGGTTGATGTAAAAGATGTGCTTGGCCCAGTGAGAACATGACTAGAGAGAAGAAACATTTTTCGAATGAATAGACTGGCCCCCGGTTTGCCTGGAATGTTCCACAGTATTCATACATATCAATCCTACATTTATTCTGTTCTGTTTTTGGCAAATAAATACATAAAGAAATCAATAAAATAATGGAAAACACGTTCTTGCTGTGAGCAGGCTTGCCTTTCCACAAACCTAACCTGTAAATTGGTTACCTGGCGGCGTCATATGCTTGTGTCCGTGGAATGAGATTAATGCCATACTGCGGAACATTCCAGAATTGTTACCAGCAGTTACATAGTGCACTTAGACTTTCATCTAAAATAACTACAAAATATTCAGTTATATTTGGAGATTTCTTGTCCCAATTCGAAAAAAAAAGTTAGGATAGAAGCAACAAGAGTGGATATTTAGTTGTGTTTGTTTCTATTCTTTTAAGTTTGTTTCAAAAAAAGATGCAAAATACAAAAAAGAGCAGAGCAGCTTGAGTGGAGCAGCGTGGCGAGCTCTGCAGGTCGGAGAGCCTTTCCCAAGGGTAACATTAGACTCAGGCCTCCAGAGAAAACCTGGGTCAACTCTGGCTCCTCATTGTTCTCAATAACCTGGATCTATTTATATTCAGGCCTCTTTAAAAGTGAGACAAAAGTTCAAAGTTGTTCTGAGCAGCAATTCTGTAGCTCTCACAAGGGCGTATGAACTCATTTTAGTTTCACTTCCACTCATTTCCCAGACTAAAGCAACACCAGCCATTGGTTTGTTCATGTGATGTCATAACACACTCGTGGAAAAGGAGTTGATGGTGGCAGGTTATAATTGTATGGTTAAATCTGCTCCTGGGAGTTAAAGTTCCCTTAACCTGGTAAAATCTCCATTCCACAGCTCCTCTTTCTGGGGAAAATCACTTAAAATAAAACATTTTCTCACAAAAGCCTCAAAAAGCAGTGGTATTTTTCAATTACTCTGCAGTTTACATAAATTACCACTCTTAATGTGTAAATTTGTTGGATTTTCTTAATTTTGTTCAGTAGCTGGGGAGTAACAAACTCCTCTGCAAAACATCTCTGAAGCTGCTTATATTTATTTTAAAATGATGATAACCATGTAAGTAATTATGCCCCTTCCGCTCTGTTATGTAAGATCAGGCGCTGCCCCCAACAGATACCAACTGATCAGCAAATACACACTTAGTAACATACACACAAATTTAAATGGCATAAACCTGTGTATAATAACTTGAAAAAAATAAATAAAAAACAGAAAATAATGTTCTATCTGATCACCTTTTATTTTAATCAGATCCCAAATTTGGAGATTACAAAAATAAAACTTAACCCATTTTACCTAGAGCCTTCAGTGCCCATGTTAGAGGCTGGAATAGGTCTTTCTTGCGTTTCAACTCTTTCATTTTAGTAGATTTGTTTGAAGCTGACAGGCTTCAAACCTGGAGGTTCTAAGGAACCTTCTGCTGCTTCTAGTTCAAGCGGCCCTCATCCGTGGCTGGGGGAAGTATGGCAGCTTGAGCACTGTCTTTTGCTAAGGACTGCTTTTCTTATCGAACAATATTTAATATTAATTTCACTTGCAATTTGTTCATCGTTTTTCCTTCTTCTTCTCCCACTTCCCCGACAGGAGTGGAGCAGGCACATCGAGGACCTGTGGATCCAGATGCTCCTCAGCTGCCTGGAGAAACGGTCTGCCTGGAGAAACAGTCTGCCTGGAGAAACGGTCTCTACTCCATATGAACAGTTCTTCATCGGCCTCGAAGAATTGGTTCTCCTCCTGAGTGGGTCCAGCTCCACTGTCTATCTGCAAATTGAGGCGCGTCCGTCCGAGGGAGTCGGATCTAAGGACAGGGGAGCATTTGTCTGAGGACACGGGATGCTGGGACATTGCCAAGTCCCTATGAACACTGTGGGTTCTGTTTTTCACTGTTGCTGTCCCTTCGAGGCATCCGCTGATGTGATTTAGGTTATTAATAAATTGAATTGAATTGAAATTGAATTGCTGAGCAGCCTAACAACTCCAGAGACGACCTTCTGCAGACGTCAGCCATCGCACTATGCTGCGATACTAGGGATGGGAGTATCGATACCAGACGTAAGAGACGTAAGATTACTACCTGAAATGTGTTGCACAGTCCTGCGGTGGGTATATTTTCCAACTACCTGCGTTCTGGACAGGTCTGAGCACAGTGCTTGTGTCACTTTACAGCAGCAGAATGGACTGGTCCATCTACATCACGCGTCACGCCCGGCCGCGCGGAGTGCAACTGCATGCTAAAGTTGTGTTTCAAACTGGACAATGTCCGAACCCAAAAGGAGTGTGACTTGGGCATAATTGGCAGAGTTTCGTCATGTGTTTGGAGCGCCCCCTGCCTGCAGCGCACCTCCACAGGTGAATGCAGGAGATGAGACCCTGTAGAGTGGTAGAGTCGGCATTTGCATTGATAGTTGTATTTGTAAATAATAATGTCTGAAGGCCGAGGGCTCATGTGCACTGAATATATCATATGTATGCACACTTCCGGTATTATTGAAAAGTCCCCCAAAATACTTGGTATTGTATTGATACTAAAATTGTGGTATGGCCCATCCCTTCTGGATACTCGGGACTCCACGAATGAACCACCAGCTTCTTAGGGTCTGAGTGCAGGAGGGAGAGCGACAAACTGATGCATAAACTGTGTGGTAACTGCGTGTGTTTTTTCTCTCTCTCTTTCTCTCTCTCTTTCTCTGTATTAAAAGTATTATAGAATGTATTTCTCTGCCGAAAACACATACTTTGAAGATGTACAACTTCAGTAGGTGGCGGTAATGTAACACTTAAAGGATACCAACCGCCATAAATCACCAAAGAGGAACTGCACGTTTCGCTTGCCTCACTAAAACACATGTTTAGCACAAAGGTTATGTTTGTGCTCTGTTGGCGATGCAGCGATACAGAGGCACTCTGTGGAAACAGCCTGACCTGAGCACAACTCTGGGGCCCACGCGCAGCGGTTACAAATCCTATCTGGCCCCTGAGGTCATGGTAGCACAGAGTTTAGGGTTAGACTGTGTTCTCGTCACTTGGTGCATTTGCTCGGCTGCATATTTTAAATAGTAGCCTAATGTACAGAACAGGGCTGGACTGGGAAGACAAATTGGTCCAGACTGGCCCCCTATGCAACCACAATTGTAACCAGAGATTTTGTGTTGTTGTAAACTACCAATGGATAATATCAATAGGATATGTTCACTAGTGTATATGTTTATTTCAAATGTAACAGGTCCAAAACAGCATTGCCTTTCTCTTTTAGTGCATCTTTGATTGTGTTAATAATACTTGGTATGTCAAATTGGCACAATTCATAGTTACACAGATCTTAATGCTTAATGCTTTCAGGTTATTTATAGCCACATCTTTGAAACAACAAAGGCTATCATTATATTACTGTTGATTTGTAACTCACTGACTGTGGCCGCTAAACACCCCAGGCTGTGTCAGGACTCAAGTTTCGTGGAACTTTTGAGGACAATAGCCTTTGTTCCTTTGTTGAGTACCTGTAAGAAATACAGGGAAACTCCCGATGGCATGCCCTGTTACAGAGCACTGGAAGTCTTCCAGAAATGTAGGGGCAAGTTTAAGTACACACAAGCTTGAAACCACTTTCTATCGACAGCCTTCCATGTTACTTCAGTTAAAAAAGGCACTTTATTTTTGTATCCCAGGGTACACCGTAAACCCCCCCAGAAACTAATTTAGACATATTTGAGAATGGACAGTGAAGTTGACATTGACATTGACATTGACAAAGCGCTGCTCATCAAGGCAACTGCAGTTTTGAGTTTTACAAAAATACATTGAATTGAATGAATGAACCTTCTCCAGTGACTTGTCTGGAAGAATTGCACAACTTTTATTGTTGCACTAAGAATATAATCATCTGAAAATGTCCATATTTTACTGAAGCTGTTGTTGGTGTTATCCCTGGTTTGATGCTCTGTGGACTGGGTGTGGGCATGACATCAGGCTGGTAAATGAACGTGCCACTCAGAGTCTTCACTGTTAGCGGAGTCTGAGCCAAATATAATTTCCGGGTCAGAGTTGTCTGCATTCAAAGCAGAGGGACTCTGATCTCATAATGGTATTCCATAGTTTTAGTTTTCTCTACTATTTGTCCATTAATTTCATTCATTTGTCTTTAAGTCATGCACCACCAGTCAAAGCATAAAACCTACCATAAAACCTTCACATCCAAAACATGTCCTCCTGGTTCTCCTCGTAGTGTTCTCGTAGAAGCAGCTCCAAAATGCCATTTCATCATGAACCCGAGAACCCAATAAGTACAACATATACAAGGAGCAAAGTGTGGTGTGTTTCTGAGCTCCACCTTTTTATATTTTAACTTTGGGTTTATTCTCATAATTGATTCTGATAATATTATGACTTTATTCTTGTACTATTGCCATTTTACTTTGACAATAACATTAGTCTCATAATGTCATGACTTTTATTCTCGTAGTACTTTACTGTTATTGTCATTACAGTAAAATTACAACTTTGATGTTGAATGTTCCGACTTTCTTCTTTAACGTGAGATGTATACTTCACTGTAATGTTCACTCACTTTTCAGACAAACTTTTACAGATTGGGTTAAATTGCAGTGTTCATTCTCTTCTCATAATTATCTACATGTGTTTTGGGTTTTTTTGTTTTGTTTTTAAGCAGTTTTCATAGGGTTTTATGCTGCAAGACATAGGTCATTTTCCCATATAGGAGAGCTAAAAACAAAAATGAGCAAGCTTTTCTGATCCTTTCTGCAGGACCAGCTCAGCAGAGGAGTAAACAAACACACAAAAACACACACATGAAATGTGAGGCGCTCAACTGTGGTCGAATTCCGCCTTTAACCTTCAAATTTCTGTTTTTTCCCCGTCAGTTTTTAAATATATATATATATATAGAACAAAAATAAAACAACACACAGAGAGAGCAAAGGGAATAAAGAATAACAAATGAAGCTATGGCACACACTGGTCAACATAAAAATTCCAAGGCCGATTTTCAAAATAATTCTGAGCGTAATTGGTTCCATTTGTCGTATGTCAGTGGTTTATGGTTGTCCATTGAGATGTACGCACTCTTCAGTGCAAAAGTCCAGTGCCAAAAGTCCACATACATGTTAAACACCTACTTATTCTCAAAACTATTAATTCTGAAAGTATTTTTTGAGTGATGAGACGAGCTGCTGCTCCATGCACGTGCGCTCACTCTTTCCCCCTCTCTTCCCCTCCCTCTCTCGTTCTCTTTAGCGTGAGGTTGAGGTGAGGTTTGTGCATTAGTTTAAGATCAGTTTTTCCCAAAGATAAATGACTAACCTGTTTCACCTGGAGCCTAGTCAAGGAAAGAGCCATTCTGATGCTTGGAAACTTGCCTCTGTCTCGCCTGATACACTTTTAGAATGAGTCCCCTGCTGCACCTGCTGCACCTGCTGCATTTGTTTCTTTCCGAGGCCAACTGTGCAGCGCTGAGGACACGACCAGCTCACAGAACGTAACGTTCCCGCGGGTCCCGCAGTTCTGGCGTGGTGCTCGCCCCAGCCAGCACCACGGCATCTATATTATTTTTTCCTCGTCTAGGCTATTAAAAAGGCTGCATATTGAAATGCTATGTATGTTTTTACTCAAACTGGAAAAGTACCATAAAGGTCTAACATGTAAGATATGCACCAGAAAACTGATGTATAATTATCAGCCCAAGACTCATAAAAGGAACAGGGAGTTTGCATCTTTCCTTCACATCCTCTGTCTCTCTTCTGCGTCACACACAGAGAAGGACAGCCAGACGTGGAGGAAGGCAGACACAGGTAAATCAGCTCACACAGAGAGATCATCAAGGACAGAGAGGACAGTGGATACACAGACTACATATGTTAAACTAGTACCATCTGTCTCATATTCACATAGAAATAAGCTATTGAGGCAGTCGAATGGTAAGCAGATGAAACTTAGACCAATAATACTAGGCAAGGCAAGGCAAGGCAAGGCAAGTTTATTTGTAGAGCACAATTCGTACACAAGGCAATTCAAAGTGCTTCACACAACAGGAAAAAATGCATTAAAATCACAAAGACATGGCAGAAATCACAATCTTAGTTCAAGACATAAAAGAGAAGAGTGCAAAGAAAAGCATTTCAGTCATATGCACAGCCAAACAAAACAGTTTTTAGTTTAGATTTGAACATTGCCAGAGTAGAGGCCTGTCTCACATCCTCAGGAAGACTGTTCCAGATTTTAGCTGCATAAAACTGAAACGCAGATTCCCCATGTTTAGTCCTGACTCTGGGCACCAGCAGGAGGCCGGTCCCTGAGGTCCTCAGAGTCCGAGATGGTTCATATGGCACTAACATGTCCGAGATGTACTTTGGTGCTAGGCCATGGAGAGACTTGTATACACAAGCAGAGCTGCTTTGAAGTCTATTCTCTGAGCCACAGGGAGCCAGTGCAGAGACCTGAGCACAGGACTAATGTGATCGTACTTCCTGGTTCTAGTCAGGACCCGAGCAGCGGCGTTCTGGATGTACTGCAGCTGTTTTACAGCTCGTTTGGAGAGGCCAGTGAGCAGGCCGTTACAGTAGTCTAATCTACTAGAGACAAACGCATGGATAAGTCTCTCCAGGTCTGGTTTAGACACTATACTTTTGATTTTGGCAATGTTTTTTAGATGGTAAAAAGCTGCTGATGTGATTGATCTGACGTGGCTGTTAAAATTCAAATCTGAGTCCATTATTACCCCCAGATTTCTAACTTGATGTGTAGGTTTTAGAGCGAGACTCTGGAGGTGACAGTTAACAATTTCTCTTTGTTTCTGTGGGCCAAAGACGATGATTTCAGTCTTGTCTGAGTTCAGCTGGAGAAAGTTGTTTTGCATCCACACACTGATCTGTTGGATGCAGTGACAGAGTGAATCCACTGGTCCATATTCACCTGCCGTCAGTGAAACATAGATCTGAGTGTCGTCTGCGTAATTGTGATAGGACACATTCTCGCTGCGTATCAACTGACCTAACGGCAGCATGTAGAGGTTGAACAGAAGGGGTCCCAGGATTGACCCTTGGGGCACCCCACAGGTCAGGGGCATCTGGTCTGAGACACAGTTACCAATTTCGATAAAGAATTTCCTGTCTTCCAGATAGGACTTTAACCAGTTTAGAGCAGTGCCAGTGATGCCCACCCAGTCCTCTAGTCTCTGTAAGAGGATCCCATGATCGACAGTGTCAAAAGCAGCACTCAGATCTAACAGAATTAAGACTGAGGCTTTGCCCGCGTCAGTGTTCAGGTGGATGTCATTTGTCACCTTGACAAGAGCAGTCTCAGTGCTGTGATGAGGTCTAAAACCTGACTGGAAAACATCAAATGAGTTGTTTATTAAGAGGAAATCAGTGAGCTGTTGGTAAACAACCTTTTCAAGGACTTTGCCCCAAAATGGCAGATTAGAGATGGGCCGGTAATTACTCAGTACTGCGGCATCAAGACTGCTCTTCTTTAGGAGAGGCTTTATGACCGCAGTTTTCAAAGACATTGGGAATGTTCCAGATTGAAGCGACATGTTAACTATTTGAGTGAGTGGTGCTAACAAACTGTTCAGCACAGACTTTAGAAATCTGGTGGGTAACACATCGAGGCAGCATGTAGATGAACTCAGGCTGGTGATGATCTCCTGGACAGTTTTGTCAGTTACAGGTGCAAAGTGAGTCAGCTCTAAGTGTGTAGGTGGTTTGAGGGTTATTTTTTGCATTGTAGAATTGATAGCATTTTTAATGCCCTGAACTTTGTCATTAAAGAATAATGCAAACTCATTACACTTGGATGTGGAAATGAGTTCTAACGGCAGCTGAGCTGGAGGGTTTGTTAATCTGTTTACTGTGGCAAACAGGACACGCGAGTTGTTACTGCAGCTTCCAATTATTTCAGAAAAAATATCCTTCCCTAGTTCTACATAAAATGAGGTTGTACATGTACAACTTCTCTCTGTAAATCTCTTTCTGAACCTGGAGCTTCGACTTGCGCCATTTTTCGTTCGGACCCGACGGCACTCCCTTTTCTGTGCCCTGACCGAATCATCATTTCTCCATGGCGGCCTTCTGCTTATTTTTAACAATTTTAGCCTTCATAGGGGCAATGGTGTCGAGAACATTCAAAACACTAGATGTAACAGAGTTCAACAAATCATTTACATTAGAACATAGGGAGACAGCCTCATTTTCAAAGTTTATTCATTTCCATAGAAACGGAGATGGTTTTTTTACGTTCCTCTTTTTCCTTTGTGCTGTCATTATGTTGTCTTCCCAGGACAACTGCAGGACCAGCTGGTGGTTTGGGAAAAACAGACAGGTCAAAGAAGAACACAGAAATGATCAGAACAGAGCAACATCTGACTCTACAGACTTTGAATAACTTTAGATTTTAGGATTATATTATTATTTACCCCTTTTGTAATTAGAAGATCTAGAGTGTGCCCTCTGCTGTGGGTGGGGCCACTCACAGCGCGGTGTTGTATGCAGTAAGACCGAAAGTTTTCAAGGACAGCATGAAGCTCTTACTAGCGTTCGTCTGTCACAAATATTATCTACATGAACATTGAAATCACCTGTTATACCAGTAACCAAACAAAGTCTGTGCATACGGACTGAAAGCATCTCAGTAAAATCATCAATAAAATTTTGCAGTGCTGAGGAGGCTTGTATAAAACAATGAAGAGAATGGATGGAGACTGTTTTAGCTCTAAATTTTAAAGGCTACATACTCAAATGTGTGAAAACACCACAAAGGACAACCTGTGGGTAACTTTCATTCATGCTCTAACCAAAAGCACAGACACTCTACCTCCTTGTCCTTTTTTGTTTTCTCTCTGTCTTTCAGATTCAAACATAAACCGTTGGGTGGAGCAGACTCTATTAGAACTAATTTCCTGTGTTGTTTGTCAAGCCATGTTTCAGTTAAAAAACATAAATACATATTATTAGTAAGAAGAATTAAATTATTAATTAAGAATGATTTGTTACATAAGGATCTGACATTTAGCAACAGCAAGTTTCAGACTAGTTTCAGTGAGTACTGGCGTTTATCTTTTTACAGGGAATATGAATCAAATTTCTCAAGATTGGGCAGTCTGACTCGCTATTTGTTTTCCCATTCTGTGTGATGTTACTACAGAATAAGCACTAGGCTTAGGCTGTTTTTACACAGGTGCCCCGGGTTGGTTTGATTTTTAATATGACTATAAGTCCCGGCAACGCTGAGACCCAGTGCATCCTAGCTATGGAGATACCAGGTGAAAGGCGAGGCGGATAGGTGGGGGACTTTGTTGGTGTAGTGGGGAGCCGGTGAGCGTTTGGGACCAGGTGAAAGGCGGGTGGGGTTTTGGTGGGGTGATTTTTGTCGTGTAAAGCAACAGTCAGGGGAGAGGTTCATCATCGTTGAATATCAGAAACTCTTGCTAAATTAGGCCCGTGAGTGGAGCCATCTTAATGCCTGATTTGATCAGATGTTCAAGATGGCTGGGAAGACCCCCTGGGTGAGAGTGGAGATGGAAAGGAGAGTGAGGAATCTGTAGTGGGGAGGTAGATGTTGCAGGGGATCCAGGGCTGCTCTGAGGGCAGGGGCGATGGCGGGGATACTGCCAGGCCCGCCTACAGATGGGTCCAAGGCCTTTGATGAGGACCGTGCAGGAAAGAACTGAAATGAACTAAATAAAAGCTCTCCAACAATGCCACTCCAGTTTAACCTGGAGAAATAAGCCTAAGGCACACAGATAGGTTTCACTGAAGAGGCAGAGAAGTTCCAAATATTTTCAAAATGTTATTGTTCAAAAGCTATGTATCTAAAAGTTTATTTAAAAAATTAAGACAAATTAAGCTCAATAACGCTCTATTTCTATATATTACTACTTTAGTTAGAAATTGGAAATACTAACACTGTCACTTTTAGCACCAAGCGCATACCCACTCATATACCCACATCAACGTCATTCTCACTCAATAAGACCCTAAAGAGCTGAGGCGCCAATGATCATGTTGACCAACAAGTCAGCAATGCACCGATTCTGGGAGGCCTGGCGGCTTTTTTAGGGCTTTTTTAGTCTGTTTTAGACTGAACTTATTGTCATGCATAGGCCCTATGTTCACTATTACAACCGGAAGAAGGATTAACGTTGTATGGTGGCGCTCGGACGGGCTTCAGGAATGAGGTGAATAGAAGAAGTAGGAAACATTTAAGACTTCTAGAGTGAAAACACTGTCTGAACCAGGTTTAGATCCAAAGACACCAGTTCTGATATTCGATTTGAAATTGTTGGCAAAAACTGTAAGTAATAGCACATGCGGCAGTGGATGGTTATGTGGTAAATTACTGTGGTAAAGGCCCAGGCTTATTCTGAATACATACAATACTCCAGTGGTTGGATTAGGCCGTATGTGAAGTTTAATTAAAACAAAAAATTCTAACTGGTTGGCTTGCGCTTGTTTCCCGTCATTTATCACTAGCAAATTTAATGTTATTATGTGTATATATATATATATATTATATATATATATATATATATATATATATATATATATATATATATATATATATATATATATATATATATATAATTTTTTTTCAATGTTTTGAACGCTTAACAAAATAAAAAACACATGACACAGAAAAAACAGAGAGAACACAGCAAAAAAAAAGAAAATGACAAAAAATACATCCAAATTAAATTACGGCAAACTAGGTCCATGATTAAATTACGACGCACTTGGTCCATATGTGATTTTTTTCTCCATTTTCCGTAAGTCAATGATAATGCCAGTACAGTCCTTGAGCGTCGACTCAGTTTGTGTCATCCATTGTTTTGTGATGGCCTTTTTCCGCACTGCCAGGAGTATATTCCAAAGGTATCAATGACTGTGTTCATTGTCAGAGTTTTGATGCCCAAGTAGTGGGATAATGATGTCAAAAACAGTTTATAGTACTTGATCTCAGTCCAAAACTTCTGAGCAACAGGACAGTCCCAATACACGTCAGTCCCAATACACGTAGTCAGTTTCCTTGTGAATAATGTGCACTTTGACAAGGTGTTATAAGGAAATGTGACACATGTTTCCAACAGAATTCCCTCCAAACATGTGACTCTAGCCATTTTTTTAATTAAATGCCCACATTTTTTCACATCGTATTATTCTTCTTTTGAAGTATATATTGTGAATAATACCAAATAAAAGCAACTACCAGATTTGAAAATCATTGTACTGTTTGGTTTGTCTTTAATTACTTCATGCTCTGCACACGAGGCAGAACTATTCAGCATCTGTCAGAGGGTTCTGTACGCAGCATGTGTGGTACCACCTGGATCTGTAAACCATGTAAGAAAGTATAAATTAGAGAAGGCCTCATACTTACTCCAAACAGCAAGACAACAGAAAACTTACTTACCAATTTAGATCTTCCTCATGACCCGAGACCATACTATTCCTACTCAACCAACTTTGTCTTCCTTCTCATTTGAGGCCCTTGCTTCATCCCCTTCCTTCCTGGGAGGAATGCCACAAGCATGGCAGTGATCAGTGAAGTCATCTGGAAATACATAAAAACGAATTACATAAATCTAACTGATGTTGTTAAGTTAGTCCCTACATGTGGCTTGGGAGATGGTCATCATGAATACTGAATGTCCCTGCATAGGTTTTCCACTCCATTTCAGCTGGGCGCTCCCTTAGAGATAGGGTGAGGAGCTCAGTCACACGGCAGTAGCTCGGAGTAGAGGCGCTGCTCCTCCACGTTGAGAGGAGCCAGCTGAGGTGGCCTCCTGGACGCCTCCCTGGGGAGGTGTTTTGGGCATGTCTCACTGGGAGGAGGCCACCGGGAAGACTCAGGACATGCTGGAGGGACAGAGGGGCGGGTGTCTGCCCCCATGACTTGACCTCAGATAAGCAGAAGAAGATGGATGGATGGACTATAGCAGCTCTTTCACATTTTAAATGTGTTTTGAGCTTTTACAGGAGAACATATCATGCTCACGAATGACTCTCATACTAATTTTGCCACTAAAATTCCAACATTGATTTATTGTCCACCCCTATAAGAAAGCCTAAAGTAGAGCAAAATGGCATTAGACAATGCAGTAAGTGTGTGTGTGTGTGTGTGTGTGTGTGTGTGTGTGTCTAACAAGAGCTCCATGTTTACAGTGCACAGCCGGCATTTCATTATGATCTGCACGAGCTTGGCTCATCAAAGCAATGACGGAAGACAAAAGTGTTGTAGCATTGGGGTTAAAATCTTTCAGTGTTTGATTAAGGTGAAATAGGAAAAGGTAGAGGAGGGGATTCGTGCTGGATTCAGAGAGCAAAATTGCGCGATACTGTTTGTCTTTTAAAATAAACCAACCATACTTTGAACTATTCTTGAAAACAAACAAATATGCATTATTTGCATTGTTAATGGCCTTTGCTGTTATAATTTGTAAATGGATTTGTGTGTGGGGGGTTGGACTTCTAAAAAGCGAAAGCTTCCACCATCCCCCTTTTACAAACCATGCAGTTTCTCTGTATGTATAGTTGCAGGAAATATGTATTGTCACTTCCGAGCCGTCTCCACTCACGTCGCATATTTGGCCACTTCAGTGACTTGAGAGTAACACATTTTGTTGAGAACGGGATTGAAAACATTGTGGTGGGTGCGTGGTGAACCTGGGCCCACCGGACAACAGAGCAGGGAAATTTGTATCAGACTTGGGCCAAGAATCTACCCTCTACATGGTAGAGACCTGGAAGTCTCCTGTGCTGTTTCTAAGTCCATAAATCATCACAGACTCGAATTGCGCTTTTCTGCCTCAAATCACGCTCATTAGAACGGTGTGCTTTCATTAGCATGTAAGGAAAGCTAGCTATCTTTTGTCGGTGTAATCCCTCATTCATCCTGGAGTGTTGTATGGTAGAAAAAGATTCAGTTGTAGACATCTGGACTCTGTTTTTTAGAAAAACAAAATATTTCAACTCTCATCCAAGAGTCATTCTCAACGTTATGCTTTTTCTACAATAGTTTTCCACTTTTGTTTATTTCCCCATGGAGCGCTAAACACAAATCCTGATGAGGGAATGCCTGACTAAGTGAAAGTCATGTATAGTTTTCAGTACATACATTATTTTAAGATTTACAACATGAGATGACAAAGCAAAGGTAAAAGAGCATAGAGTTGACACAATTCAGTAAATGTGGTGTTGTAGCTCAGACAGCTCAGTCCTCCCTTTGTGTTGACACAGTCCTGTCTCTCCTGATGCCGTGCCCAGACTATAACCTTCTCTGATGGCTTCACCCAGTCCCAGTTGGCTCCCTCTCTGCTCCCCTTCTGGCTGTTTGTTTTCAAGTGCTTTCTCCGAGGAGTGCCTAAGTACGTGCCTGTGCGAGCATGACAGACTCCTGAGGCTCGGCTGCATATGTGCGGATGTGAAAGTGAGCTTCAAAAAACATTGTGGCCACATCTCAAACCTGACTGCCCCCCAACTCTGCCTGCTCGGTCTGTTTGACCACACAAGCCGCTCAGCTCTGACACTAACGATGAATACACAAGTGTTTGTCTGTAGGGTGAAATCTCCAAAATACGAAGGCCCTCTGTGGGTTTAGAAAAGTTAAAGGACTTTGTTTTATCCTCAAATAAAGGTACAATTACTTCAAAATATATTCCTCAAGTAGAAGTAATAGTACAAGAAAGTACTAAACTAAGAGTAAAAAAGTATTTGGAGAAAGCCCAACTCAAGACAAAAGTAAGTGTAATGTCTGGACATAACATCTGATTTATAATTTCAAGGGATAATTTAAAGCGATGTACAATATATTACTGAAGTAGCAGTCCAAGTAGGAGGAACAATTTCTAATATTTACACAAATCTAATGCAAGCAGGTATTTTGTGTGCAAATAATAATAATTCATCATCTGACTCAACAGAACTTTGAAGGATTGTAAAAAGAAAAATGGACACTTATCGCATACATCTAAGTCAAATTAAATGATTAAGATGAATGTTTTACCCAGATTTCTCTATCTGTTCCAAATTCTTCAAATTCCCATCAATAACCGGCTTCTTATTGAGTGGGGTAAAACCAAAAATGTGTATGGCAAGGTAGAAAAAACCCATATCCAATTCAAAACTCTGCTACTATCAAAAGACAAAGGAGGTTGGGGTTTGCCTTGTCCGAAAAAGTACTTTATTTTGTGCTGCCCGGTGGTTGAGTGGTTAAGGCGGCAGCACACATGCCAGGCTCCACGTGCAGCCGACTGCAGTGTTGACTTCAAATCAACTCCTAATCTAAGTCTCTTTACGCCTCCTGCTTTCTTTGTGCAGAAGCTTCCCTTTTGCCCACACATTATTGCTACTTAACACTGTCTGGTGCTCTGTCCATGTTTTGGGAACAGCTCAACTGGAGAAGGCGGAGCCAGCTCGGAGCAGGCTGTGTAGTGGGCGTGGTTTTTTCCAACCCGCAGCAGGGTGTATGTTAGCAATACATAATAATAAATAAATAAATAAATATATATATATATATATATATATATATATATTATATATATATATATATATTATATACACACACACACACACACACACACACACACACACTCACACATACATATATATATATATACACTCACATGTAGCTGGTTATAATTAGCCTAAACACATTAACTTTTGACTTTTTGATATTCTGTCTCAAATCCTCACATTGAAATCACATTATGTTCCTTCTCACTTTCGCCTCCAGTAACTTCCATTCCAGAATTTAGAATATATTTCTTTGCAAACTTTTAAAGGGTCAATAGATTTTAAAATATCAGTCAAAATGTATTTGTATTGAACTTTCCAACAGCCAAAGGGTCCACGAGAGTGTTAGTCCAGTTTAGAATGTGTTGCAGTAATCAACCTCGAGCTAACAAAGGCATGAATTGCCTGCTCCAGGTCAGCATGGGACACAAAGGGTTTACTTTAGCCAGGAGCATAGGCTGGGAAAAGCTTGCCTTTACCACAGCACAACCCTGATGTTTAATATTAGGTTGTTGTCAAAGAGAATCAGAATCAGAATCAGAAAAGGTTTATTGCCATTGTCAATTAACAAAATTCACGAACATAGGAACTTGTTTCGGTTATTTGGTGCAACATACAACGATGAACAATAATAAAAACAACATAGAGAACCCCCAAGTTAGGAGCAAACTATGGTGTTGACGGGCCAAAGCTCAGGGTGCGGTGGAGCAATTCAAAATATGGGTTCATTTAGAGCTTGCTTGTGTTTTAAAGTTGTTTCACACTGAACAAAAAGCAGCAGGTCCAGAGGAGAACTATACCTCTTCATTTGATCTCTTCCTGGGCATATATCACAGAACTTACTGTCCTTTTCATTGTCACCCTCTACGCTCTCAGAAAACACTATTTACCGCAGCCAGCTGAGAAAACCTCAGTAGCCAGACTAATGTGCAGAGGGCTGAGCTGAGAAGGAAGGCTGGCAGACATTACCGAAGCTCACCCAACAAAAGAGAAGCACAATCAGCCGCACCACAAGAGAGGATTTTTACACAAAAGCTGTAATAAGTGTAGCAGGACGACACAATGTACGTGTAGGAATCACTTATAATATTAATCAGTCAGACAATCCATACGATCTGCTCTAGACTCTATGCACGTCCAATAGGCATAATTACACTGTGCTTTGCTAAAATTAGGTTTGAGTTCTGATTTTTCTGCGTCAATGGAGGATTTTCAGCAGGAAACATAGGAAAGAGCCACATAGTGTCAAAATAAATGTGTCCAGTGGATCCGACCACCCTGCTAAGCATGTTTCTTATGTCAAGAGATGGATTCAAACAACTACAGAGGACAAGCTACTGCCACCTGAAAAGAATTCAAATACATTTTACAATATCATATATCTTATATTTTACAAGCTCAATAAGAAAGGAGAAGCTGAAACTGTGAAAGTAAGCGGCCTAATTGATGCAAGGACGGCGTTGTACTTCTTATCAACTTTTTGTAGTTTTAAAACCTACTTCATTCAACCAGCATTTAATATGTCAGCAATATAAACAGATTGCTGTCTAAACGGGGAGAAAATATACAGACTAGCATTACCCCTCTGAACGTTACATGAAGCTGTAGCTGCTGATGTCAATCCCCTGAGATGGGAAAGAGTACTTTTATTTTGTAACGCCCAAAATCACAAGAGCGGTTGCCTCGCAGGGCGACAGTGAAAAATAGGAGAAACAAAGTTCATAGGGACTTGGCAATGTCCCAGCATCCCGTGTCCTTAGACAAATGGCCCAAGCTCCCCTGTCCTTAGACCCTCCTTCTTGGGAAGAAAACTTTACCAAACTACCAAAGTTCCACAGTGAAGGAGAGATCTGACTCCCTCGGACGGACAGGCGGACGTGCCTCAATTTGCAGATACACGGTGGAGCTGGACCCACTCAGGAGGAGAACCAATTCTTCGAGGCAGATGAAGAACTGGTCATATGGAGTATATATTTCTACCGTTTCTCCAGGCAGTGGAGCACCTGGCTCCACAGGTCATCGATGTGCCTGCTCCACTCCCGTCGGGGAAGTGGGAGAAAAAGAAGGAAAAGCGATGAACAAATTGCATGTGAAATTAAATATTAAATATTGTTTGATAGAAACGTAGTAAGAAGCAGAGGATAGTGCTCAAGCTGCCATACTTCCCCCAGTATAGTTGCTCCTAGGGCAGCGTAGCTGGGAAACTAGGTTTTTATTTCTGTTCCTAACTGGCCTGACCATAAGCCATTTCAAAGAGGAACGTTTTAAGCCTGGTCTTAAATGAAGAGACTGTGTCGGCCTCTTTAACATGCAGGAGCGATCAACACAAGGCGATCTGGTAGTAAGCGGTACGCTACTGTGCTTTTAGAGACTGACCACTCAGAAGTCTCAGCATTGAGAGCGAAGTGTCTTTTGGAATGATAAGGTACTATAGCCTCTTGAGAGTAGGATGGGGCCAGGTCATTATGCTTTGTAAAGTCAGAGGAGGAAATTTTATTTGATTCTAACTCGACAGGGAGCCAGTGAAGAACTCGAGTGGCTAATTGCTCTCTTCTTTAGTCTCGTATAATTTGTGCTGCAGTTTTGAACCAGTTGAATAGCATTTATGGCGTTTAGGACGCTGCAAGCGTGGAGTTACAATAGTTAATCTAATCCAAACACATGAACATGAGTTTTTCAGCATGCATCAGGCAAGATTTTGTGAATTTGTTGTATTGTGGAGATGGAATAGGCTGTTGAAGCGTGATTTGGTGTGTTTGAAGAGAGTCAAATAAGATCCAAGTTTCTTAACGTGGAGCGGAGCTACATGACATTGTCCATTGACCTGCTTCAGATAAAAGTCTCGTAGATGATAAGGGCTAGTACGATGAGCGGTGGTAAGGGTAAGAGCAGATAAATAAGTGTCACCAGAATTTTTAATCCTTTCACACAAACAAGTCTGTCTGCTTGATCGGTCTGATGGTCATTGATCAATAAAGCTGTGGTGGTATTTACAGTGATATATATATAGAAAACGAATTGGACCAGACTGATCCTGGGCACCCGTAGGTTACTTTGAGAACAGGGTGAGGAGCCTGTTTACATTATAACCGTACATATCTCAGATAGGCAATTTTGAAACCAGCTGAGGGCGTCCTCGACACATACTCAGATTCATAATCAATTCCTACAGGAATGTTGTGGTAATTGGTGCAAAGCTTGCACCTGAGGTCATTAGACAGGATAGAGACCAGATCCATCAGCAGCAGCTAATAACAAATCATTTATGACTTTAACTAGTGCAAGATTCAAGTGTGGGTAAGTAGTTGATATAGATTCGAGTAAATATTCGTGACACCATGAAGTATGCGAAGAACAGGACCTTATACAATATGTTATATAATACTAAAAGAGAATGCTCGGAATGCAAAAAAATGACTTTTTGTTGCTAAATGTTGCGTGAGAGCTGTTACTACACACTTCAAGGGATTTAGAGCAAAAGTGAAATTGAAATAGTCTGTAGTTTACAACGCTCAGGATCAGATTAGGCTTTTTAGAATGGTTCAATGACGATGTTGAGACATGTGGACGAACCTTCTAAGAAGTATTGTATTCATATTAAAGAATAGAATCTATAATTAGGGGGAAGAATGTCTTTGAGGATGTCTGCTGAATCGGTCTAGAATACAGAGATGACATTTGTAGTAGGGACAATGGCTGAAGTATCTCTATTGATCACAGCAGTGACACCTTCAATGTTACTGGATGGCTTTATATGGACATTACTTTTTACAGCTGGGTTGTTAGAGGCTATAGTGTGAGTCAATTTAAGAAAAATCTAATTATTCTGATTGTTTTTAATTTTATGTTTAAGAAATTAGAATTGAAGGACATCCTGCAGAGCTGAGAGATAGCTGGAGTGCGGCTCTACCTACTGCGCTTGTGACAGTTTTGTTACGCCGGCTAAAAAAATAGTGTTGAATTTATCGAGTGATTTCATAAATGACGGTATCTGGTTGGGCTTAACGCAGAGCTGCTTAAAGGACAATGTGAGGCCTAGAAATTTCCATGACTTGAGGAATTGACCTCGATGGGAGTGACTGAAATGGTAAGGACTTGCTTAATTTTTTTTTAATCTACCCTACCGGTTTGTTATGTGAAGCGCGTCTTTATTGATACGATGGGGGAGGTCACAGTTTAATTGGCTACGATGCTCTTGCTTTAGCAGGAGTTGCTAAACACAAGAGGACTTCAGAAATTCTGGTTCAGGCAGACAAAATCAGGAATCATTACACTGAACTAAGGCTGTTTGCATGAGCAGCAGATCACAGTAGTACATAGTAGTGTCGCATACATAATCATATGCACTTTGAAGAGTATGATTAATCCAAGGGCAATAATGATCGTTCATTTTTATATTACTTGCTGGTTAGGGGGGCGATAAAATAGTAGACTGTGTTAAGAATAAAACTAATGAGTAGGTATTACGGCAATAATACGTTAGTTGTCTGCCCGCGATTAATAAGGATATTAGAGTATATTATGAGGTGTCACTTATCTCGTATAAGAAAGTTATTTTATGTGTTTAGAACCAATATAGAGTGTGCTGTGACTGAGTGTGTGTATTACAATTTTAGAAGCAAAACAGATGCTAGTAAAGGGGCGTGTGAGAATTACGAAGGGTTAAGTCGTTCAGTCACGGTGGAGGATGAAATCTCGCGAACTAATAGATGATGCGCATGTTTCTAGGACAAGTTGGGATATACAAAGTCGAGAACTCTGTTAAAAACTTCTGAAGAGGACCGAGAGGCGGTAGAGAACCACGAACAGGACTCCTTTTTGGTTTCTCCAATTTGGACATGTGATTGATAGCATGAGGCTTTCAAATGAGCGAAATGCATTGTTAATTTTAGGACTCAATAGTAGGCTTGAGTGTGAGATCACTGCCACACCACCACCTCGGCCTGTGCTGCTGGGGGTCTGAAAGTTAACATGAGTGGGTGGGGTGGACTCATTTAGTCTGACATAATCATCCTGATGAAGCCAAGTTTCAGTTAAAGATAGAAGATCGATGTTATAATCACTAATTAACTCATTAACTAAAAGCAATTTGGAGGAGATTGACCTAATGTTTAGCAGTCCACATTTTATATGCTTATTCATTTGTTTATTTGTATCATTTGTGAGTGTAATTTTTATTAAGTTATTTGGTATGACGCCTGAAATAGCTTTTCTGAGGCTTGACTTTTTGGCTGTGTTTCAGGACCATGGACAGTTCTGCCGCTCTTCCTGTACTTTAACAGTTTGTGTCCAGGCCACAGCGTCTCACAGAAATACCTCACAACCTACACACACATCTACACTTTTATCAAACATGCTTTAATATGGCTGTAACATCTTCAAGGTCAATAGTGCAACATTATAACATAGCCATAACCTTGAAAATGTTTCAACCATATTAAAGAAATAATCTTTGTTCCCATGTGCAACAAAAAACTGTTGACTTTAAATGAACTAAAGTAAATCTATTTTATAAACATACAGTCAACGTTAATGCAAAAAACATCAGTGTTAATTAATTTGCATTCTTATTAAGGCCATGCAATAGATTAACAGAGTGAGATAATAGAGTCTTAATCTGTAACACCAAGAACTGACTCTAGATTTAATTTTGTTTTCTTTTCTTTTTTTCGACGCAAAAATGATCCGTCCTTGGTACTCGGTACTTGGTCCTTGGTACATTAGTTTATGACTCAAATACAGGGGAGGGGGAAGCTTAATTACAGACGACACGCTCCCGATTAAAATTGGCTTCTGAGAAAGTGCACTAAATGATGTGGCATTTCCAACATGGAGCAGGTCAGGCGTGAGCACTTCATTAGCTGCTGTTCACTCACAATCATTAAAACAAACAGGGTTCCAATAGAGCTCGTTACCATGTGATGAAACACGCTGAAAAAGATGAAATATTAATCCTATTTCAAAGTATCACCTTTTCCCAGGGAAATATGTTAAATGAATCTATATATTTAAAAAGATCATCTTAAATCTAAATAATGAGATTTGGATGATAAAATATTCAAATAGATGTCACATCATTTAACCAGGGTCCACATTTCATTTTTTGGAGTGCAGCTTTGCAGTTGAGTAGATTAACGCGGCTAACATGTTTGGGGTTTAATAATGACACCGGAGAGTTGGGCTGGAACTAGACTGTGTTGGTTTATTACATGAACAGGCCACTAATGCAATTCATAAGATTAAGTTGTACATTTTTTTCATTAACATGATTGACTTGTTTTAGCTAAATGAACACGCATGTGTCGCATGGGATCATGGGACCATGTGGCCATGGGGCCATGTGGTTATGTGGCCATGGGGGCTTCAAGACCTTCTGTATGTCATTGGATTCAACGTGCCAACGTTTTTAGTTAATTCTTAAGAAAGAATTCAGTTTTTCTTTTAGTGAAAGGAAACACGCACACACGCACACATGCACACACATGCACGTACACATGCACACAAACATGCACACACACACACACACACACACACACATACTCACACACATGCACATATGCACGCACGCACACACACACACACACACACACACATACAAACATACAAACACTGGAAGTAAATGTATTCCAGCAAAATGGAGGCACTGTAAAATTACATTGAAACCGTTTTTAAATCTTGAAGTAAAAAGTACCCAAGTAAAGATAAATAACATTATTGAATAAAATACTCAAATAAGGCACTTACTTAAAAGTACTTCAGAAGTACTCAGAAGTACTCAGAAAGTACTAGATTAAATACCTTGAGTAAAAGTGAAGTGTAAAAACGTTGTGTGGATCACAGTCCCGAGCTCGTACGGGCTGTGGCGGGGCATCTGGCGTCAGAAGATTGGAGTGTGATCTGAGAGACGTCCTCCCCCGCACAACGCGCCTGCGCTTTTGAAAGTATCCGTGTTTGCTGTTTGTGACAAAAAGCTTCAGTCGTTTCAAATGAGGCTGATTAAAGCGTTTAAAAAACGTTTCTCAGCAGGGCCCGCAGAGAAGTCACACAGATCACAGGGGGCCCGTGCAACGCGCATTTGCATTGCAGCTAATTTAAGAAAATGGATTGATAAATGAGTGTTATTTCACATGTACAGACTATTTCATCAGGTTCATAAGTCCATCTACTCTTCTTCATTAGTTTGAACGTTTAGCCAGGAGCTGGTGATAATTAGCTTCAGATGCCCTCCAGCCTACAGTATTCCTGTAGTATTAACAGAAATGGGAGCAGCTAAAATGCCTTAGTTAATCTGCAGATGTTGTCGTGTGGTTGGATAAATATAGTGGATAATGGCGCTCGTCTATATAAATATAGAAGATAGTATATAGTATAGAAAACCGTAGTGGATTTTCCTTATAACATTTAAAGGATAAACAAAGGCATCAGCTCCATTATTGCCATTTGTGACTTCCATTTCAATTATTACAATATTATATAATAGGTAATTCATACACATTTTTATCCATGGTTCACTAAAGTCTAGCAAACTCACACCTGCTCTTAATGAAAGTGGTGTTATCGTACACATCATACAGACATCTTGTCATAATTCAATTGCAATATTGCAGTTTTATACTATTAGAGAAGTTCATTATTTCATAATGCCATTCTAAACGTTGCCAAGTTATCACACACTCTGACGCAACCTGCGCCGACGTTTAAGGGCTGACTGATATCACAACTTACATATGTACAAAAATAACTACTGGACTCAACTTGAAAATAGAGTTTAACAGACAATATGGATTTTTATTTTCACTCAATTTGCTTTGACCCTTCTTATCCCTTCTTTACGTTGGATGCCACTCCCCTATTTTTTTTTTTCTTCACTTATCTCATGTTCAGCCTTTTCAGCTGAATTTTTTTTTCAATACAATTATATATATATAAGGAACAGTTTTATTTTGTAAGAATCTCCTGGTTAAGTAAAGGTTAAAAAAATAAAGAAAAATAATAATGTTCTGAACTGGTATAAAAAGCTTCATAAAAACACACTACTAAAAGAGGGGTTGGGGTTCCTACTGAATGAACCGAAGGAAATATCAGAGAAGGAACATGAGGTTAGAAGTCAATGCGGAGTCAGACAACAAGAGAAGAGATACAAATCTGAGTGCAAGTGTAAGGGAAAACATTACACGGAACCCTTGTAAATATGTCAGCCTGTTAAAAAAGCACTAATGTTCTTGGGTGTGCCACAGGATGCGGAGCAGGGACAGGATGGAGAGCAGGGACTAGTGTGAATGAAGCTGAACACTACTCGCAGGTATGTTTTTAATAAGGAACAATGTTAGAACAGGGGTAAAAGAGAGAAAAAGTCAATTTTGCATAATATGTGTCCTTTAAATAATACAGACGTCAATATAAATTGCCAATATAATTCTAAATATTTTTGCTGTGTGCTGCGGCCTCTTGTCCATGTTACTCTTGTAAAAGACATTGTTATTCTGTTCACAAGGTCAAAGCAAAACAAAATGTGGAGTTGAGTTGCTGTCTCACTCACGACACACACAAAGATACAGCACACACTCACAAACATGCTCGAGTGCAAAGTTACACACCCCACACCCACTGCCTGTGTGCGGACATCATCAACACTTTGTTTCCCCCCCCCACACACACACAGACGCACACGCATGCACACACACACACACGCGCAGGCACGCACAGACACACATACACTGTAGTTGGTGTACCCAAAATATCAAATGAATAAACAGTATTGAATAAAGTAAACACTTGTTTTTCATCAATCTTTAACTGTGAAGCAAATACACATTGAACCTGCTCACAGTGCACATGCTTTGTGATCATTGCAGACATGTTTTTAATGCAATTCCAGAAACTATTTTGAGGCTATGAATTTAATCAGCATTGCTTGAAATAGTTTTCAGCTCAAACAGCGAGTTGCTTTTTTGGATTCCACTAATGGTGTTTGCTGTGGGCTAAAATAAGTTTGCTGGAGGAACAGGGCGGTGGAACAGCCTGAAGTTCTCCGCTTGTTAGACGCTCTGATTGGCATAATCAGGTTACATGGAAGCTGAAAGCAACAGCCAATCAACAGGAATTAGCATCACTCTGCAGCGGTAACACGAGCGAGGCTGGCTTTTCTTACTCTGTCCAGGGAAAGGGGCCCCGGTGCTGGGTCCTGGTGAGGGCCCTGGGGCCACAGCCAAAGCCATCTGCAGATGTGGAAGCTGTTCAGCTTCCGAGCGAACGAGGCGTGGGAAGGTGGAGAAAATAACCGACAGATTGGAGGTGACAAGGCGCGTACAAAGCCCTGTCAGGAGCCGCGGTGAAGAAAGCCTGTCAGAAAGCTGCGCTCTGCTCTTTTGAAGCAGTTGTCATTACACCAAATTGTTTCTTCAGGTTTGATTTCTAATGTAGTCGTCTCTATACAGTCGTGATGTGAGCTCGGCTGAGGCGCTTAGGCGGATGTTTGGTAGGGTTTTGGAGAGTGGCAGCTGTGCAGTGTTTAATTACCTCCTCAGACCAACTGGACGAGTTCAGTTTGAACGACAGACTGTTCCAGCTTTCTGACAACTCACAGCGGGAACGTCCAATCACGAGCCAGCTCCACATGTCTGTCAATTCAAAAGAACAAGCCATTATCCTCAACAAATGTGTTAAACTTCTGTCAGCAGCACGCCTGTGTCTCTTCCTTCTCAGCCCCCTCGGCTCGCACATATACCTATCTACTCCAGGACCCTCTGAGCCCTCTCTACTCCAGGACCCTCTGACCCCTCTCTACTCCAGGACCCTCTGACCCCTCTCTACTCCAGGACCCTCTGACCCCTCTCTACTCCGGGACCCTCTGACCCAGGACCCCCCGCAGCTTGTTATAGAGGTTTGGCATGTGTACTGGAGGAGTAGATAGCACGCCTCCCAACTGAGCAGCCGCTGTGGCGTGAGTTCAATTCTTGTTCAGTCTCATCCCCATTTCACGTCCAATAAAACCTATGGGCCAAAAAAGGAACTGCGTTTTATTGTGACAGTTGTAAACATAAGAGCATCTGCCTGCCTGCTCTGTTACTGTGAGTATCTCTTCATAAGTATGTGTTCTGTGAAGTGAGTGCGTTACACATATAAGTCACTCACAGTTCTTTCTGTGTACATGATAATAAAGTACATAACAGTAGAACTGCAGGCTCTGCTGCATTATTAACTGAGTGCAACACATTTGTGAATTTCAATCAACTGCTTCGGTCTAGACTTTTGTAATTTTACTCTATAATGGTTTAGTAATGATGTGCTTTTAGTATGCCAGTAAAACTAAATACAAGCACATTTGCAAAGCGGTTTGTACACAAAGTGGCTTTGCTCATTGTTATTGACTAAAGTCTGCTTGCCGACTAATAAAAGTCACTGCACGCCACTGACGTATTCTGTTACACGATCCAACCAGTGTCCGGTGTGCATTTATTTGTCACTGATTAGTGAAGAAAATAAATCACTCACACACACGCTCACACACACACACACACACACACACACACTCACCACAAGAGTGACAGATTCCATTTTTCTCACTAATACTGGGCAGTTTGAAGCCCAAATGACCAAATAGCACCATGTATTCCTTTAATTGTTGGAACTGTATATAAACACAGTTTCTCTAACTAAACTCCATGTGCTGCTGAGCCGTTCCACTGCCCTGTCCTGTCACACTCTCACCAGCCGCTGATTCACACGACGAACAAGCCCTGCAGCTGTAAAGAGGCTGCACGACATTTATGACAAGCACATCTGTGATACAGCTGTCTACACGAGCGCCATGGGCACATCGCAGCCACACAAGAACGCATGTTATGACCAACATCTCATCTTCACACCAAGCTCATGATCTCCTGTCTGTGATGTGGCCATCGGACAAGCTCTCACACCATTGTCTTTGTCAAACGTAGAGAGGTGAAGAGGCGGAACACCTGCTTTGTGGATGACGTTTAGGGAGCTGAACTTAGCAATTAGTCATTTCTCACCTCATCATGGGTCATGGGGACCAACATGGGGACCAACATCACATGATCTCTGGGCGGAGTCTGAATGTCCCCCCTGTGTTACCGTGGGTTCTCTCCGGGTTCTCGGACTTCCTCCCTCCATCCAAACACAAGCCCTTAGTGAATGAATGTGAGAGTGAATGGTTGTCTGTGTGTCTATGTCTGTGTGTTGACCCTGCGACGAGCTGGCCCCTGTCCAGGGTGTACCTAAGGCCCAAAGTCACTGGGATAGGCTCCAGTCACCTGCGACCCCTAACGGGAACAAGCAAATGAATGAAAATGATCAACAGAGACGCTACAATCAAATCAAGTGAGAAATATTCCATTGCATTTGAATTGGAACACAATTCTTACATTTTGTGATGTTTTTTTTAAACTTATTCTGTAGTTCTCGTCCTTAAATGTAAGAAAAATATCTATTACAAGTTTTTCATTATGTTTCCATTTAAAAACATGTAAAAACATTAAACCTCAATATTTCTGGCTGTGTTGAGGTCAGTCCCCTAAACTTTCCCACAGTATCATGAATTGAGTCAAATGTTAAGATGCTGTCATGTTTTTCAGTTCAATAGCTTGAACAAAAGGGGAAGTAAGTCAAATATTTTTATATTTGCTTTATATTAGCTGTATGCAGCTATAAAATCCACATAGATTAATATCTAATTCTACTCACTGCACATACTGTATTAATGCAAACTTCATTGTAATGGTGCATATTTTGGACATTATAAGGCCATTTTGCCATAAAAGGGCACGTGCTGTATACCCTACAAAAACATTCTTAAGTGACGTATTTGGCCCCTGTGAGAACACATAACTCAGCCCAGAGACGAGTGTCAAAGCAAGTGAACCTGGGTCGTTTAAAAGTGGGAACCCTCGAGAGTCCTGAAGGTGACAAACATGACCTCATTTTGAAAGCTATCAGAGGGTTAAGGTGGTTTACATTTGACCCATGGTCTTTGGTCAAAGAGCGACTTTACAGGAGCAGTGCTAAACGACAGTGCAGCATCTGTAGCAGCATTGTTCCGATGTGAGCTACATTTACAGGCACATCAGAAATGTGATCATTAGCACATTCCTGCATATTTCTCCTCTTTCACACCTGTGCGTGTGTTAATGAGAAACAGCAAAAAGCCAAACTAATGTAGAAAAGACAAAGATGGCAGACAGAATGTAAAAGACCCAAAGTGTTATTTCCAAAGTGCACAATATAACTTTTCTGGAGGGGTTCTGTCACCGACTTAAATAGAGATAAAGCAGAGGGGCATAAACTGACTAGATACAACAATTAACTCTACAAATGTAAATGTTGAATTAAATCTGGGTATCAATAAATCATTTGGCACCAATGTATAATAACGACACATTTAATAGCCTTAAAGCATGAGGAGAGAGTTAATCCATTGTGAACAAATAGTTTATTAAGAATGATTCAGGCTTAGTAACTACTTATTTATGGAGTTATGCTATAAGCAGTTGCTAAGCCTGAATCACACTTAATTAGGTCAAAGCTGAAAAGCAGAGGGGACCGAGCTTTCTCTGTGGCGGGGCCCATATCTTTTCTTTCTGCCCTTTTAAACACAAACTGTTGTTTGACTTGTTGTTGTTTATTAACTTTATGCATATTTTAATTGATTGTATCTAAGTTTTATTGCAGTTTTCTGTACAGCACTATGAGCTTTTAAGGTTGTAAATGTGCTTTATAAATAAACTTAGACATTGACATTAATAAACCATTTATTCATTATGAATTAGGTCTTTAAAAGTATAGTAATTACAAAAAATCTTAAAATTTTAAATCGATCAGTGACAAATGTGGTTTGAAGTGGGAGACAACACCTTTGAGAGCTCAATACAAAAGGTGTAAATTAAACAAAGCTTACTTGTTTGACAACGATACCAAATGGCACGGCTTGGCTCAAAAAGTCAATTAACGCTAAGGTTCATGTACACGAAACGCCTGAAGTGCAGTTCCTTGTGGATGGCGTTCCGAGGAACGTGTAAAACTGAGAGGAAGAGTCTGGTGCTGGAGCAGAGCTCAAAGGCAGGCCCTCCCTTGTGACCGTGAGCCCCCGAAACGCTCCACTGCTTCCCCCTATTACATCCAACACGTACAGGCAATTTTCCCCCTGCGCCGCTCCCATTGCCCCCCCATCACCCCCCCATCACCCCCGCCACCCACAGCAGAAAGCAAGGATCAAGAAGGGCCCACGTCTGCTAACCAGTCAGGGGCCAAAGTACACTTTTTACAAGCCATAGAGTACAATTACTTTTGGTGGAAAATGTCTTCATGTCTGTGAGTTGTAAGTTTTCGAGCTTTTAACTTTGTTATAACATTGTTCGCTCATCAAAAACTTACTCTAAATGTGGTGGGCGTTGAATCCCACGTTGCCCACCACACTGAGCTGTTTATACACACAAAGAAAAACAAAATGTCCACCCTAGTTTCACTATAACAGGAGCTTTAAACACGAGTAAACCCTGGACTCCTATCGGGGAGGTTTACATTAATCAGACTGGACTGACTGGGTAATGTGGCTCATTATCAGACCACTGCTGTGTGTGTGTGTGTGTGTTGTGCGTATGTGTGTTTGTTGTGCTCCGATGAAGCTGGAGGCTCATTCAACCACACTGGGCTCTAAACTCCTCTAATTGCATCTGACACAACAACACTGCGGTTTAGAGACATTAGCCACGCATTTAAGAGCAACAAAAAACACAGGCAAGTGTCCAAATGGTTTTCATTGTATTTACTCCAAAATAATAATTTGGTAACATTGCAATTTATCTATTTACTTAGATTAGGGAATACTTTATTGATCCTATAGTGAAATGTGCCCTCTGAATTTGACCCTTCAGTGCCACTGTTTGACTCTCTTAGACCCTGAGCTAGGCTTGGACAGAACTTAGCTGGACCATTTGACCTGTTGTGCATGTTTTAGGTTGATGGGACAAACCGGAGTGCGTACGTCAGCGTACGTCTGGGCAGCGGCTTGCAAAAGTATTCATACACCTGGAACTCATTTTGTCACGTCACAAAACCACAAACTAAAATAAATAGTATTGGCTTTTTGTGTGTGACAGAGCAACACAAAGTGGCACACAATTGTGAAGTGGAAGGAACATTTTACATGCAAATGAATTTTAAAAAAGGGCAGCATGAAATAATTTCAGTGAGAGGGTTATAATGGTCATTGATTTGATTAATTCCTTTATAAGAACTGCTTATTTGTAATTATCTATAAAAGTCCTGGTTCTCAAACAATTCTTTCAACACATCAAAGCTTGTCGTGTGATTTTCTTTAACAATCTGGTTGAAAACATTTATACCTTTAGAAATCCAGACGTCAAATCTCAAATCTGTGCTGTTAGGTGCAAAACCTTGGTCATGCGCCAACCAGTTTTTTTCCATTTTCCACTGTTTTCATAATTATTATTATTATTATTTATTTATTTTTAAACACACATTTAATAGCTATCCACGGCCACTGTTGTCCACTCCTCACGTTTACCCAGAAGTTTTATAACACTGACTCTTAAATGCATAAAACAAGTTTGTGTGACAGATTAGGGTGAAAGGCTCTGCTCGTGCCCACCTTTCCATCACAACATCAACATCAACATCGACATAGGCACACAAAGCACACGCTGGCTCTGCACTCAGCACTGTTAAGGACTGAAGACAACAGGGGACTCCTCACTTTGTTGTTTTGTCATTAGGCTTTTCTTGGTTTACCACTGCACAGGGCTGTATTATAGCTCACAGCACACTGTTATGACTCTTAGGTCACACTCACCGCTGTTATGTTCACAAGATGACAGGTATATTCACGTGTTGTACATGTCAGTGTGTCAGTATGTCCAGAGTTCACTCATCCTGTGCTCCATCAGCTCCAAAGTGTCAGAAATCCTTTGACCCGGTTGATTTTGGATGCACTCTTGTGTTTCAGGACAACTTACATAGCAAATGGTGATGTGCGGGTTGAGGTCTTTTTCAACCCGCTTCACGGAATCTATTTTTCAACCCCACTAGAGCTGATTTCAGCCTGTCAATCACTGTAAAGGGGGAATCTGATTGGTCTGTGCTAACAACACACAACCTTCTGCTTTCTGTCTGAAGGCCAACAAGAACGTGTGACAAACAAACACCAAATCTGATTGGACACTGTACTATAATATATTAATATATATAAATTCCCTTCTCACTCATCCCTTTTTCTAAGCTCGGGTCCTCTACCAGAGGCCTGGGAGAAAGTATCTTTGCTGTTCCTAGTACTGCACTTTTCAGGACTGAGATGTCTGATGTTTTTACAGGGATCTGGGACAGATTGTTTTACAGGATCTGTTGTTAGCCAACTCAGTTTGGGGGTCACTGTCCGGACGTCCGATACCCGCACCATCGCCTTCACCTCCACGCCTTCTCCAGCTCTTCTCTGAGCCTTGGTATTGTTCCAGTTTCTCGTGTTCCTTTTTCCTGATTTGCATCACTTGTGTTGCACATCAACCACAATGGCTTTCCTCTGTGTTATCCACCACCAATCTGTCGTTGGTTGCTTGTATACAAGTCTCCCATGGCTAGCACCAAAGTACATCTCGGACATGTAGTCCATATGAACATCTCAGACTTGAGACCTCAGGGACGGCTCCTGCTGGTGCCCAGAGTCAGCTAAACATGGGAATCTGCGTTTCAGTTTTATGCAGCTCAAATCTGGAACAGTCTTCCTGAGATTGAGACAGGCCTCTACTCTGGCAACGTTCAAATCTAAGCAAAAAACTGTTTGTTGGCTGTGCTGTGACTGAAAATGTTCTTGCACTCTTCTTTTATGTCTTGGACTATTTGACGATAGCCTGAAAATGGCACTTTTAAATTAAGATTTTGTATTTATGCAGTTTTTGTGATTTTAATGCATTTTCTCCTGGTTGTGAAGCACTTTGAATTGCCTGTGTCCGAATTCTCTACAAATAAACTTCTGCCTTGCCTTTGCCGTTACCATTCTGCAGTCTGTATCTGAAGTCCCACAGACTTGCTTGTCATTCTCTACCACCTTTGGGGTGTTTCCACTTTGACTTGGGGTTCCAGTCATACTCACACGGAGTTCCTGTACACTATCCAGCCACTTTTTATAGTGCCTCATGTATTTTCCTGCCACATCTCACACCTCGCGACATGTGTGCTGGATTGTTCAGGGCCCTTTCACTACTACACTTGGCTTGCTGTTTGGTAGATCTGGCCTCTCTTGCTCTGGTGCTCACGCCTGTTCCTGCAGCCATGATGAGTGCTCTGTCTTCCTTCAGACCGGCCGCTCTAGCATTGATAGATACTTATATCACCACTTCAGTTATGTTTCGAGTACATCGATGGCTTGTCCTCCAACGATGGTCCCTCCTCCACACTCTATCCTCATTCAAGCCTACACTGAGCACGTCGTTTTGCCTTCCTACTGATTAGATCTGAGTTTCATCCGATATACATTCAGCTTTTAAAAGTATATAATAATATATATATATTATAAATATATATATATATAAATAAATAATATTAATTATATATATATATATATTTATAATTATAGATATCCGACTAACGACACAATCAGCACTAAATGGTCACTCACTTTAAAATCTATATCAATAAACCTCTGAGACATCATGCGGTACATTAATTTCCATCTCCCAACAACATCATTCCTTACAATATCACTCCTCAACACTTTATTAAATCTTGCCCTTTTACCCTCGTTTATTTTAATACACCTATAATAATACGACATTTTATTATATTCATTAATAACCTTAGCCTACATACAAGCTATATTCTTGTATCCAAGTAATACTCATAGAGAAAATTAAAATCATAACCTCTATTACAACCACCAGCCACACTAACCTTACAATATTAGTAAGCATAACATACCAAAATTTAAAATAACACAAATGTCTTAATTAACCCATTTTAAATAAAGAACCGATTAAACAAAGTACTGCCGATAATCGTAAAGCCATTTCCATAATCCACTTCACATGTCGGCCAAAAAAACTCGTTCAGGGGCCCTATATACCCAATATCAGATCTATTGATTTGCCAGTATTCTAGGTTTTCTACTCTGCATCATTCTCTTTGTAAGACAGTCGACACCAGATCAACAACACTTTTGACAAACACACTGTTAAATGTAAATGAACGACCATGCCATTAACCCTTAGCCTCACCTGATAAAGACCAATAAGATATATTTAGAATTTTATAAAGAAACTAAATTATCACTATATTAAATAAAAAAAAAAAAAAAAAAAAATAAGAAAAATATATTAATATCCTCGTATAAAAAATTATTATAATAAAAATCTTATAAAAAGAAAAACAAATAAATATCTTTTGTTTTTTATTTTCTTTGTGTTTTTTAATTTTTGTTCTTTGATTTGTTGTATTTTTTTGTTTTTTTTCTTTTTATGATGTCATAAAACTTATATTACTACTCTATATTGATTTTTTTTCATTATTTTTTTTTTATTTTTTATTAATTTGTCTTATATTAGATGGGAATATTGTTGTTTTGGTATTGTTTCAAATTTTTGTTTTTTTTTGTGAATTTTTTTTTTTTTGCTTTTGTTTGAATTTTCTTTTGTTGTTTTTTGTTCTATATGTTGTTGGATTTTTGTTTTATTTGATTTATGTGTTTTTTTTTATTTGTTGTTTTTTTTTTTTTTTTTTTATTTTATTTTTTTTCCTCTTGTGTTCTGTTGTTTATTGCTTAATCATTTTTTTCTGTTTTTTTTCTTTTTTTTTTTTATTCTTTTTGGTTTTTTTTTTTTTTGTTAATTTTTTTTTTTTGGATTTTTTGTTGTTTATGTTTTTGTTTTGATTTGTTTTCTTTTTTTCGTTTAAATGAAAAGTTGGAATTCAAGAGCAACACTGCAAAAAAAAATAAGAGATTTAAACAGTGAACACAACATCTTCCATGTTTGTACAACTGCTAAGATTAAACAGAGCGCCATTCACCTACTCCCATCAAATTTACTTTGACACACGCATTATACAATAGTATCGCACCATGAGGTGTCCGGCTCAAGAGCACTCCAACGAAAAGGAATTTCACCCTTATACACTTTTATGATTTCATTTTCATACTGTTTCTATTTTTTAGGATTCTAATTCTTCATTCAACCTGATTTGGGTTTTGAATTACAATGAATATCTGCTTATTAATAACACTGTTTTCTTCGTCCTGTACTTTCTAAACCTGAAGAAAACTGAATTTATTTAAGTGATTTTGCGCATTCCATCTGAATTGTTTACATGCCTTATCCATTGCTGGCAATGCTGCCAGGACACATATAATAAATACAAATAATCAATAATGACAATATATACTCAAAGTAAACTCCGATAGCGTCCCATACTGTCCCTTAAATCTTTGACCGCCCATGTCACCCCTCAAACTTGTGATATTTTCATTCTTTACCGTGTTACATGCACCCTGTTAGGACCGCTGATATGCCTTCAAGTTGCCATGTCCCACTAGTTGATTTTCTGCCTTCACAGGTCTCCTCAGTTTTGCTATTACCATTCTTTAAACACAGCCACGCAATACACTGGAATATGTGTTCTTCATCCCACATTGGACAATCCTTCTTTGCTATTCGACAAACGTATTCATCATTAGACTAGGATAGTTCTTTCAATGAGTTGCTAATTCATGAATATCCTCTTCCTCTTTGATAACAGCTTAGAAGTAACGGCACGCCCCATCCAGTTATTTGTCTTTCAAACATTGTAGCTGTTCAATAGTAATTGCCAATTTCGCCCCAACTTCTTGTACATCCCAGACATTCCCACACACTCTGCACTCAGCTTTTTCCATCCTAAGTTGTTACTTTGGTTAACCTCTGTATAACGTAGCTCTTGGATGCCTTAATTAGTCCTTCAGCCTTTATCCAAACTTCTCCATGATTGTTTTCTATCCATTCGAAAAGCAGAAAACACTTTTTTTATATTCCATGAAATCTCCACTATTTTTTTGTCTGTAATAATTCAGCAATTATGATCTTTTTCAAGCACAAAAATCACAACTCATCAAACTAACCAACAAGATCCAACAATTATCATAAAAGAACGCCCAGAATTAAAACAACCAATATCACAGCAAATAAGCATGTCTCAAGCGCCCCCTTCCTTAACAATAGTTCAGCGATGAAAAAAATAAAACCTTGACGGACCCACAGAAAGGAAAGACTCCCACCGGAGAACACTTCATGTTTCATCTCTTATTACTGCCTATCCACATGAAACAAAACTGCACAGAGAGTTTCAGACGTCTTGCCTTGCAAGCTGAATCTTTTTCACACATACTCAGAAATGTCTTACTATCACCTCGAGACTTGAATTGTTTACGATATACAATTTTGAACCAATGCAAACCAATATAACATTCAACAGTAAAACTCCATAATATACATAGCCCCGACCCACCATATGAGTTATACAATCATAAATCAAGCACCAGAATTAAATTATTTTATCTATTGTTGTGTTTCAATTTCTGTGATGATTGTCATGATCTCAGACGTGGGAAAGAGCCAATTCTGTGTTATTACATTGACATTTTACCTATCAAAATAACCAAAATGTCAATTCAAATCAATCCATTCTGATCGATCTGAACTCTACGCTGTATAAACACAAAAATCAGCCTTAACTATATCATTTATTAGCGTTCGCTGTTATGTTTTTTGTGGTTGCTCTTAAGCGTCACCAACTGAAAATTGCAGTTTAACCAACCAACCTATGTTAGTTTTATCTCTTCTAGTATGTGTTTCTCGCTGGTTATACTGTTAAAAAAAAAAAAAAAAAAAAGTGACAGTGAGAAAGAAAGAGAGAGGAGAGAGAGTAGGGTAGAGAGAAATAGTCTCTATTGAATATTATTGGCCTAGAGAATGTTGGGATGTCACCTGAAACGCAGCAATTACAGTGCAATTCCAATCCTTGTATATTGCACAGCGAAGTCTTTATGAAAGGTCAGACACACATTTCACCAAAACACAATTATATTTCAGTATTCACTTAACATTTTGCCTATTTGCTCCCAGTTTGACCATTTTTGTAAAGTTCATACTTGTACTTCCTGGTTGGACATGAGCACAACTATGACATGGGTAGCGGTAATTCCACAACTATTACCTAGCAACCAGACTGTTGTAGTGTTACTTTTAATTGGTACCTTGCGGTTGGCAGCCGCAAGGTACATTTACTGCCACCTACTGTAGTTGTACGTCTTCAAAATGTGTGCTTTACGCTATACCATAAAAATAAAGAAAGTGCGAGAGAACAGTTATGATTTAACAAACAATAATACCATATAACATTGTATTTTGTTGAATGATCGTTTAAACTGTCAGAAAAGTGTAAAATGTAAACTGTCTCTGTCGCTGCATTCCAATTCAATGGCTGAATCCCTCGAAGGATCCAGCCTACGGAGGCTGCTCCTCTGTGTAGCCTCCAAAGGCTGTGTCGAAATGGGACAGGTCAAGACTCACAGCTAATGCTAATGCTATGGCTATGCATGAAATGCAAATCACGTACATGGATGTATTAAAAAGAACACGCACTAAGGATAAAATATTTGGACCTTGAACCCAAGAGATTATAGTTCATCTCACCCAAATCTTTTGTCTAAAACAAATTAGGATTTTCAGATCTTGTAAATTATAATAATTGCAAATGTCCCTGTGATAAAACAAAAAATTACCTTGAAGTTTCAACCAAAGTAATAAAATATGCCATCTTAGATTCAGAATAGCATTCTAATTAAGGAACTACATGAAAGGTCAAATGTATACATTTAAGTCACTTTATAAAGCGAGAGGTCTGTTTCTGCAGAAAAAGATGTTTATTAATTGTAAGATATTTCTTGGAACATCAAACATTAAGCCCATTACATAAAACACATTAAAAAGGTCGGTGAAAGCAGTTTGTCCATAATAAAGACATATTTTGTTTAACCTTCTACTTGTGTATGTGATAATCCCAAATTAATTGATTTTCTTTGCTTCTACTACTACTACTACTACTACTACTACTAACTACAATTACTTTATTTAGCTACTACTCCATAATTGCAGTGCAATCCTACATGTAATCAAATAATTGTAACATCTCTCCATGAACAGAAACAGAATTCCTAACAGAAAAAGCATTTCAAACAAATGTGCTCTACTGATCAAGGGTCATGATAAACAGACTCCATCTTGGTCTGTTCAGTTTTCCCTCACACGCTTGAAAATTGTAGAAGCTCAAACATATCATCTTAACAGGAAAATTATCCTCCAAGGAAAATGATTTGTCATACATTTATATTTTTACTAATGCTATTCATAGTTCATGTTGGACCACATCACCAAAGCAAATTCCTAATGGACTAATTCCTAGAACAAAGGCAATAAGACTTTTCTGATTCTAATTTGATAAAGCTGTTTAGGTGATTGTCAGTTGAGATATAAACACTGAGAAAGCTGTATAGTACATTTATTTGTCTTTAACTATAAATTAGAAGTCAAGCCATTGTGCTCTACAGACTGTAGAGTGTGTGCTTCATGTGGACACACAGATCTTCTGCAGTCAGCTGGAGGTCGATCACCACATCTTCAGGGATTCTGGACAATGCAGTGGACAGTGGAGACATGACCCGACATACTTGATGCTTGTCAACCAGAAGATAAGGATCAAGCCAAGAGCAACGAAGTCCTGGCCACGGACCGAAAGACGCTCCTGCACAACAGGATAAAGGGCCTTGTGTATTGTTGGTTTGCCAGGAAAGTCAAAACCTGTAATGCAGAGCTGCTCAAAGTGTGGGCCGCTCCCGTTAAAGGGGGGGAGCAGAGCTGTGCCAGGAGGGGCGCGAGACGTTTAGAGAAATGTGTGCACATTACACGTGACAGACGTGTTTTGAGCAACAGATAAACGCCCAGTGCCAACACGGGGTCCATCTCTAAATACGAGAGAGCAGTGTGCCCCTCGCACACGCCCGCCTCTGCGCCCCTCGCACACGCCCGCCTCTGCGCCCCCGGCAGTCGCCCGCGATGTTCTCTCCGCCCCGCACACGCCCGCCTCTGCGCCCCCGCACAACGCCCGCCTCTGCGCCCCTCGCACGCGCCCGCTCTGCGCCCTCTCGCACGCGCCCGCCTCTGCGCCCCGCACGCGCCGCCTCTGCGCCCCCGCACGCGCCCGCCTCTGCGCCCCGCACACGCCCCCTTGCACCCCTCGCACACGCGCCTTTGACCCGCCTCTGCACCCCTCGGCACACGCCCGCCTCTGGACCGCTCCACACGCCCGCCTCTGGACCGCTCACACACGTTTGCTGCTGGTTTAGAATGAGTCAGGTTTCTTGCGATCTGTCCCTTCTACACTTTCATCTCCCAGGGGGGTGCGCACCAGACAATGTTTTGATCTGCTGTAAAGAATACACCATTTCCAGGCCAACCAGTGTTAGTTCACTGGGCATCTTAAATACATCCATGTGCGTTGGCATTTGGGAGATATATATAATAAATAATATATAAATTATATAAACAGTTAAATTAATACACGAATCCTATGCATTTGAGATGAGCGTGTTTCAGTAGACAATGCAGCATGTCCCAGACTTTATCAGTCGCAAGGGTCTGTTTCTTTGAAGAGGACAGGTCAGAGCTCCTCCAGTGTTAGGTTATTGTCCTCTGCATTTGACCCATTTTATGCACATGTTCTCATCAGTAAACCGTTCCACGACCTCAGCAGTGACTGTCTTCAGACAATAAGATGCAGATGAACGAAGAAAAAATATTAAGCATTTAGTATTATTATACTAATAGTATTATTAGTATTAACAATTATTATCTAATTATTCAGTCTAAAGGCATATCAATAACAGATACAAGAGGTATCCATGATTATGTTAATGCAAATGAGTTAAATGACTGTCCATTTTAAATCATCTAAATTTTGTCCAATCAGGATTATTTATTCCTTAATCCTAAACATTCAGGGAAAACAATGGAGTAAATTATTCCATTCCAGCTTTCCCATAATTAAAATCTTTAGTTGGAGGCTTGAATTAGGTAATTTACGAGTAAATATACAATTAAACAAAAAAACTTTGCTTGTTTAAACCCCTTCTGATTCTGATTCTGATTAAAGATTAATAAATGTAAAATGCATGTTATTTTACGCCCAAGCTACACTGGCCAAATGTTTAATCACCATGGCCATGAAAATGTGGTACTTTCCTCCTCGTGGCTGTATTAATTAATCTTTTATTAAATCACGTTTTGTCCTAAGAGTAAAAACATAATTAGTGTTTATTTGCAATCTGTCCAAATACGGACGTTTGAAAAGTCTTTTCACAACCGGCCTTCAAATGTAGCCTTCGGCGGATGCAGCCTCTGGATTGGGACAGTATGTGTTTTCAGTGACACGTCGCACATTGATGACATCACAGAGGGATACTGTTTCAGAACTCAGCACTACTAAAATGTAAACTTATATTTTTCAAAATGTCACTAACTGCAACTTAACAGAAGTAAAACTATGATACATCTTACTATCCAACAAACTAAGCCATGATTAGAAAAACAGGAGAAGCTGTTTTTCTAATCCCAAATCAACCTCAGGGTTCTCGAGCACACAAACCCTTCTGCTGATGTGTCGAGCCCTGTTCTCTTGAGATATTGGTCAATAAGAGCCTCCTGCAGCACAGGTAAACGCATTTAACCCACCGGAGGGCTTGTACATGACGTGACACCCTGATCGACTCTGCGTGGGTTCATAAGTGCGGTGTTATCCTGCCTGCAACGCCTCTGGATGTGGAGTCTTTTGTTCTCCATGACAACTCTGTGTAAATCTGTCTGTGAGCGAGACGGTGCGGCGATACTGGCCTCCGGAGCGCCGCATAATCCATCCTGCAAACCTCTCCCAGCATTAAAGCCCCTGCTCTGCTTTTGTTCCAGTCAGCCCATAACGTGTGTCACCGTGGCACTGGTAATTATTTCAGTCCTCCCGGCAGCTGTCTGTCTGTTGCCCGGGGTTTGCAGGGTTGTGAGATGAGACGAGCAGGGGCTGGGAGAGTGACAGCCTGGAAACAGCGCGCAGCTTTTGAGTCTACTGTACATGATTTATTTCCTTTTATTAGCAGGCAAACAGGGGCAGGAGAGGGGAGAGAGGCAGGAGAGGAGGCAGAGGCAGGAGAGGAGGCAGAGGAGGCAGGAGAGGAGGCAGAGGAGGCAGGAGAGGGGGGGAAGAGAGGCAGGAGAGAGGCCCAGAGGGAGGCAGAGAGGAGCAGAGCAGGAGAGGAGGCAGAGGCAGGAAGGGGAGAGGAGAAGAGGAGGCAGGCAGAAGAGGCAGAGAGAGGAGGAGAGAGGCAGGAGAGGGGAGAGGAGGCAGAGAGGCAGGAGAGGAGGCAGAGGCAGGAAGAGGAGAGAGAGCGGAAGAGGAGGAAGAGGAGGCAGGAGAGGGGGGAGAGGCAGGGAGAGGAGCAGGAGAGGAGGAGGCAGGAGGAGGAGCAGAGGCAGGAGAGAGAGGCAAGGCAGGAGAGAGGCAGAGGCAGAGAGGAGGCAGAGCAGGAGAAGGCAGAGCCAGGAGAGGAGAGAGAGCGGAAGAGCAGGAAGAGGAGGCAGAGAGGGGGAGAGGCAAGAGGAGGCAGAGCGAGGCAGGAGAGGAGGCAGAGGCAGCGAGAGGAGGCAGAGGCAGGAGAGGGGGGAGAGGGAGGCAGAAGGCAGGAGAGGAGAGAGAGGCGGAAGAGGAGGCAAGAGGAGGGCAGGAGAGGGGAGAGGCAGGGAGGAGGCAGAGGCAGGAGAGGAGAGAGAGGCAGGAGAGGGGGGAGAGCAGGAGAGGAGGCAGAGGAGGCAGGAGAGGAGGCAGAGGAGGCAAGGAGCAGGGGGAGAGGGAGGAGAGGAGGCAGAGCAGGAGACAGGAGAGGAGAGAGAGGCCAAAGAGGAGGAAGAGGAGGCAGGAGAGGGGGGGGAGGCAGGAGAGTATTTGCATTATTTTTGTATGTATGATATGTATGAGTTGTATGAGGGGTGACTGGAGCCTATCCCAGTGCCTTTGGGCCTTAGGCGGCGTACACCCTGGACAATGGCCAACTTGCCACAGGGTTAACACAGAGACATAGACACACAACCATTCACTCTCACTCATTCACTACAGTTGCCAATTTACCTAACACGTGTGTTAGGTATGTATGAGTTGTGTTTTGTTTTATTCTCACATGTTTATCTGCAAGTGTGATTATTCAGTTCATAATATAATCATAAAAAAATTTAAAAAATGATTGAAATTTGTAGGCAGCAACAATTAGTCATTTCAGTTCAGTTTCTACTAAAAAGGTCAAACTGCATGCAAAGTATTCTTTCATCATTATCATTCCTTTTTCATTCAGAGAGTCTGATTTCATGATAACCCTGATACATCCCTACACACATTTCACACACAAATCCTGCATATTTAGGCTGTTCTCTCAAGATGAAAACACTCTGTCCCACCTTGTGATGTCATTAAGAAGTGCTCCACTGCGTTTTTAAAATCCACACGCCTTCACTTGAATCATTTAGATCAGATCACCAACTTAGCAGGAAGCTGGAGGGCCAAAAATAATTGGTTGGAGGGCCGCATTTGGCCCCCGGGCCGTAGTTTAGACATGCCTGATTTAGATAATAAATCAGCCCTGTAATTGCCTAACTTTGAAGCTTCAGCAACTGTTTTAGCCTCATTTAAACTCCGTGCACCAGAAAATATTTGAGACTTTCTGCGGCAATCTCAACTGAACAAAAGGTTAAAAACATTTCAATAAAAACAGACAAAAACTCAAGTTTATTCAAATGCGTTATAGAGGAAAGTGGCTCAATCGAGGCTAAACATATCTGTTCATTTTAATAAAACTACAACTTAACCCATCCTGACCTATGCTAAAAATACAGAATTACTCAAATAATGTGAATGAAACACTCATCCCGGTATGTTTTTGATGAGGCAACCTTCTAACATGGCGAAAAGCTCACTGTCAGTTTGGCGTGATATAGGACTTTTAGGATTTGCTTTTAAAAAAATGACCTCATTTAGTGAAGCCCACAACGTTGGCCTACTTCCTGTGCGGACATGGGCCTCAGATGTGATATAATGGTGCCAGTTGTCCTCGGAGTTGCAACTTGTAAATTCAAACTGGAACACCCTTCGAACTCCAAATTACTTCTTGAAAACTCTCGAGAACATTTCAGAATCTGACTGGAGATCAGTTTTATGCCATTGTGTGTAACATTCCAGACAAAGTAAGACAAGCAGATGGTGTGCCAGAAATGTTACAAGTCAGGTCTGTGGATCCTCAACTATGTATTTGGGCATCCAAAATAGAAATCCTCTTTGAAGCTTATTGTTCATTTTTAGGAGTTGGTTCCACAAATGGCTTAAAGTCCTTTCAACTGACGATGATTACGTCTTTGGAGTTGAATAATGGAACCATTTTATGAGAAGCAGAACTTTGTTTTATGCTGCTAAGCCCAGTAATTACAGAGATATGAATCATAAGTCAGGTCAACAAATCTGACCGCTGACTGAAACAGCAAATTCTGCGAGAATTCTTACTTGCCCTCCTGCTCAGACTAAAACTATAGGTGTTCTAGAATGTTGTGATGTCACGTGAATCCAACCTATTGCTGTTTCAGATGACATCACAGCATTCGCCAGGCCAACAACATTTAACACAGATGGGAGCAGTTTTGTGGTATAATACAAGAAGTCTCTAATAGAAATCATCAGAAAATTGAAACTGAAAACAGACCATTCTCAGTGACATCACATTATTTTAGTACTGGGTGGCAGAAAGCTATCAATTAAACAGCTGATTCTCACATTTGGAGCTGAGGACACAATTTTAGCCCGATTTTCCTCTGGTTTTCAGTGGTGCCGAGTCAGTCCCAGTCATCTCTAGTTGAAGACAGCTGCAGCTGCTTCAGTCTCGTCGTGTGGAGCTGTTCTGGACTAGACAATACACTAGACACTCACTCACTGCACAGCTGCTTGTGTCAGCTTCAACCTCTGTCTTTGTCATCACACCCTGAAGAGGGCTGGAGGGAGCCTTCACGGGTCGGTGTCCTGCATTCCTGAAATAAAGATTTTTCAAGATTTTTCTTTTTTTCCATTTAAATGTTTTTCTTTTTTTAATTTAAGAACACAAAGCGAAACAAGACAAAAGAGGGATCAAATATCAAATATAAATCAAGAAAGTAGATGTTCAACAAATCATAAAAAGAGAAAGAAGAGAAAATGATGGCAGAGAAAACCCAAAAGTCCAAAGTCTGTCAAATGTCCAAATGCAATTTTCTTCTTATTACGAATGTTTAATATAACACTTTTTACATTTTTCTAACCGAGTGAGGGCCTGATACTTACAAACTCTGTTTATTAAATATTCTTCCAAAATATGTTTTCAGAGTTATATTAAATATGTTTGTCCTGCGACGATTTGGCCACTGTCCAGGGTGTACCCCGCCTAAGGCCCAAAGTCACTGGAATAGGCTCCAGTCACCCGCAACCCCTAACGGGAACAAGCGGTAGAAAATGGATGGATGGATGGTTTACGTCGCAGTGTCTTATGATCAAGAATGACTCAAACATTGGCCACATGCATAAATGCTAAAGTGAGTTTAAAACTGAGGGCAAGTCAGAATTCTGGGGTAGAATTTTCTGTTTAACTGCCAAAGTGCTAAAGTTTGTTTCTGGTTGATGAGGAAATGAATGGGCCTATCCACGTGAAACAAAAACTGGTTAAACATACTCTGTCAGAACAAATGAAGAAAGGGCACATTATTATAATTTTGTTTTAATTTCTAGACAAAGTGGTGTTATTATTCAGTCACAAAGAAAGGATTGTAAAGAATGACTTATAGCCATTAGTTTATCATAGCAAATCTGCCTGCTCCAATCGCTGACAAGAAAATAATAAAGTTCAACATTTGTGGACTTTATGGTCATTTCTTTCCAAAATAGTGAGTGTTATATATAACCCTGCCCTCCATCTGATATCATGACATCAATTACTCAGTTGTGGATGCAATATTAACAATGAGATTGATATGAATATGTTTTTCTCCATTCTCATTCTTTTCTTCATACCAAGTCCACAGCTGCGATCCAGAAACCTTAAATTACTATCATTATGGGACTATAAGTCAATGAGTGTCGTCTGTTATTTAGCGTGTTTATGCTTTTTCTCTTCATGTATCCTGTGTGTCCTTTGTGTGATCTCCAGTAGAGATTAGATTAAAGGCAAAGGTTAGGCTGAATAAGACTTTTTCTCTTGTTTAACCATTTTCAAACATTGTTTCCTCGTCCAAAGATTAGCTTTTTCTTCCACATACACTGCAGGTCTAGATGCTCAATTTCGATTTTGATCCCAAATCAGATTTTTTTTTAGATATTGCAAATAAAATGCGTCTCAAATCAGTGTTCTTGTGTTAACCCAAGCAGCCCTGAAGTGTCTGATGTGGAGAAGAAACAGGATAAAACCAGGAGTCATGCTGAGGATGAGGAAGCACCATTTGTCAAGCCTTTTGTCTTAAAATATAAACTTTTGCCTATGTCCAAGTTTACAAAACCAATTCATTTTAAAACTGCACTTATTTTTGCACTTTTCCCATTTAAAAATGTGGCATTTCAGCACAGCAGAAGTCAGATTAATGTGATCTTTGTGTTCGGTCTACAGTTTTAGTTCCCCATGAGAAAGTGGCCTGGGTCGCATTTGACAAAAATCGGATTCACCCAGCAGTGTGAATGAAGCCATAAAGACCCTTAAAGTAGCACCTACACCAAACCTGATGGATCATATAGAAGGATTTGTTTATATTTAATTCTAAACCTGATTTATTCAATTTCCAGTCAAATTTTATATACTTAAATAAGATAACTAAAATCTCAAATGAGAAGATCATTTGTATCTAATATGTCAAAAAAATTCAAAATTCTATTTTTTTTACATGAAAACATCTCATGATGAAACACTTCAAAAATCTCTAAATTTAAGATTGTTTCTTCACCTGCTGTGTCTTTGGCTGGACAATCCAGAATTATATCTCAATCAATATCACAGTCTGGTGAATTAGCCAATCAGGGACAGGTATGGTCCTTCTTCTGAGCGAAGCACAAAACTTCTGTTAATCTGAGGTGAGAGAAGTTTGATTTGGTTCTAAATGACGACGGCCAATGAGCCTTAAACAGCCATGCTTTGTTTGTGTAGACCTGCTGCTTTCAGTAGAAGGTGTGCTAACACAAATCCTGCAAAGGGAACACAGAATAAAGGAAACTCATGTGTTGTTCTTTAGGTTCTAAAACATGAGGTCCCAAAACAAAGGTAAGAGCATGTTTAAATAACAAGAACAGTACAAATAATGCAGAATGTCTCATTTAAGAAATATCATTTTGTCAGTTAGGCAATTTTATCAATACCAGATTTACAAAGTGGACGCCTATCACTCACGTTGAAAAGTCGATTTGCCACGTGCAGCAGTGCAGGTACTCACAGCGCATTTTGTATTTTTCTCCTATATTCTCTTTCATTCCGATAAAACGCATCTTTGTGCTTCACACGCCGGCCTCAGATGATGTAAACCAGCCACAATCACTCTTCCCCGGCAGACGTGCGCACATGAGTAATGCCTCTATCAGGGAAAAGAGATGCAGATCGGGGGATAGCGAGGAGATACGCAGCTTGTGCATGTACCCGCCCGCTCTCCATACATCAAACCACTGTAGTGAGACCCTTTTTATACTTTGACTATGCTGCCACATAATGAAAGATGTGTCTGTCTCATAAACAGCACAATTTAGTCCTCGCACTAAATTACACGTTGCCTGTCTGCTCAAGAACAGTTGGCAGATAAAACGGAGCGTTGTTGAGAGTACAAACTTATCGCTGATGGGCAAACAGGTGAGTACGAAAAGACTGTATGCTTGGAGGACTGTACCAGATTTTCTCTGTCTAGAAAATGTGAGCGACAGATCTAGTTCATTTTAAACTTTTTGCAGCAGTCCGCATGTAACGCTCACTTACCTAATGCATTCTAGGACTCCTGTTATTCACCACGATGAGTTCATAAGCGCTTGTCACAACTTACAGAGCCCAGAGCGACCAACCACACTAATGAAGTTTTTGGAAACTCTTGAAATGTCTGGATCTTGTTCAGTTAAAAATTCTATTGACCAAATGGAAGCTCATGGATGAGTTGGTGCCAGAGCCCGTTTATAATAAATCCACATTGATCACAAATATAGCAACAGCCGGAGAGAGAATCTTCCTTCAATGGACTGAAGTAGTGGAATGTTATTTATTTATTTGACATGGACATAGCAATTACAATGGATGAACCAGATGCATTGTTCCATTGTTATAGAAAACATTTTCATTTTCAACTCCTGTCCATAGGAGACTTTAGAACAATTCAGTAAAAGAACTTAGCAAATGTACTGTAAGTAAACAATATTAAGATAACAACCTACATTTCACTCACACTTACCATGTGTGCCACTCTGCCCTGATTTCAGCCACAGTTTCAGTTTGTTAAAGATATTTGGCTCAGTTTACATTTTCAGGTCAGTGAAAGGCACGATCCATTCAAGGAGAAACTGTCCTGTTGATGTTCTGAACTTTGGAACTCGACAGTGTGCACAGACAGAAGGTCTGAGGGCCCTGACGCCTGACACATTTGTCAGAAATCTTTAGATAATACATTATAAACATCTCACACATAGTTCATCTAAAGTCTATGTAAAGTCTATACAAAAAGAAGATGCCTGAAAATGTAAATGACGCGTATGCTGTGACTAAATTAGACAGATAAAATGTTATGTTTGTAATTGATGTTTGAGAATTGGCAGGGAAACACGGTCTTCATCACTCTCCTCTTCATGTATTTATTTAACTGGTGTGTTTGGAACCATTGCACCTTTGTCGGCACTAAGGCCACTACAAAGTCCAGGAAGAGCTCGGCGCACCTACCCACTGAACAAGAGCGATTTTTAACACTAAAAGCTTTGGTCGAGTTTTGTCTGTGACAATTAGTTTAGCGAAAGCTAAATCTAGGGAGACTAGACCTGGTACTTCATTAAAGATACATACGCTCTGCACAAGCGTGTGCGTCTAGGGACGGTCAAACATGGGAAAGAATCAATCTAAAAGCCATGTGCCCATCCTGGAGACATCTGGTACGCTGGCAATGTCAAATAAATATGGGAAACAGTGTCTGGAGTGTCTGCCAGTGTGGTCCAATAGATTTGATTTTCCATCTGGCAGATCACTAAGTACGGTCAAATGTATGAGTGTATGAATTTGATTTGATTGATTGAATGTATGAAAATTGTTAAATCGAATGAATAGAAATTCTGGTTTCGTGATTTCTGTCATGTCTTTGTGATTTTAATGCATTTTTTTCCTGTTGTGTGAAGCACTTTGAATTGCCTTGTGTACAAATTGTGCTCTACAAATAAACTCGCCTTGCCTTGCCTTTGTGAGGACAGTGATCCTGTGCTTGCTTGATCGTTTATATTTCAGTTCCTGTATCATTCGAATTCAACATCTTTACAATTAACAATCATATCATAATGCTACATTGGATAAAAGACTGTTTAACAAATCAAGCTAAACTCAGACTGGAACCTTTCTAATCATACCTTTTGTACTTTCTTATCAGTATTTAAAATGTCAGTAAATAGTCATTAATTCATAGTTTCTTTCTTTGAAGCTGTGTTTTTGTGGTCATACTACCTTGTTGTTAGCAATTCCAAAGTGGTTTTGCTGTATTTGTATAGGACTAACAACAACCAGCCCTAGGTTCAACTGAGTGAAACAAAGCAAAAGTTTAAGTTCATGCAGTGCGTTGTTGAGCATTATAAGAGAGTGTAGACTTCATCAGAGCACTAACTAAGCATAAAGATAAAAAAGGTTAACCAAAGTCATTGCTAAATTATGCTTAACCAAAAATGAGGCAGAAACTGTTATAGTTGGATCTAGGAACAGTTAAGGTTAAGCTGCAGTGCGAAGAAAACAAAAACATACACAGCCGAGACTTTCACACTACTTTTCCACAAGGGGGCGTTACACATGTACTTTCCTTGTAGTCGAGTAAAAGAGTGAACTGTGCACTGGCCATTCTGGTGTAGTGTTTGGTTAACTCTTGTTGTCAGTCTGCAGTGAAAAGGTGAATCTTGTTGATTGGGTTTGTAAATTTGATGTGCTGATCATTGTTACACAACAGTCAGCAATGCATTTCGCGCCGTGGCCCGAGCTGCTGTGGGCTTTTCAGATCACGCCATGGTTCACCTGATCCCCACGTACAGACAGGCTGAAGTTCTCCAAACGTGTATTGAGGACCACTAAGAAGTGGACCAGTGAGGCAGTGGAGGAGCTGCGTGAGTGTTTGGATATTACAAACAGGGAGGTTTTCAGAGCTGCCACAGATAGTTTGGATGAGTACACGGACACTGTGATGTCATACATTCAATTCTGTGAGGACAGCATCATATCAACACACACCAAAGTCACTTTTGATAATGACAAACCCTGGTTCACACCAAAACAGAGGCAGAAGGGGGCAGCGCACGGGGCTTAGCAAAGAGATGTCGAGAGCTAGATCACAGTACAATACGCATCTGAAGCAGCAGTTCTCTGACAACAACCCCGCCTCCGTATAGAGGGGGCTCCGGCTTCTCACCAACTACAAGCCCAGAGCCCCCCACGCTGCAAACGACTGAAAACTGGCTGAGGAGCTTAACACCTTCTACTCCAGGTTTGAGGCCACCCCCCCTCGGCCACTGTGGCCACCTCTGCCAACCCAACCCCGGAACCCCCCACCTCCCCCACCACTCACTCAGTTCAGAGACAGGATGTAAACAGACTATTTTGGAAATCCAACCCCCAAAAAGCTGCTGGGACAGACGGTGTCGCCCCGCCACCCTAAGACACTGTGCAGGTGAACTGACCCCGGTCTTCACTGACATTTTAACACCTCTCTGGGGTCATGCCACGTCCCAGGCTGCTTCAAGTCGTCCATCATCGCCCCTGTCTCCAGGAAGCCCTGGATCACTGGACTTAATGACTACAGGCCAGTGGCGCTGAAGTAGTCATGAAGTTATTTGAACGCCTGGTCTTGCCCCAACTCAAGTCCATCATCAAATCCCCCTGCAGTTCGCCTACAGAGCCAACAGGTATGTAGACAATGCCATCACCCTGGCACTCCACTTCATCTTGCAGCATCTGGACTCCTACGGGAACCTACGCCAGGATCCTGTTTGTGGAATTCAGCTTTGCATTCAACACCATCCTCCCTGCTCTGCTCCAGGACAAGCTCTCCCAGCTCAACGTGCCTGACTTCCTGGATCACTGACTTCCTGACGGATCGGGAGCTGGGGAACAAGGTCTCAGACACTCGGACTATCAGCACAGGAGCTCCACAGGGTTGTGTACTTTCTCCTCTGCTCTTCTCCCTGTACACAAACTGCTGCACCTCCAGCCACGACTCCGTACATTTTAATTGTTTTCTTTAATGCATGCCCTTTTTTATTTCATATATGTTGTTTTTATTATTGTCCATAGTTGTATGTTGCACCTTGACATGATTCTCATTCTGATAGTTCTGACAGCAAACAGCTTCACAGTTTATGAGTCAGAAACGAGACTGGAGATATGGCTTCGTCCCCAAGAGCGTAATCCCTTTTGACCGCTTTTTCTACTACTACATTACGTTTTTATATCACAAGAAGTTAGTTCCTTTTTTTGATTATTGATCATGTTCATACGTGCATGTAGAAATTATTAGGACTTTATTCAGGAAGAGTGTGTGATTTAATGTCATGGTTCAATCAGCATTCAGCATCAGGTTTAAGAACACAGAAAACTCAAAATCATTGAATCAAACTGTAAATGCACCACACACTCTAAAGAATCCAATGACACGTCGAATTGAACCCAGATGCCTTCAGTCCTCGCTGCGGGGCGTGTGTGTGCGCTTGTGCTGTGAGTGCGACATGTGCAGCACATCAGAATGCCTTGTTCTTTTGCAGTTTTCCTGAGCCCTGTTTTGAGTCTTTGTGCGGATGTCACTCACGCGTCGCTTTAACTGTCAGTAACACAGACAGCAGCCCACCCACTCCTGCTGCAGCTCCATGCTCCATTTCACTCGACCACACCAACGCTCCACACACCAACGCTGCACACACCAACGCTCTACACACCAATGCTCCACACACACAGGCAGAGACTGAGCATCACAGATCAGCCCCCAAGATCAGGGTTTATTTTGGTCAAAAATGTCAAAGCGTGTTGTTTTGTGGCAAACGTCCTGGGAGAAATGCCATACGTTTTTACTCCAGGTGTCCTTCATTCACATAAAACAATGATATTAAAATTAATATAAAAGGCTTTTGTTACCACCATTCATCTGCCAAATATCCTCTTGCTGGAATGGAATTGCAAAATGAAGTCAAAGTAAATGTACTGATTTATTATGCTACAAAATATTAAACAAATTAGAGTAGAGTGTGAAGGGTTATGGGCTCATGACACATGGGCGGCGACAAACGATGGCGACCAGCACTTTACAAGGCAATGTGGGGGAAGTGTCTTGCCTAAGGACACAACAACATTTTGGATATGCTGTTCTTCAACTCAGTACTCCATCAAAGAAACTTTCTCTAATTGGCTGTAGTTAGGCAACAGCAAAAGTTGAAAATGTTATAACTTTTATGCATTGTGTCACAGGCATGTGCGCATGAGCACTACTTTTGCTTGTGGCAGACCTGAGGAACACTTGCTATTTTGGCATTGTAGCTGAAGTTCAATTGTAAAGGAATATAGAAGCAGCACCATCGCTCCTCACGCATCGGGCTCATAAGTCTAGAAGCATTTTGTGTGATCTACCGCTATGGACCAACTTGACCTGCATGTTTCGAAGGTAGGAAAAACCTAGAGCAGTGGTTGCCAAAGTGGGCAGAACCACAGCTCAAGGTAATCTATACCTAAGAACTAGGCATCCTAGGGTTAGAAGTTAGGTTAGTTAGGTTAATTGAGTGGTTACTAAACCTGAATCATTCTTAATTGTTTGTTATGGATTAAGCCTGTGTTCTTTGTAGCCTTGGTAAGGCTAATTAAGGTGTAGTTATTATAACACGTTCCCCCAATTTTGATGTGGAATCACTGCACAAAATAGAATTTGAAAAGTTAAGTATAATACATTTTGACTAGACTATGACTTTTCTAGGTTATAGAAACACATTACTGGACGCATATAGCTGCTGTGACACTACAGTAGCTCATTATAAACATGAAAATGTTTCCAAAAATGTGTCTTTATTATTGGCCACGTCCCATCAGTGAGCGTGATCAGAGCTGTTTGAGGATGTTTGAGGATGTGGGACAGAACAGCGCTGACAGGAGCAGGCTTGTGTTGTGACTGACAGATGTACAACACTCCACTCAAACAAAGATACAAGCAGCCGCTGCAGAGATGTTCATGGAATATTGATAATAAGGAGAGGAGCTGCAGAGGATTCTGTCTGCATGAGTTTTACACACCAAATGTAACAGAGCGGAGATACTGTAGAAGGAGAAAAGCGAGGAGGCTGCGGACGGAGCGATGCGATTTGGCACCTTCTCTTTTAAGGGCTAGTCTGCAATGTGTTTGTTTTTTCCATTAGTTGACTAGTCAAACCTTAACACCTAATGGCAATGTGTAGCCAGTGGAAAGCACACGCTTTTCCATGACTGACAGGCAAATCAGCCAATTAGAGACAGACAGTCCGGTGTATCAAAACAAATATGGCTCCTGATGAGACGGACTGAAAAACATCTCACTCTTTCTTTTTGCAGAGCCTCATTCTTGTCAAAGGAAAAACTCAGTTGGGAACAAAAGAAACCTGGAGGAGAATCAAATTAAAAGAGAGATCCACTTCCATGGACTAAACCAGGGGCCTCATCGATAAAGGATTGCGTAGGAATTTTGCTGCACACGTGTGTACTCTCACTGAGTCGAGAATTGATGTTATGCTGGATAATGTATTAAATAAGATAATAAGCAATTAATTAAATACCTACACAAAGTAAAATGAAATAATCTAACATATGCTTAACCCACAGGGAAGAGTACCACTACATAAGTGGTGCCCTAGTGGCGACCCTGTGTGAAACGAGATAAACATACTACAGTGAAGTAGTGCTCGGATGCCATGGCCTTTAATATTTACCTGCGCTTAAATGTTCTGCTCTTTAGAGGAACGAGCAGAACGTCAAGGTTTTTGCATGTAACGCCAATAAGCCAATCACATCGCTGCATTGTTTAGTGCAGAGGAAAGTCCAGTGTGTGATGATCAGCACACATCTCATGTCAGCTTTATATTCTACCTCAAATCAACTTTCAAATGAATAATAAATAAAACAATGAAATGTATTTTAAAACCATCATTAGACAATTTCATATAAAATATAATTAATTGTGAAATTGTGAAAAATAACTAGGACTATAATAATACAATAATTTACGTATGTTATGATATAATAATATATATTATATCGGTGTAATCCCTCATTCGTCCAGGAGTGTTCCATTGTAGAAAAAGATTCAGTTGTAGTCATCTGGACTCTGTTTTACAAAAAACAAAACGTTTCAACTCTCATCCAAGAGTCATTCTCAATCTGAGAAACAAGTCTGAGAACTCTTGTTTATATCCTACACTGTGAGAGCCCTGCCCACAGGGCGGGACCTCCTGCTAATGGCCCATTGAAACTGGGATGGGCCTATTGTTCTATTGTTCCCTGCCTCACCTTGAGTGCCTATTTAGCATCTGAAGGCTCTCCAGGTTTCAGCAGACCATTATAAACAACGGGAAGGTTGAATCTTAAACTCCATTACGATTTAATGAAGGATTCTCTTTTTTTAACAAAGATGGCCTCCTTAACTCCTCTTTCAAACCATCTTTTCTCCTGCTCAGAATCGCCACCTCACCGTCTTCAATAGAGTGTTTGTGCTTTAAGATGAAGATGCAACAGCGCTCTGGGGTCCTGAACTTGCGTGTCTTCTGTGCTGATAAAGCCTTCTGTGAAGTGGCTGTTTAGTCTCCCCATATTAATCGACTAAACTTTCTTCACTGCATTGGATAGAATACACTACATTCTCGTTTTTGTGTCGGCATCTTGTCCTTAGGGTGAACCAGTTTTTGTCTTAACGTGTTCCTGGTTTGAAATAAACAGGGACTCATCTGTTTGTCTAAAAAGCGTGCCCACCAGACTCAGAGGCGCAAGAGGAGAAGAGATAAACACACACGTCCGGATGCCTCTCTCAGCCTGTGATACCCGCGCTCTGAACAAAGTGAGAGAACCAAAAAGCAGACAAGGGACAAAAGAGAAAACAAACCAAGAAGAAGTGTCTCTATCCCTTATGTCTCAGGACTGTCAGAAAAAACTGCGCAACGAATTTAGAACAACACGAAGTCCCTGTTTATTTCAAATCAGCAAACGTTAAGACAAAAAACTGGTTCACCCTAACAGGACAAGATGCCGACACAAAAAAGCAGCACATGTAGTGTATTCTATCCAATGCAGTGAAGAAAGTTGTAAAGAGCGTACATAGGGGAGATCTAAAGCCACTTCACAAGAGGCTTATCAGCACAGAAGGACACGCAAGTTCAGGACCCCAGAGCGCTGTGGCATCTTCATCTTAAAGCCACAAACCACTCTATTGAAGACAGTGAGTGGAGATTCTGCAGGAGAAAAAAGATGGTTTGAGAAGAGGAGTTAAGGAGGCAATCTTTGTTAAAAAAAGAATCCGTCATTAAATTGTAATGGAGGTTTAAGATCAACCTTCCCGTTGTTTATAATGGTCTGCTGAAACCCTGGAGACGCCCGGCATTCGGATGCTAAATAGACACTCAAAGGTGAGGCAGGGACACAAATAGAACAATAGGCCCATCCCAGGTTTCAATGGGCATTAAGCAACCGTAGCAGGAGGTCCCGCCCTGTGGGCAGGGCTCTCACAGAGTAGGATATAAACAAGAGTTCTCAGACTTGTTTCTCTGATTGAGAATGACTCTTGGATGAGAGTTGAAACGTTTTGTGTTTTTTCTAAAACAGAGTCCAGATGACTACAACTGAATCTTTTTCTACAATATATATTATAATATAAAAGTGGCAGAAACCCAATGAAGTTCCGGACCTTGGCTTGTTTTCTCAGTTAATCTAGATTCTAATGCTATTGCTAACACCCAGAGCAGCTGAAACACAGACTGAAACACTCACGGAAGAGGCTCTGTGCAGCTGAAAACATTCTTAATGACAGACATTGTATTTTACCTCTTTGTCTTCACTGAGCCTTAAGAGGGAAATCCAAACTTTGGTCAAATCAGCGGCGTAACTGGAGGGATGTGTAGCATTTGTTTACATGCATATTATGTAGTGACATGCATACTAAGTAGTGACATGCATACTAAGTAGTGACATGCATACTAAGTAGTGACATGCATACTAAGTAGTGACATGCATACTAAGTAGCCAAAGCTTCTGCCTTTTTACACCCCTCAAACATAAACAATATGGAGAAAAAACACGAGTTTTCTAAGCAGAGGGCTAAAACATCACCTAATGTCTGTGTTACTGCGAACAATGCACTGTACTGTGGAGGAGGAATATTTTAAACATTATCACAAATAATTGGAATATTTGAAGCAGACTTATTTTATACAAGTAATACTTTATTCCAAATGGAGCCAAATTCAGCATTGCCCACCTGTGTTTCTAAAGGCACGGCATCAGACTAAACTGTGTCAATTTAAAAACAAAAACATAAAAAATAAGAAGATTGAGATAGGTATTGGATCGTTATGGGAGATAACAAACTATAAAAAATGGGATCGGGAGCCAAAAAAAAAACAATGTAGTAAAAAGGCTATTACTTTAGATTTCTTGCAAATATAAAGGAAAGGGATCTAAATACATAGTGCACTAAACACAAACTTCCTCAGACGGGCTCCTTCTCTCCTCTCTGAGCACAGATCACCTTCTGCCTCTGTTCACAGGGTGCAGAATCCCACGTCAAGTTGTCTGTTTTAGCAATCTCATACTTAACGTAGAACATCTTATGTCACGTTTGGACCAGTTTGTTTGCATGAGCGCTTTATGAATGAGACCCCTGGACTGTAGAGACAGAGGGCTAGAGGAGTCATGCAGACAGGAACGGAAGGGAGACATCTAAGGCTCAACTGCAATTTTAGACATGTTTGGACCATTTTCTTCATTGTTATGTGTAAAAACACCTTCACCAGCAGCAGAGTCGGACGATCCATCATTGTGAGGGGTTCTGGTTATATTATAGAGCTGATTTGAAACCTTTCTTTAAACACTTATAAAATAAAAATGGAAAATAACAAGCTGCAGTAATACCTTGGCTAGAATCAATAGGGAAAACTGCTCCACTTTGCTCCTGATGCACTGTCACGATCAAAGCGCGATGCACTTACGGCGTGTTTCATCTAATCCTCCACTCTCTATTCATTTAGCAAGTTAATCAGTGAGCAAACGCATGGCTTTGCACGCCACATTTAATTGATATCTTTTTAGAGAAAAAGTTAATTCAATAAAGTCATTATTTGTCAGTGTAATTTACAGCCTACAGAGCATCACAGAGCAAGCTGTTCATTTGCCACATGAGCACCTTTTGATTTAAATTTCCTATGAATGTAATTTAAAGGAAACATATTCTTCATTATTTGTATCGTTATTGGCATTTAAACCTGCTCTTGACAACCTTTACTTTGGCATCTCATGTGCTGGAAAAAAGCAAATTCAGAATGAGAGTGTTTCTGACATTTGGAGGAAGAAGAGAAGAGAACTTTCTATTGCAACTTGAGGTAGGTTTTTGATGAGGCCACAATCTTATAACATAGTTAAGAGCTCCAAAAAGTCAATTTTGCTTAGTATGTGTCCTTTAATAAAACACTTGTCCCGAACTGGTGTCTTTTAACGCAGCAGACACAAGGAGGGTGAAAAGAAATAAAGCATTACCATATCCAAGCAAAACCAACATATTTTTCAGTTGTGAAGGTTTACCAAGCAAAGCCAACATATTTTTCAGTTGTGAAGGTTTACTGTTTGCTAAACCTGACAGAGAGAGCAGGCGGTCGGCTCGCTCCATGTCAGAGCACTGCTACAGCTGTAGTAACTGCTGCGTAAGAGCCTCGTGTTTGTCGGTTTGTGGGGGTCACAAAGCAGTCCCATCAGCCTGCGAGTAGTAGCAGAATCTAAAGCTGGAGCTGTGCCTCAAAGGGTCTGGATCCTGCACCTGAAAAGGGCAGGAGCAGCATCGACAGCAGCAGAGAAGAGCTCACTACTGTTCCAAACGCCAGGGTCACCAATGTGGAAGTCAGCAAAGAGAAAAAATAAATGTTCCAGCTTCACATAATTTCCAATTTAAAAAAAACAAAAACAACCATTACAGTTTACACATTTTGTCGCCAACCAATATTTACACTTTTTGGTGCATCAACTATTGGCCTTAAATCTCCAGCACAGGACCATATTTAGTTTGAGCTGACTAACTGTTAAGGAATGATATCAAGCGTTAGTGAAGAGAATATTACCCAAAATGTGGTACCACAGCTTCATTATGGGTGCGTAGTAAAACAGGTTTTTTCGATGTCTAAAAATAATGTCCATTATTATTTTTCCTTGTTATACTTTTATCATGCAGACCAGTGTAATGTACAGACTTAATTTGTGGTCATTTCAAATAATTTATTTGGGGGAAAACTGGCCCTGCATGTCGGCAGAGCGCCTGCCATCAACTCCTCTGGGAACTGAAACAGTCTGCATCGGCCATGAAAAACAACCACAGTCGATCTGTAGTTTGAACAATAACATCTGCTTAACCGTGAAGTTTTCCAGCTGCAGTCTTTTCACAAAGAAACCATTTTTATAGATATAAATGGTCTCAGTGTCTAAAACAAATATCCAGCATAACTGTCTGCAACATCGCGTGGCGGTCGGGGACGGTGCCTCTGGACTGGCAGACCGGGGTGGTGGTCCCTCTGTTCAAGAAGGGGGACCGGAGGGTGTGCTCCCACACTCCTCAGCCTCCCTGGTAAGGTCATTTCCATGGTACTGGAGAGGAGAATCCGACCGATAGTCGAACCTCGGATTCAGGAGGAGCAGAGTGGTTTTCGTCCTGGTCGTGGAACACTTGGACCAGCTCTATACTCTCCATCGGGTGCTCGAGGGTTCATGGGAGTTTGCCCAACCAGTCCACATGTGCTTTGTGGATCTGGAGAAGGCTTTCGACTGTGTCCCACGGGGTGCCCTTTGGGGGGTGCTGCGGGAGTACGGAGTCCGGGGCCCTTTGCTCAGGGCTGTCCGGTCCTGTATGACCAGAAGCAGGAGCTGTGTTCGCATTGGCCGGCAGTAAGTCAGACCTGTTCCAGTGCGTGTTGGACTCCGCCAGGGCTGCCCTTTGTCACAGTTCTGTTGATCGTTTTTATGGACAATTTTCTAGGCGCAGTCAGGGGGTCGGAGGGGGTCCGGTTTGGAGAACACAGGATCTCATCTCTGCTGTTTGCAGATGATGTTGTCCTGATGGCTCCAGCAAACCTGGACCTGCAACATGCACTGGGATGGTTTGCAGCCGAGTGTGAAGCAGCTGGGAAGAGAATCAGCACCTCCAAATCTGAGGCCATGGTTCTCGACCGGAAAAAGGTGGCTTGCCCTCTCCAGGTGGGTGGGGAGTCCTTGCCTCAAGTGGAGGAGTTCAAGTATCTCGGGGTCTTGTTCACGAGTGAGGGAAGGATGGAGCGTGAGATTGACAGGCGGATCGGTGCAGCGTCCGCAGTGATGCGGTCGCTGCATCGGACTGTTGTGGTAAAGAAGGAGCTGAGTCGAAAGACAAAGCTCTCGATTTACGGGTCAATCTACGTTCCTACCCTCACCTATGGTCATGAGCTTTGGGTAGTGACCGAAAGGACAAGATCGCGGATACAAGCGGTCGAAATGAGTTTCCTCCGCAGGGTGGCTGGGCGCTCCCCTTAGAGATAGGGTGAGGAGCTCAGTCACACGGGAGGAGCTCGGAGTAGAGCCGCTGCTCCTCCACGTCGAGAGGAGCCAGCTGAGGTGGTTCGGGCATCTGTTCCGGATGCCTCCTGGACGCCTCCCTAGGGAGGTGTTCCGGGCATGTCCCACCGGGAGAGGCCCCGGGGAAGACCCATGACATGCTGGAGGGACTATGTCTCTCGGCTGGCCTGGGAACGCCTCGGGATCCCCCCGGGGTAGTTGGAGGAAGTGTCTGGGGATAAGGAAGTCTGGGAGTCCCTGCTTAGACTGCTGCCCCCGTGACCCGGCCCCGGATAAAGCGGAAAAAGATGGATGGATGGAACTATTCTGCAGAAAAAGGTCATAATTATAGTAAATAACAAAAGTTACAAGCACACAAACGTTATAGTCCTACAGAGTGCTAAAATCTTCTCTGTCACTGCATCCAACGAGCGGTGTTTGGATGCAAAACACATTTCTCCAGCTGAACTGGGTCCAGAGAAACAAAGAGAAAGTGTTATTAATTACCTCCAGTCTCTTTCAACCCCAACCTATTTGAACGTCAACAGCCACAGAAAATTAGCCTCTACAGCGTTTTACTATTTAAAAAATATAGTTTAAAAGTATAGTATCTAAAATAGAATTGGAGAGGCTGATGCATGCATTTGTCTCCAGTAGGTTAGCCTACTGTAACGGCCTGCTCATACGCCTCTAAACGTGCTGCAGGTCGAGTCCTGACGAGAACCAGGACATAGGATCACATTAGCCCTGTGCTCAGGTCTCTGCACTGGCTCCATGTGGCATTCTCGCATTTTTGTAATTTATAATTTATTTTTTTGTATTGCAAAGCATTATGTATATTAATTTTTAAATGTGTTATAATTGTAAAACACTGAGTTACATTTTGTATGAATACACAAAGTACTTTACTTAGTAATACTAAGTAAAAAGCATTTGTTGTCTCCTTTAATTGTGATAGGTGTGCTGCTGCTATGTGCTAAGTAAGTGGATGAAATGGAAATTAAATATTCATTGACTAAAGTCAACAGTAGCACATGTTTCAAGATAAAATAAATGTAATTATTTTCACATCTTTTTTTGTACTGAAAATGAAGCTACCAAACCAGTTCCTCCAAGAAACGGAACCAAACGGAATAATGATTTTAGCAAAAGTTACATCTCTACTGTTAATATGCCATAAAACAAGAAGTAAAAAACATTATTATTAGTGTGGTCTCATTTAGTCACAAATTGCTGCTTTTACAAGACACTCTTTGGGGAAAAATACAAAATTCACTCTTTCACAAATGCAAAGACATAAGAATGTATGAAGAGCGTAACAAGCGTACTGTCGGTCCTCGTGCAGTCTGTCAGGAGGCCTGCGCTGTCACTTCTAACCCTGATGAACTGTAGCAGTGTCAGCGGTGCACTGATCAGAGCTCCCTAACACACACAAACACATGCACACGCGCGCGCACACACACACACACACACATACACACACACACACACACACTCTGCTGCCTGCTCTGATCCCATCACCGCACCATGCATTAGTCAAGCCTTGTGGCCCCCGTGACGTCTTCAGAGAATATGTGAAGCGCACGAATCCATCAAGAGTAATGTATACCCCCAGGGCAGCCATCTTTAATCCTTACCCATCATGCCTCAGTCATAAAGTATGCAATCACGGCCCAGTTTGGAGGCAACAGGCGCAGTGCGTGGGAGCTTCATGCTCTATTTAAGGGGCCAGCGCGGCTGAGGAGTGTGGCAGCTGCTGCTCGCTTTGCCCTCAGGTCCTGAAGCACAGCAGCAACAAGCCACTGTACTCACACCATCCACAGACAGTGCTTTTAGTCAGGGAACTGCACACTGACAAACACACAAAGACACAAACTCATACGAGGGATCTGTTCATTTAGGCCTAAAACGGTTTCTTACGACTGATTTCTCAAATCATCTACGAACTAAGTATAGAGAGGAATGGCCAAAGCAAAAAAAAAAAAATGTATTCAACCCTTCAAAGTTATGGATAGTATTTTGTGTTCTGAGTTGACACTTTTTGTGTTCCTTGTATCTATTGAAACGATACCTGTATGTTATCGCTTTTGTCTGCGATGTGTTGGTTGCTATACGTTTTTGTGATGTTCTATTCATCAGACACTGGCCTGTTTGGAAACGTCAGTTTTGATTGCAGTTGTTTTGTTAAGGCCTATAATGGCTCGTTTGTGCGAGTTTCCAACAGTATATAAACTGCAATGACAAGTAATGATGTAAAGATTGAGTGTCATTCATGGCAGTGGTTCACAACCTGCTCCAGAGACTACAGGGGTCCCCAGAGCGTCTGCTCAGAGGTTCAGCTCATCAAAGCTGTGACAATTAAACAGAAAATGATTGGAAAATATGTTTGGGAACATAAACCCTAAAATTGCTTTTTGTTTGTCTGAAATAAGCCCACTCTGCTGCCTTGATGTCCATTACTGTTCATCTTTTTAAAACTGGATAAGATGAATGAAAAAAGATGAAAGTTTGAATTGATGGTGATGGTCCACTCTCTGACTAAAACTAAATGACACCTCTTCATATCTGCACAGAGCAGAGAACGGCTCTGAGGCAGATTTAAAGTCAACTAGTTCCACTTTAGTGCACGGCATGTTCCAGGTACACTCTGGCATGTTATGAATATTTTTGCACTTATGAGAAGTGTGAATGTCTAAGTGACTGTAATGAAGTTGTTCAAAGTGCAGAAGTAATGACGGCAGCTGCACTGAGCGCGCTCAGACTCTTCCTGTATGTCTAATTCATTGGCCTCATTCTGTCATGTCGGAGCTCTTTCCAATGGACATTTAATACATGCTGTTTTGTTTCCAGTTAGTCTTAATCACTTTCTATTAAAGTCATGTTCCTTTCATCCTCAGTGGGCTGCTGCCCCCGTGCACGCTGTGGAAGTGCACGAGCACAGAGCATGAGGGGTGTGCATGAGACATGTGCGTGGAGCTGTGTGGATGTGACAGCACCGAACACGCTGCTCCATAACCATCAATAAAACATAGCAGGCACATTACACTTTCACTGTCATTTTAATCTCAAAGTAATTTCTCCTAAAATTTTCATGACATGAGATTCTTCAGAACATATTTCTCCACCATGTTTCTCTATTACCGACTCTAGTCTTTAGAGCAAAGACAATGTGTTATCAATGATAAGATCAATTCAAAAATATGTAGGACATGCTAATGCCTTTAAGAAAAATCACAACGAGACAGAAATGTGTAGTTGATTCAGAGTCTACCCAGACACACACTTTTACTTTGTAAATATCCCCAATGTCCATAGTCATCTGTTCTTTACATCGCAAAAGGGCAAAGAAAACTCTTAAAACCCAGTGGAAAACTCAAGCGGAAAATACGCTAACATAACAGCTGTACCGGTGGGCAGGAGCGTCACTAGACCCTTTTTACTGGGACACGTATAAATTAGCGGTGCCCCAGTATGAAAAGACTCAGCCCATGCTGTCCGGTGGTTGAGTGGTTAAGGCTCCACGTGTAGCTGGCCGCAGTGTCGTGAGTTTGAATCCCGGCTCCAACGATGTACTGCATGTCCTCCCCTCTCTCGTCCCCATTTCATGCTAGTCTGTCCAGTATAATAAAGCCTACGGGCCAAAAATCTGTGTAGGACGCAAGTGCCAAGAGCGTACTGGGTTAGGAGCGCCTTAACTGTGTTCAGCTCACGGGGAAAGGGCACGTTAGGCCCGCGGCTATCGATCATTTTAGTAATAGAGCAATCTATCGTTTATTTTCTTCGAGTAATCGGTTAATTTTTTGTGCATTCCATAAACCATTTAAAAGCATATCATATATTTTTTTTAATAAATGTTATAGTTCATAGTAATAAACAAATACCAAAACAGAAAAAGGTTTATTGCCATTGCCAATGAACAGAATTCACAAACATAGGAACTTTCTTTGGTGATTCAGTGCAACATAAAACAAATATATTTAAATCTACTATAGGATAAAAACATACAGTGTCTCCCCGTCTGGGAATCGAACCCAGGTGTTCCGTGTGGCAAGTGGAGACACTGTCTCACTATACTAACGAGGACACAAAAAGGAGTTTCTGCTTAAAATAAAGATTCTGTTCATAATTTCACTTCAGTCCAAACTTTCCTTTTTGTCTATAAAAAAATAGACAGATATATATATAGAGAGAGATAAGACTAATTAACTTGTCACAGACTGTTTGTAAACAGTTTATTGCCATTGTCAATGAACAAAATTCGCAAACATAGGAACTTGCGTCGGCATTAAGGTGCAACATAAAACACTGATCAACAATAAAAACATATATTCAATCCAAAGGGCATGCATCAAGAAACAATTTAAAATTACTATAGTATAAAATAAAAATAGGCATTACTATGTACACAAGAGTTACAGTAAATTTTACAGTTGCAGTGCAGAAAGTGAGTGATTGAATAGTTGAAGTTAAAGTGACAGGTGTTTAAGAAGTGTTCATGAGTCCAACGGCAGAGGGAAAGAAACTATTCTTGTGGCGGGAGGTTCTGGTTGAAAGAAAATAAAAACATGTAATGAACATCTGCTGGCTGCAGAATTTTTCAAAACTAAATATCAAAATCCTGTGGAATTGGAACTAACAAAGACATCAGTTATTACACTGCAGCCAGTTGTGCCCTCATCAGTTTGATGGCATTGGGTTCTTTCCCTGGAAGGTAAAAAAAATGACTGACTGAAAAAACTCCCAGATCTGACTGCATATTTTGGGGTAAAAAAGGTTAAAGACAAAAAAGCATTTAAAACACCAGTCTTCTGCTCCGAGTAAAGATGTGTGTTCCATTACTGTCCCACTGAAGATAGAAAAGGCCTGGGAGCTTCACCTAATATTCCACAATGTCTGTTCCCACCTATAAGACATAGGAGAAAACAAAAAGACATCTAGTTTGCTTTACTCAAAGACTGTACCGAAAACTTTTAAAAAGACATAACGTTCCCAACAGCTATATGTATCCTGTTTATTTGTTTTACATTCTTATTCTCTAGTTCACATTTTGAGCTGAGATATCTTTTTCTGCTTTTTAAATCTACAGTACAGTACACTTTTCTACTTTAGTAAAGTTTTTCAACTTTGAACCAATCTTTGAATGCCCTCCTCGCACTCCTCACATTTGTTTCCATCTCTTGTTGTCCCCTTTATCTTTCCCCCTTTTCTTCTTTCCTCTTACCAATCTCATCCTCTACCATTCTGTCTCTCACTTCTCTTCACCCCAAAACCAAATCTCATCACAAGCCAAAAACAAGAAGTGCATTTTGGTACACCAAATACTTGGAACAGTAGAAAATCCACACTCACTGGTTGTATATCAATGAAAGGCTGTCTGGTTTCATGAGTGCTTGGACAGAAGACTTTTCTTCCTTCTTTGTAAGGTGGTGTTGGGAGTAGGACAGGGAGAAGTTGGAAAGTGAAGTCTCCTTGTTCATCTGTTAATGCTGAAAATAAAAAGCAATATTGAACATTGTTTCTCTGTTAGTTGAAGGATACCTTCCACTGGCTAGTACAAATTGTGCTCTACAAATAAACTTGCCTTATTCCAGAAGGTTTGTTCATGCTCACGACCCACGAATGGCAGTGCGTTGGTGCTCTTGTTAATCCACTCATTTGATTTTAGCTATGTTTTTCATCGCTTGAGGACAGGCCTACACGTGCTTAATGTATGGCATTGTATTGAGAACATCTGTCAACATAAAAACTCTCAACATAAAAGTCTACTTTAGGTGACAGGCTGTGACAGGCTCCCTCTGCTGCTGCAGAAACTAGCTTTAATAATATCGTTTGACCCACATAATCCCAGAAAAGATGAATAAGAGATGAGTGGACAAGAAAAACACAAGCCTGGTAAAACTTGGTGTGTGTGTGTGTGTGTGTGTGTGTGTGTGTATATATATATATATATAATCTCGCTGGCCTAGAGTGTGCCCTTGTGTTTAACCCAAATATACCTCTGTAAAAGCTGGAATTACCTCAAAGCATTTTATCACCATTTCAAAGTTGTCAATAGTACCAACAAATGTACTAGATCCTGGACCACCTCCTCAGTCATGGCTAAACATCTCGCCAAACAAAAGGACATAGCACATCATCATCTGATGTCGGAAAGCCTGGATTTTGCCAAAGTCTCGGAAGTTGCAGTTGATGTGGCTAACTCTTTTTTAAAAAGCCATGCTTGGCCTCAAAATGCATAGACCAAAAATGAAAAAGTGGTCCTAGTTTAACAAAGGCCCCAATAGAGAGGATGCTTGGGCTTTAGGTGTTTGATGACAGATAAGACAGATATGAAAGACGGCTTGTCGTGGCTATCAGAAAACCCATAATGAAAACTAGTGAGTCTGTAGTTCAGCTGCTCTAATGGGATCACTGTTCTCAATTAAAAGAACTGAGCTCCAGCTTCATCTCGAAACCATCAATTCCCTTAAGAATGTCATGCATCACATCAGGAGCAGCATTGTCAGTCACATGATAGAATTCCAATTTGTTGAGAGAACGCCCTCTCTTGATTCCAGTTTCAGTTGGTTTGTTACTTATAGTTCTCCTTGTTGCGCATCAATGTGGGGTCCTCAACAGTCTGCACCCTAAACCCTAAGCTAAGAATTATGTCTGAAATCCATTTGCTTCTAAGTCCTGAATCTCACCCACAATCGACTCAAGAATAGCACTGAGTCCATACATTTTGACATCTTCAGTTTTATACACAGCTAACAAGAAGTGCAACTTAAGGCTTGAAAGATACTCTGATGACAAGCACTTAATGGTGTAATACATTAAACCAAGCTTGTGCAGGGAGATTTTAGATCCAAGTGGATTCACAACCGCACAATCCTCATTATAGAGAAGTGGAATCGACAACTCGTTAGCAAAAAGAGAATTTATAGAGAAGACCGTGCCATCTTTCATGTCCTGAAGACAAGAAGACTGACGTCGTCACTCAAATATTTCTCCATTGTCCCTGAACTTTCCATGATAACCTTCAACATCAGTTTCAGAGGAACATGTTGGAAGGTTGTTTCACAGTTCCCATTTCACGGCCAGTTTCTTGTAGGAAAAGCCAAACAAAGGTACTGCTTCTGGCTGAATGACATGCCCTGACTGAAAGAAATACTTCATTTGTTTATACACTGACTCAAAGACTTTGAATGGTTCTGCTGCTACATTTAAAGATATTAACAGTATAGTTGACGTTTTGGAGTATCAAGGTCTGTTTCCTGTAAAAAAGAGACAGTTTTGTGCTTTAGCTGACCAACAACATCACTAATGAGATTAGATGTGTTTTCTACAACACTTCTAATTGCACTGAACATTTGTGAGGACATAGACTTCAACCTTGCCAAGAAGAAAGCCACTCTGTCCTTAATTTGTTCCATCAAACTCATTCCATACCGCCACAGAATTGCCGTTGCATTTTACAGCTACATTAGAAGGTTGATCAACAAAACTATCCCCTTCTTCAACTGCACAGCATTCCTCTGTTTCATTGTCAAACTCAAGAGCATGGTTAAGGAGGTGTTTTCAAAAGGATCTTTATTGATTAAAAGTGCGACAGCATCCATCTTGGGCACACTGAAAGTATGTTGATGTTGAGTATATGTTGTAAGTAATCTAAGGTATGCAAAGAAATGCAGAATATTTTCACCTACCACCCTCCTACATTTCAAGCACACAACCCATTTTTCTATGAACCTAAAATACCCCATGCAACTTTTTAACTGATGTTGAAAACAATTTGAGGGATCAGCAAGGATCTGTTCAGAAGAAAAACTCTGCTGTAGTCAACTAGTCTCTGATTATTTTTTTGATTAGTCGACTAGTCTACTTCTTAATAATATTTATGAATACCGTGTATTATTGATCAAAATCTGCAATAATTTATTTGTTTTAGATATTATGATGTTTTGCCATTGCTGTCTTTATATGTTTTATAGTCGACTAGTCACAATTAGTCGATTAATCTTTGCAGTTCTACCAGCTACATTCATTTTAATGGCCATTGAAAGTTGAATTTTTTATTTTATTTCTTTATATATTCCTTATACATAAATAACACAGTAATAACTACCTGGGCAGTGACATGTTTGTTGAACAGTGGAACATGTTATGACTTGCTTGACACCGTCTTCAAATTATAGCCCTTAATGCATAATATAGTTTAGCGTAATAGGCATAGACCGATCCACACATGCACCCAGACACAGGCATTTACCTGCATTTGACCAAAGCAGGGACATGTATGAATAAAGCCAGAACTGAATTCCCTGCATTTTGGATCTGTCAATATCCCAAGACCTTGTAAAAAATCCGGGATTTGTGCCATGTCAACCTATACGGTATGTAAAACTATGGCAACAGCCGTGTCGTGGTGACGTTTTTAACAGTTGCAGTCTTCACATAAGATACAAATAAAGCGGAGCCATTTTTTGTTTGTCTTTTATTAAACACCAAGTGGCTATGAATTCGTCCGACACGGAAACCAAAGAACTGCTTTCTACCAGAGCCGAAAATGAAATAGTGCATCAGTTATCCGGAACGGAAGAAAACGTCTCCCTGGCCCTCCTTTCCTCTCTAAATGCATGTTTGTTTATTCTCTATATCAGCCTCAAGTGTTGTCCGGAGTTGCAAACACACCTCTCCACAAAGATACTGCCCTGCCTGCATTTAAGCCTGCTCCTGTCTCTCTGCAAGTGCCAGATTTTTCTTGTGTTATGCTTGACTTTCCAGCAGCTTTCCCCAGACTGATTACCTGTTGCTGAAGTCATCTGTCCCCGACCTACCTGCCCTGCCTCTGCCCTGGATATTAGGGCGAGTGATAGAACAGAGGAAGGAAATGAATGAGGTGTCCCTGAAGCGTGGAACGCCTGTGATGCTGTGGTACTTGAAGCTGCAGGCCTAGTAGTGGCGGCATCATAGGGCGGGGCACTGGAGACCATCTGACTGGGAATACAGAAAGGAGGGATGAAGGGATGGGTCAGCTCTTGCGCTGATTGGTCAGAACGATAATCGTCCAGACCAATCAGCGTGTGTAGGTGATGTGTACGAGCCAAAGTGCCATGAACGAGCCGCAGGCGTAAACCTATGGATCCATATGTTTAATAACAGAACAAATCATGGAACTAATGACCACCATGGATCTGAGGGCTGTGGATCTACGACTCAGAAGTGTTGTCTTGAAATGTTTATGAATGAAAAATTAAAGAATTTTAAGAAATGCTACGGAAGGAAAGCAAGGAAATGGAATGTATAGCCAGCCAGGTATAAAATAATTGATGTTTAGTGTCCATCCGTGTTGTTACCTGTGTTACCCATCCAAGTAGCCTAAATACTTTTGATGACTTTAAGCATTTTTGCATGTAGATTGATAAACTTGACATCTGGATACATTTGACATGTTGCAGAATGATAGGCATTTAGCAGATTGTTTACTGTGTAAAGTGTAGATCTCAGAATCAGAAAGGGTTTATTGCCATTGTCAATGAACAGAATTCACAAACATAGGAACTTGTCTCGGCATTAAGGTGCAACATAAAATGCTGATCAATAATAAAAACAACATATATTCAATCCAAAGGGCATGCATTAAGAAACCATTTAAAATTACTATAGTATAAAAAAAAATAAAAAAAATAGGCATTACTATGTACACAAGATTACACAAGAATCTCCCTCCGTGCGCACCATGGATCTACTAAAATAACGCCTTTGATCAGGTCCTTCACTTTTTTTCCGGTTCAAAGCCTTCAATGTTCTTAAGACCTGTTTTAAAAAATTTCCCTTTGTCTTGCACTGGCCTCTGCGCAGCTCTCTGATTGGCCAGAGCGATCACATGTGCGAGCCTACGTAACTTCTGGGCCACAGTGTCCTAAAAGCTAAAGGCTAACTGGCGACATGCACTAGTGAGCATTGACTTGAATGGGCCGCCATCTTGATGCCTGGGGACTTGGAAACGATGCTAGGCTGAGATTAAAGGCTGCGTCTTACATGTATAAATGACATGTAGATATAGGCTGCTTGGAAAAAGGGGCATGGTTAGGAGGCGTGGCTAGCTGGAGAGTGTAGAGGTTGAGGCGTGTACCTTCTACTGAACACATCATCAACTACATTTTTAAAGGACATAATGGCTGAAGTTATCTCTGCTTGTTCAACAGCAGTGAACCTTTCTAGTGTTACTGATGGATTTATATGGGACACTACTTTTACATCTTGGGCTTGTTCAGTGCTAATAGTGGGAGTAATTTAATTTAGTTTAGCTGTAATTGTTGTTTTATTGTTAAAAAATCGAAGACAATCATCAGAGCTGAGAGTACCTGGGATTGAGGGCTCTATTGCGCTGTGACTGTTTGTTAGCCTGGCTATAGTATCTGGTTTGGGCCTCACGCAGAGCCTGCTTCTAGGACAGTAGGCAGATTGTCCATGCTTTTAGAGATTCTTCCGTGTGAGAGCAACGAAATGGTCTTTCTAAATTTCAAACTTTTTGTTTATGTTGTATCATTGTACCATGGGGAGGTGTGTTTTGGCCTAATGACCTTCTGAGTTAACGGAGTTGAAGCATTAAGAACAGATTTCAGAGAATTCATGGTTGTGTCGATAAATGTATCACTTACACTAGGACTAAAGCTGTTCTCAGCAGGATCACATGACATGTCACTGAATATTATTATTTCTTTGAACTTTGAGATAGATTTTTCAGATATTGTCCTTTGCATTATCCTTTTATTCCGCTGGATAATATTTAAGAATAAATGAAAGGTAATTAGGACATGATCTGACAATATAGGGTTTTGAGGGAAGACAATGAGGTCACTAATCTCTACTCCATATGTTCCAGAGTGTGCTTGTCACTCTGGGTCGGTTTATTTACATTCTGGGTGAAACCAATGCTCTCTAATGGAGCGCTGAAGGCATTACTGAGGCTGTCTCCACCCATATTCAGATGGATATTGGACTCTTCAACGATCACTATCCCAGTTATTCCAGTTTAACAGTAAGTTTGATTTAAAGTCCTAGAACTCTGAATACGCAGCGAGAATGTGTCCTATCACAATTACGCAGACGACACTCAAATCTATGTTTCACTGACGGCAGGTGAATATGGACCAGTGGATTCACTCTGTCACTGCAGCCAACAGATCAGTGTGTGGATGCAAAACAACTTTCTCCAGCTGAACTCAGACAAGACTGAAATCATCGCTTTTTTGGCCCACAAAAGAAACAAAGAGAAAGTGTTAGCAGTCACCTCTCTAAAACCTACAAATCAAGTTAGAAATCTGGGGGTAATAATGGACTCAGATTTGAATTTTAACAGCCACGTCAGATCAATCACATCAGCAGCTTTTTACCATCTAAAAAACATAGCCAAAATCAAAAGTATAGTGTCTAAACCAGACCTGGAGAGACTTATCCATGCGTTTGTCTCTAGTAGATTAGACTACTGTAATGGCCTGCTCACTGGCCTCTCCAAACGAGCTGTAAAACAGCTGCAGTACATCCAGAACGCTGCTGCTCGGGTCCTGACTAGAACCAGGAAGTATGATCACATTAGTCCTGTGCTCAGGTCTCTGCACTGGCTCCCTGTGGCTCAGAGAATAGACTTCAAAGCAGCTCTGCTTGTATACAAGTCTCTCCATGGCCTAGCACCAAAGTACATCTCGGACATGTTAGTGCCATATGAACCATCTCGGACTCTGAGGACCTCAGGGACCGGCCTCCTACTGGTGCCCAGAGTCAGGACTAAACATGGGGAATGTGCGTTTCAGTTTTATGCAGCTAAAATCTGGAACAGTCTTCCTGAGGATGTGAGACAGGCCGCTACTCTGGCAATGTTCAAATCTAAACTAAAAACTGTTTTGTTTGGCTGTGCATATGACTGAAATGCTTTTCTTTGCAATCTTCTCTTTTATGTCTTGAACTATTATTTTGTGATTTCTGCCATGTCTTTGTGATTTTAATGCATTTTTTCCTGTTGTGTGAAGCACTTTGAATTGCCTTGTGTACGAATTGTGCTCTACAAATAAACTTGCCTTGCCTTGCCTTGCCTAGGCACCAGGAGGTTGGTAGATAACTATGAATAAAACTAGGACTGCAATGATTAATTGAGTAAATCGAGTAATTCGATTACAAAAAAGCTTTTATTATTTTTATTGCCTCCGATGATTCGTTTAATTTACATACTTCATTAAAAACATGTGAATCTGTGGTGCGCGTAGCGCACAGAACGACTTGCGGCGCTTTCGCTTCCCACGGACCTTGTTCCCCCATATTTAAAGCACAACAGAGGAGAGAGCGACGCGTTCCAAGCGCGTAAGTGAGACTGGGAAAAGTTTTGTTCTTCTTAGCTGTAACACTAACTACTGTAACTAGCTTCTTGTACCGTTCACTTGTGCCTCCGTGTCTTCGACCCGTTTCATACTCGCGGTCCTCTTTCACACAACAAAAGTCGTGCATTTAAAACACGCCGCTCTCTCCTCTATTGTGCGTTGAAACAGCCAATACATCCATGGAAACAGCACGAAGGACCGTGATTATGAAACAGAAAGTCCACGACGGCATGGAGGCTAAAGTGAACGGCACACAGAGCTAATGTTGCATAAATGCAAATTAATTCATAGCTACTGTATCTGTTTACAAACAGTCTGTGACAAGTTAATTAGTCCTTTTTATATATTCTTTGTATACAAACAGAACAGTTTGGACTGAAGTGAAATGTTGCTGTTTTGGGGACACACTTATGTGAAATTGAGAATATAATGTGTTATTTTAAGCAGAAACTCCTTATTTGTTATTTGTTTATTACTATGAACTATAACATAAAAAAAAAAAATGTAGTACGCTTTTAAATGGTTTGCGGCATGTACAATTGATCGCTGCAGCCCTAAATAAAGCTCCTCTTTGGTTTCTCCAATTTTGGCAAGTGATTGATAACATGAGGCTTTCAAATGAGCGAAAATCATTGTTAGATTTACGACTCAAGAGTAGACTTGATTGTGACCTCACTGCCACACCACCTCGGCCTGTGCTCCTGGCGGTCTGAAAGTTAGTGAGTGGACTCATTAAGCTTACATAATCATCTTGTTGAAGCCAAGTTTCAGTTAGAGCTAGAAGATCTGCGTTATAATCACCAAGAAATTCTATCCATCTTCTTCTGCTTATCCGGGTGGTGCGGGTTGCGGGGGCAGCAGTTTAAGCAGGGAATCCCAGACTCCCCCCACCCCAGACATTTCCTCCAGCTCCTCCGAGGGGATCCTGGGCCGCTTCCAGGCCTCTCAGCATGGAGGAGCAGCGGCTCTACTCCGAGCTCCTCACGTGTGACTGAGCTCCACACCCTATCTCTAACGGCTCAGCCACCCTGCGGAGTCAACTCATTTTGATCGCTAGTATCCGCGATCTTGTCCTTTCGGTCATGACCCAAAGCTCAAAGAATGTAGATTGACTGGTAAATCAAGAGCTTTGTATTTTGACTCAGCTCCTTCGTCACCACAACAGTCCGATACAACGTCCGCATCACTGCAGACGCTGCACCGATCCAACTGTCAATCTTTAGCTCCATCCTTCCCTCACTCGTGAACAAGACCCCGAGATACTTGAACTCCTCCACTTGGGGAAAGGACTCCCCACCCACCTGGATGGGGAAAGTCACCGTTTTCCTGTTGAGAACCATGGCCTCGGATTTGAAGGTGCGGATCCTAATTCCGGCAGCTTCACACTCTGTTGCAAACTGTCCCAGTGGATGTTGGTTTGATGGAGCCATCAGGACAACATAATATGCAAACAGCAGAGATTAGATCCTGTGGTCCCCAAACTGGACACTCTCTGACCCCTGACTGACTGCCACAGATTGTCCACAAAAACAGTGACAAAGGGCAGCCCTGGCGGAGACCAACACACAGTGGGAACAGGTCTGACTTACTGCCGACAATGTGAACACAGCTCCTGTCATACAGGGACCGGACAGCCCTGAGTAAAAGGCACAGGACCCCATTGTCACAGAGCACCCCCCAAAGGACACCCTGAGGGACACGGTCTAACGCCTTTTCCAGATGCACAAAGCACATGTGGACTGGTTGGGCAAACTTCCATGAACCCATGAGGACCCGATGGAGAGTATAGAGCTGGTCCAGTGTTCCACGACCAGGACAAAAACCACACTGCTTCTCCTGAATCTGAGGTTTGACTACTGGTCCGATTCTCCTCTCCAGTACCATGGAATAGACCTTACCAGGGAGGCTGAGGAGTGTGATCAATCTATAGTATAGCACACCCTTCTGGTCCCCCTTATTGTACAGAGGGACCACCACTCCGGTCAGCCAGTCCAGAGACACTGTCCCCAACCGCCACACAATGTTGCAGAGAGGTTTCAGCCAAGACAGCCAATATCCAGGAGTGTGCCAACCACCTCATCTTGGGTGATGGATGCGTCAGCCTCCGAGTCCTAATTAGTTAATTAACTAAATGCGATTTGGAGGAAATTGACCTAATGTTTTGCAGTCCACATTTTACATGCTTATTTATTTGTTTATTTTTAGCATGAGAGTGCTATTTTCATGAAGTTATTGGGTTTGACACCTGTAATAGCTTTTCAGAAATTTGACATGTTGGCATTATTTGCAGGAGGGACTGACAGTCTCTGTTTGCCTTGAATCTGAACTTGATTTGTGACAGACGACACTTTCTGGTGAGTGTATTCTGTTTTGAGTTGTTCTTTTGATACATTTTATCGTTAATCCACAAATTACAGTATGCACAATTTTTTTAGCGAGAGGGATCAAAGCGCTAAACACCAGCCTGTAGTGCACCGTGAGCTTCCCATCCACAATAGGTTTGCCCGTTCAAGTTGTATAGTTAGAAATGTCAAGCTGCCAGCAGCGTCAGTGAGGTATTTTCCGGGGCCAGAATAGCTGACATCGAAGGTAACCTTGGACTTTTAAAGAGTAGACAGAGGTTCCGCTGAATTGTGATTCATGCAGGCGGTAACGACGCCCGGCGGAGATAATCAGAGGTGCTCAAATTACAAGTAGGAGCGTCTTACATTAGGGATGTTACACTATAAAATGTTAGAGCCAATTTTAGAGTGAGGGGAAATATTGCCATTTTAAGATTAATCCCGAAAATATAATGGCCACAAATTGATTAAATCATACAAATGTTTGCTTATTGGCACCTCATAGAAGCTTTTTTAAGTATTATATGAGTTATTAGTGAGATGAGCTCCTTGGTAACGCTCAAGCTTGCGACTTTGAGGAAATCAGCTTTCTTTTAGGTCATGTCATCAGTTTTGTATGAATAAAACAGTGTTAACACGTAAGATTAAGCTCCGGCACTACCTGTCTCCTCCCCTTCTCCTCCTCCTTCTTTGAGCATGTGCTTTCTATGGCTCCACTTTCAGCTTGCACTGAGCGGCCGCTTTGCCCCGACAAGGCATCAGCAGTGTGGTCCCTAGCTCAGCCCTGTGTAAACTCATGAAAGACAATTGTACTCACGCTTACTGTGGCTCATGAGGTTCACTCGTGCTAGTGTGGACCTCCGTGTGTAACGGACCAGTCGTTCAGTGCGTTTATTCAAAGTTACATGTATGTCAGACAATCCTTATAAACAAGTTGGGTGTGTTGACACACACACACACACACACACGTGTGCCTGCCATCCATGACTTGTGTTGCGCCTGGACACATTTCTGCTACAATCTCAACCCTCCGCTGCTGCTTCTCCAGGCGAGGGATCCACCTTAGTCCACTGCTCATCTTCCTCTACACACAAGGAGAGGACCAAGAGGAGGGGAGCTGCAACTATAGGAGCAGCCTCTCTTCACTTACCAGACCCCTGACCCCTCAGGGTCTGCATTAATTTGAAGATGTCGGTGTAATCCCTGATTCGTCCAGGAGTGTTCCATTGTAGAAAAATATTCAGTTGTAGTCATCTGGACTCTGTTTTAGAAAAACAAAACGTTTTGACTCTCATCCAAGAGTCATTCTCAATCTGTGAAACAAGTCTGAGAACTCAGGTTTATATCCTTCTCTGTGAAAGCCTTGCCCACAGGGCGGGAACCCTGATAATGGGCCTTTGAAACCAAATGGGATGGACCTAATGTTCACTGAATTTGGCTCCCTCTTTCCTGAGTACCTTAATTAGCATCCAAATGCCTCAGGCGTCTCCAGGGTTTCAGCAAACCATTATATACAACCGGAAGGTTAAATCTTAAACCTTCCTTAAATCATAATGGAGGATCTATTGGTAGTAATGGGTCATCTAAGGTTTCACTATTATTGATGTATGCGGTAGGTTTTATATAAATTGAAGTACATGCACACTAATATTATGACTTTATTTTGCAGTTGTGAGCCTGTCCCAGGTCTGTCACAGGTCCATCCTTCGCTGCTCCTTCACTGAGTAATTCATCTTCATCCGCTTGCAGGGGAAGTACCTGTGGGCGCACCAGAGAGAGGGGTACTGCAAACAGGAATCGCCACCAATCTCCATGCCCCAGAGCCCCCCGAGCCCTGTCTCCACATAACGAACCACATACTCCAATCCAACAAACTCCACAGACTGGATGGAGAAATAAAGGGAGGGCCCAACATTGTCCCTGCCCATAAACTTTTCCCACCAAAAAAGCCACCGGGACATCGGCTGGACCTCACAGCAAATTACACCCCACTAGATATGTTTTACCTTTTTGTTGATAGGGCTACAGTTTCAACCTTTTGCACCAACATAAACAAAAAGGCTGCAAAAAACGTTGCAAATGGAAAGAAATACAATTGAACAAAGTAGGAGGAATGTACATCTTACAAATTTCTAGGACTGACATTTTCTTTTGTTTATTGACAAAATAAACAAAAAGAAAATGTCTATATTTTCTGTACCCTTTCCACCTAAAATGATGTCCCGGAACAGGTACCAGGCCATATCCTTGAACATCCACTTGAGTGACCCCGGGGAAGACCTGGAAAATGATCACCTGAAAATGACAAACTCTTAAGACTGAAATCCCTTCTGTACACCCTCACTGTAGCCCAGGGCTATTCAACATAAGGCCAAATCAGGCCCTCCAGGCGATATAATCCAGCCCACGACCCATATTCCAAATATAACAACATTTATAATAATCTTGTTTACTGGTTTAATTCTGGGTTAACACTTGTTCAGACCTGGTTTGGTCTTGGTTTAGTTCTAAATTCTGCTTTAGACATGAATTAAGGACTAAACCAATTCTTGATTCTTGTCTAGTCCTGGTTTAATTCTGGTTCAGTTCTGAATGGGTTTTGCAAAGCAATGTTGGTAAAGCATTTTGGATGTTATTTCTAACAAAAACCAAACCTATCAGCAGTTGTTTTATTGTATTAACTAATTTTTGAAACATGTTAGCGATATTTTGTGAGACCCAAAATGTTGTTACAGTAGTGGACTACCGGCCCAGAGGTCTTGGCCCTTCGAAAAATCTGGCCCCCCGGAAAATTCAGTTGAATAACCCTGCTGTAGCCTGTCAATCACACTATCACCCCAAGCAGAAAATCTCCATTGACGAGAGGATGGTGGGAACAAAGGCATGCACAGGGAGTATGTAAAAGACAAACCAACAAAAAGTGGCTTCAAACTGTTTGTGCTGGCCAACAGTGAAAATGGGTTCACAGTGGACTTTTCAATATATGCCGGCAAGTCCCTGTTTCCACAGGAGTTAGATTGGCGTATGACTCTGTCATATCCCTTATAAAGCTGGCATACCAGGGGGGTGACTACAAACTTTTTGTAGACAACTTTTATACAAATCCCAAAGCTGTTCAAGGATCTGTATGCTCAAAACATCGGCGCTTGTGGCAAATACAGGGAGAACAGGAAATATTGTCCCCGCACACCTGTCAACGCACTGATGCCAAAGGATCCAAGATTGCCCGATAGTGCGTAGTGGATGGACACAAGAGAAGTGTCAGTGTGCTTCACGTACACAGAGAAAAATGTGAGCCAGCGCATCAAAGACAACAATCACTTGAACGTGACTTTGCAGTTGTGTGGGGTCAAAGTAAAGATCCCTCATGCCAAAGCACCTACTGAACACTTACCTGTTCCAATAAGTGTGCAGGCAGACCCAACACGGCGTGCCTCATATAGGAGGCTTTGTGCATTGTTGGGAGACTTGGAGACTCGGAGAAAGCAATCAACACAGTGGAAGTGCGATTCCTGTGATGCCACTCTCTGTCTGATCTTAGTCAGGAATTGTTTTCAAATGTACCATGTTTTTAGAAATGTATAAAAAAGTATATTTTTTCTTGTAGGGAAGGACACAAGGAAAGGAGGGGAGAGAGACGGCTCGTGAGAAACAGGGAGAAAGGGTGGGGGAGAGACAAGTAGTGAGAGGTAGAGAGGTAACTGAGTGGAGGCCGTAATAACTTTTTAAAGAGCAAGTGACTGGTCTGTGAGGGACTGAAGAGTTGTTTGTTTTCTAGCAGCAGTCTGCTCCGTCTTCGTTTTGCACAAAATGACCATCACAACTTTAGATTCTAAATGGGTTTAAAGCTAGATGTTATCCAGTACTTGCAGTAGGCCTATAAGTCAGTAAATTGTGAGTTCTCATTTTTTTTTTTTTTTTTTTTAATATGTTATTTCTATTTTCAGCCATCATTCTTATCTTCATCATCTGAAGAGTCACTTCCAGATAGAGGAAGAGGTAGGGGAAGAGGGGAGAGGGGGGTAGGTGCAGGGGCAGGGGAGGTGTGAACTCCTGACGACTGCCCTAGGAGAGTGCCACACATGGACGTCTACATCCTAGATGGAGGAGTTCATCTTTACAGTTGATGATGACCCAGGACCTGGAGAAGAACAGCCTGAAAACAGGCATGAGGTTTACAGACATTCCATACTGCTGTGTTTGGAAAATAACGGTAATTTATCCAGACCCGATGGGACAGAACACAGGTTTCAAAGTGACTCACCTTCTTTGACCCCACTGAATAAAACATTTTGAATAATCCAAATAAACTTATAAATACAACTAATTATTTTACTAAAATTGAAAATGTATTTCCCAAAAATATAAGAGCCAAAATATGCATTTAGTCTTCAGTGGTAGTGCCTCAGATAAACACAAAAGTTCAAGGCCCCTGGGATCGTCCTCCCTAAGGCTTTTTCTTCGTGGAAGGCCAACACCAATCTCTATTCTCCTCAAAACGATGGCCCTCTGGAGCTCAGGAATGTAACTGTACATCTTGGCCTCCTTCAAAGCAAACACACTACAGTTCTTGGACTTTTTTTATTGTAGTGCCGTTTGTACTTGTAAAATAGTGAATTTTGTAGCTAGACTTTGTGTTTCACTTTGTCCATCTTTTTTGCATGCAAGACCGCGGCTGTTTGGTAGTTGTAGTCTATAGCTGCAGTTGTGTTCAGGCTGTGTAAACTTTGGGGCTGTAGGCAAAGCGCTTTGCAGCATACATGAGTATGTGATTCTGAAAATCAGAGGTTGTCCTGGCGAAAGAATTGGAAACATAGTGTAATCAGAGACAAAATATAATGTCTCACCTGGATTACGTACCTAAACGTGATGTATTTTTTTACATCTTTTAGCCAGCATTTATTCAAAAATAATTAACGTAACAGCTGCAGAACCTGTCAAGACATGAAAGAAAACTTAGTTCTAAGAAATGGATCTGCATAAGAAATAATGTGTCTACAACCTTGCTGTGTCCATGGCTTCTCCCAACTGCTCTCCTCTTCCAATGGCCCATGGTCACAGCAGCCAGTTGCACATGTGTGCACATGATGTAGTACACAGTGCCACATTATCTGTCAAGTAAAGTCATTATTATATTGTGGATAATAAACACATTCATTGTTATCCACATATTGTACTTTGAGTTGCTCCTCAGTTTCAGTTTGTTGACACATCCTGATTCACCACATCTTTGAGCCAAGGCATTAGTGGAGATTGATCCTTCACTTTTGCAGCCTGAATGAAAAAAGATTCATCTTTCAATTGCTTATATTCTATATCAAATAAGAAGTAAGAGCTAAAATGAAAAAAGGACAAATTATCTCTGATGATCTCCCTAGAGACATGCCAAACGAATGTCACATATTTTCCACATGCAGGATCTAAAACAAACCCACAAACACTTTTTCTATTATTGTACTTTCTCCCATTGGAAATTATTCTGCGTTGACTAATTACCCATCATATTTGGTAGTTGAGGAAGGTGTGTTCAGTGTCCTTTGCCCCAGTGTGGATGTTACTGTTTAGCAAAGAAGTAACATCCAGCAGTAACAATAGGACTATACAGTGTATTCACGTTTACTGTGCAATCTGTGCAAAAAAAGCCATTTGTGTAGCGACACGAGTGTGTTATTACTTTCTGCTTCCGAAGAGCGCAGACGCTTCCCTGCTTGCTCCTGCTTGCTTCAGCTTGCTTCAGCTGCTTCCCTTATTTATTTTGCTTTTAAATCAGTTTTTGTCTTCCAATTTTTTTTTTATTATGACTTTTTTAAGTCAACCAAGGATTATAAGATTTTTCGAGTTTTAATCAACAAATCTGACGAACCAGCGACGTGTCCGTGAGAAGAGAAACAAACTCCTGTAAACGCTGTTGGAAATTTCAACAAGAAATTCATGAGCTACAAGCACCGATATTTGCTTTGGAATCTGAAAAAGGACTGCACGATTCAATCCCAGTGTCATCCAGTGGTAAGAAGTCCACATTTTTTACAAGAAAAACAGCTACTTTCAATCTAAACCGGACTGACTCTGTGTCCTTCCCAAAACTTTCCAATGGCCAAGCTTGGCACGGATTTGATGCGAAGTCTAAGAGATACAAAGTTAATGTAACGCCACCTAAAATACAGCTTACAAACAGACTTACCACTTACCACTTTCAAAGACTGAAGTAAATGAACAAAGGAAAAATGGGAGACATGACGTGGCGAAAAGGCAGACAGAGACAGAGAATCTGTGCCTAGTGTCAAGGTCGTCTTGATTGGGGATGGTGCGATAAGTCACGTGATGCATGAAAAAATTAAAACACATTCTTTTCCCAGCGCCACAATCACTGAGATTACGTCACATATTTCTCATGTTTTGGCCACATATAAAGGAGTTAAACATCTGATTATGCATGTGGGCGCAGTGGACACACGATGCGAAGAAACTGAAGTTCTGAAAAGAGACTTCTTGGAGTTATTCGACGTTCTTGATAACATGGAAATAAAAACATTCATAAGTCGACCTCTTCCAAACATCGACAGGAAAAATAAACAAGTTTAGCCGGCTGCTTCAGCTGAACACATGGCTGTCCAAAGAGTGTGCAACAAGAAGATTGCACTACATTGAGAACTTCTATCTATTCTGGAAACGAGAGGACCTGTTTAAGAGAAATGGTCCACACCTATGCAGAGGTGGAGTGAGGGTGCTGACAGAGAACCTGCTCCACGCTCTGAGGCATTGGACTGGGCCTGGACAGGGTCTAGGGCAGATAGATAGAGAAGAGAGGAATGAGAGAAGAATTCCTGCTCCATCAACCAGAGACCGAGCCAATGTTTGAACATCAGCAGCACCACAACCACAACCTCCACCAAAGGATTCCTTAGCAGCCGCTCCACCACCACCAGCAAAGAATTCAACTCCAGCTGTTCCACGATCACCTCCACCGCCTCCAGCGAAGGACTCATGCGCAGCAGCACCACAACAATCTTCACCACGGCTAGCGCAGGAGTCATTTCTGTTCTTTCCTGCACAGTCCTCATCAAAGGCCTTGGTCCCATCTGTGCCCTGCAGTATCCCTGCCATCGCCCCTGCCCTCAGAGTATCCCTGGATCCCCCCTGCAACATCTACTCCCACTACAGATTCCTCACTCTCCTTTCCATCTCCACCCTCACCCAGGGGCCTTCCCAGCCATTTTGAATATCTGATCAAATCAGGCATTAAGATGGCTCCACTCACGCCTAATATAGCAAGAGTTCTGATATCAACGATGATGAACTCTCCCCTGAGTGTTGCTACACGGACAAAAATCGCCCCACCTAAACCCTTTTACCTGGTCAAAACTCTCACTGGCTCCCACTACACCAACAAAAGCCCCCCACCTATCCCCCACAACTTTCTCCAGCTGAACTCAGACAAGACAGAAATCATCATCTTTTGCCCACAGAAACAAAGAGAAAGTGTTAGCAGTCTCCTCCAGAGTCTTGCTCTAAAACATACAAATCAAGTTAGAAATTTGGGGGTAATAATGGACTCAGATTTGAATTTTAACAGCCACGTCAGATCAATAACATCAGCAGCGTTTTACCATCTTTAAAAACATTGCCAAAATCAAAAGTATAGTGTCTAAACCAGACCTGGAGAGACTTATCCATGCGTTAGTTTCTAGTAGATTAGACTACTGTAACGGCCTGCTCACTGGCTCTCAAAACGAGCTGTAAAACAGCTGCAGTACATCCAGAACGCTGCAGCTCGGGTCCTGACTAGAACCAGGAAGTACGATCACATTAGTCCTGTGCTCAGGTCTCTGCACTGGCTCCCTGTGGCTCAGAGAATAGACTTCAAAGCAGCTCTGCTTGTATACAAGTCTTTCCATGGCCTAGCACCAAAGTACATCTCGGACATGTTAGTTCCATATGAACCATCTCAGACTCTGAGGACCTCAGGGACCGGCCTCCTGCTGGTGCCCAGAGTCAGGACTAAACATGGGGAATCTGCGTTTCAGTTTTATGCAGCTACAATCTGGAACAGTCTTCCTGAGGATGTGAGACAGGCCGCTACTCTGGCAATGTTCAAATCTAAACTAAAACTGTTTTGTTTGGCTGTGCATATGACTGAAATGCTTTTTTTTGCACTCTTCTCTTATATGTCTTGAACTATTTGACTTATAGCCTGAAAATTGCACTTTTAAATTAAGCTTTTGTGATTTCTGCCATGTCTTTGTGATTTTAATGCATTTTTTTCCTGTTGTGTGAAGCACTTTGAATTGCCTTGTGTACGAATTGTGCTCTTCAAATAAACTTGCCTTGCCTTATTATAGTGTTATTATCAATAGCTTGTCATCAGATCATTTATCAACAGCTATCGCACAATGACTGCGGTAAACCAACTAATAACTTTATAAACAGCGCGTACCAAAGTTAAAAACAAAGACTAATTTACCTATGCAATAACAAAGGTGCAAAAAGATAATTCGATGTGCAGCCATCGCCATCTCTTAAAGATGTAAGAGTAAAGATGTTTACTCTCGACTGGTTCTAGTGCGGTCCCTTTCATGTTTTCTCTTCTGTTTCTCCTCCGATATAGTCTTGACTTCTTGTATCCTTCGGCCATGACAAACTGGCAAAAATACTAACGCTAAAAGCAGCTTCTTGTGTATACATGTGTCTCGGTTAATGAGCTGACAGGGGGAGTGCCGTAAAGCAGGTTGTTATTGTGACGTGACTGAGCAGGACTCTGGCAAAGTTACGAGGTCGGTTTTTCAGCAGTGAAGCCCCACACAGAGCAACAGAATGTGTCTGATGCCTTAAAATCGCTCAAAGAAACACAAAAACAACTTGATACAACCCACATATTTAGGTGAAAAGTTGCGTGATTTAACTTTAATAAAGCAATGCAGACTGTTTTCGACAGCCATCCCTCTCAACTTTGGAACTAAGTATCTAGGCCTCAAAACTCCTGCCATGGACACAATCAACGGATACCTTTGGAATGTACTTTTGGTGGCTGGAAAAAAGGCCAAAACAAGGAAGTGGATGACACGAACACCGCCAACGATCAAGGACTGCACTGACATTAGAACAGACATCATACAAATGGAAAAAATTACATTCAGACGTAATTTGGAAATGGACAAATTTGACCTACTTTGGACCAAATGGGGCGCTTATTTTAATTGAAATATTCCGTGATTTTGTTTGTATTCATGTTTAGTTGATGTCTACCTGTGTTTTTCTTTCTTATATATTGTATAGCCTTAATTTTTTTGACACGGTGGTCCACAACGTGCCAAAAGTTAGGGCTATATGGAGAGAGGGGAAGAGGGTGAGAGAGACAGAGAGTTCAGTCGAGAAACGGGGAAAAGTAAAAAGAGAGGGCGGGTAAAAGAATTGGGAAAGAATAAAGACAGACACTTTCCTGCTCTCTATTTAAGGTGTGAGGACTCCACACAAAGAGTTCATTAGACTGTAAGGTCACAGAGACCACTGGCCAGCTTATTACAAAGGTGATCAGTGATGTGCTCCTGCAACTCAATCTGCCCATGTCCGGATTACGGGGGCAGACCCTGTGATGGTGCAGTCAATATGTCAGGGCAGTAAAGTAGTGCACAGTGTGTTGTGGAAGAGGATCAACTATTAGCCTCACATGTCCACTGTGGTGCGCACTGTGTAAATCTAATTACCCAGGCTGGTTACTCCACATCAAGATTAATCAGGGACTGTCTGTCGTGGGTGCATCAGTTGGGCATTCTTTTTGGCCAGTCAAGTATAAATTCAAAAGTCTGTTTGAAAATGTTCTGAACATTTGCCAGTGGCTACTGTAAAACCTGTATGTATAACAAAGTGGATTGCCAGAAATTTTGCAATTTTAAGGTGAACCCATTGCTCCCTGTAGATTTATTGTTTTTTAATCTCTTGATTGGTTATTTAAGATCCTAATTTTATTTTTTTTGCTCTTCTGACATAACGGGCATGTTGAGTGTCCAGAAAGGAATTTATATCATCATCCGGAAATTTTAGAGATAAGGTTTTTTTAGATTCAAATGCTGATTGAATTTGGTTTTGTTTGGTTAAGATTGCATTACTTTGCCTGTCCCATATTTAAAGAATTGTTCTTTCAACTTGTTGTTTTCTAAGTTTCCATGATAACAATTTAGAAATATTTTATTCACTCTCATAATATCTTTGTTTGGTAAAGAGCATTTTCCTAACTATTTCCTGTGAGGTCAGGTCAATAAATCAAAATCAATCAATCAAATTTTATTTATAGAGCACAATTCGTACAAAGTGCAATTCAAAGTGCTTTACAACGTTAAAAACAAATAAAAAACACAATACAGTGTAAGTCAGATAAAATAAATAAAAACATAAAAACACATTAACACGGTATTTAAGATATTAAAAACCAGATTAAAGTATTTCAGTCATAGGCGCGGCTAAACAAACAGTCTTTATCTTAGATTTAAACACAGCCGGGGTGGGGGCCTGTCTCAGAACCTCGGGCCTTTGCCCATAGGATTGGAATGCAGATTCCCCGTGTTTGGTCTTGGCTCTGAGGTCCTCAGAGTCTGAGGTGGCTCATATGGCACTAACATGTCCGAAATGTACTTTGGTGCTAGGCCATGGAGAGACTTATACACAAGTAGAGCTGTTTTAAAGTCTATTCTCTGTGGCACAGGGAGGCAGTGCAGAGACCTGAGCACAGGACTAATGTGATCGTACTTCCTGGTTCTTGTCAGGACCCGAGCAGCAGCGTTGTGGATGTACTGCAGCTGTTTTACAACTCGTTTTGAGAGGCCAGTGAGCAGGCAGTCTAACCTACTGTAGACTAATGCGTGGATAAGTCTCTCCAAGTCTGGATTAAACACTATACGTTTGATTTTGGCAATGTTTTTCAGATAGAAAAAGCTACTGATGTTATTGAATTGATGTAGCTGTTGAAGTTCAGGTCTGAGTCCATTATTACTCCTAAATGTCTCAGTAAATGTCTTACTTTTTTGAAGCTTATTCAGTTCCTCACTAATTCTGAGGAACTGAATAAGCTGTTGATAAATTACTTTTTCAAGGATTTTTCCCAGGAAAGGCAAATTTGAAATGGGTCATATTATGGGATCCAGGCTGCTCTTCTTTAGCCTAATAAGGCTATTAGATTAATAACCACAGTTTTCAGGGTCTTTGGGAATGTTCCAGATTTAAGTGACATGTTGACTATGTTAGTAAGTCGAATTAACAAACTACTCAGCACAGACTTTAAAAGTCTAGTGGGCAACATGTCGAGGCAGCAAGTAGAAGAACTCTGGCTGGTGATGGTCTCTTGGACAATTTTTTCAGCCACAGGTGCAAACTGAGTCAGCTCCACGTGTTTGCCTGGCGGTTGAATTGGTGTTTGCACCATGGGATTGATCGTTTTCTTAACGTTCTGGACCTTGAAAAAGGTGACAAACTCATTGCACTTGGACGTGGAAATTACTTCCAGCGGCACTTGAGCTGGAGGGTTTGTCAGTCTGTTTACTGTCACAAATAGAATGTGGGAATTGTTATTACTATTTCCGTTAATTTATCCTCTTATCTTTTTGATTTCCATAGCATTTGAGGACTCTCCTTCTTGGCATGATTTACCCCCCAAAATTTTTGTTTTTCTAGCAGATCATTAAGCTTTTTCACCCTTAATTTCTTTTGTGCCGAGGCTATGGCTATAATTTTTCCTCTCAAAACTGGTTTAGAAGCATCCCAGAGGATGTTCCTTAAACAAAGGGTCAATAAGCAGACTGGCATTGAACCTCCAGAGAAAAAACAAAAAGTTTCGACTCTCATCAAAGAGTCATTCTCAATCTGTGAAACAAGTCCGAGAACTCCGGTTTATATCCTACTCTGTAAAAGCCCTGCCCACAGGGCGGGACCTCTTTATAATGGCCCATTGAAACTTAACTGAGATGGGCCATCTACATCCTATTGTGACCTGACTTTGGCTCCCTCCACCTTGAGTACCTGATTAGCATCAGAATGCATTGGGCGTCTCCAGGGTTTCAGCAAACCATTATAAACTGTTAATCATTTTTTTATAATGGTTTGCTGAAACCCTGGAGACGCCCGAGGAGAAAAGAAAGAATAGACATTATATATCAGAATGCCTTCTGATATATAATGTCTATTCTTTCTTTTCTCATTTTGTTTACATTTTGATCATTTGATTTGGTTCAACATGCCATTTACATTAAAGGATACTACTTGTAAAACTTCCAATGCCATTATGTTGATTGTATTGATTTTGCCATTGATCATTTTCAAATGTTTTAAAAGTCTCTTGTCGAACACAACATATAAACACAAGAACTACAGAAACAGGAAACAAATGAAAAGATAAAATAGAAAACAAAAGGGTTCATGCTGAAAACAAGCACAGAACCCCAAACCTGATCATGTATAAGATCATAAAGAGAAGGGAAGACCATTCCTAATGAAGTGCCCCCAAAAAGCTCCCCGACACTTCTGACTCCAATCCTCACAAAGAACTTGGTACACTACCTCCCCAGTTCACCACGCTGTGGTCTTCCTGAGGAGCACCTCTGCCTCTCCTGGTGTTCTCAGCACGTGCTTTTTACCTTCAAAAGTCACCAGAAGAGCCACTGGGAAATACACTGAGCTCTTCACAGATGTGGTGGAACTTTTCACGCTGTTGACGAACCTCGTGTGGGATATCCGGGGAAAAGACGACTGGAGGTTTCCTTCAACTTTCAGTGTCGTCTCCCACCTCTTCCTTAGTACCCCCACAAGTCTGAGATTGTGACGTGATCTGGACTCCAAATCCAGGAACTTCCTTTTCATTTTCTTGTTCTATGTACACAGTGTCACCACCTCGGCCCTCAGTGCCACCACCTCGGCCCTCAGTGCCACCACCTCGGCCCTCAGTGCCACCACCTCGGCCCTCAGTGCCCTCAGTGCCACCACCTCGGCCCTCAGTGCCACCACCTCGGCCCTCAGTGCCACCACCTCGGCCCCTCGGCCCTCAGTGCCACCACCTCGGCCCTCAGTGCCACCACCTCGGCCTCAGTGCCACCACCTCGGCCTTCAGTGCCACCACCTCGGCCCTCAGTGTCTGCATCATCTATGTTTTCGGAAATACGCTGTTAAACTTCATCGATGCTTCATCCTCCCACCCACTTTCAGCTCCCTTATGTTGCATTCAAATTGGTTGAATCAGGTTTCGCTGCCCGTCACTCTCATTTCCACTTTTATTGATGCAATGTCGCTGCATTTCGTGCTTCATTTTACACATCATGAGAGGCAGCTGTTGTAGAGTCATCTCCTCTCCTCCAACTAGCCTGGGGGAGCCCTGAGTTTTCGCATTGAGGATGGCGGAACCCTGTCCGGCTGCTGGAAACGGTCTGCGCCAGACCTTTTAGCCATGTTAGCCTCATTAGCTTGTGAGGTGGCCTATTTTTGAATGAAGCTGTGGACCGTCAGCTTTGATTGTTTAGGTCCTGTTTTGTTTTTTTCCCTGTTTACTCATCTCTTGTTCGTCTTTTCTGGATATATGTGGGTAAAAATAATGTAAAAAATAAAACAATAAAAAACAACAAATGTTATATAGCCTAGTAATAGACTGTGGACACTGTTGCACAAATGTGCAGCAGGTGAAAGACTGAGTCCATATTCATGCAGCAGCAGCAGGAACAGGAACATGGACGTGTGATATGATTCCCTGATATTAAATGTTTGTATCACAGACATGTTAATATTGCTGCACTAACTCAATATGAGCTCACTATTTTTACAGTTTAAGCTTATTTTAGTGACAAATGATTTCATGTGGTGAATCAAATGAGAGCTCACAGCAGCTTCACACTGTCATATTCATACTTTATTACACTCTGACCTGTGTTTTTACCTAAGTAAGTTTGTTTTTCTTGTTGTTAGCTTCACATTAGCGCCGCTTTTAGCACAGCTCTAACGTCCACAAAACCGCCTCTTTTCTTTATTCCTCGTGTTTCCACACGATCTGCCCTGGGGCAGAGCGCTACAGGTCATCGCTGCCGGTGTGTTCGATTTTAAACCTGCTGCGATGAGTGTCGCTGGTCGCTGTCCCTCGGCACTTGAGCTGGCAGCACAGAGCGCGGGGGAGGGGCCGCGGGGGAGCAGCGCGGGGGAGGGGCCGCGGCTGCAAAGGATTGTGGGAATTGTAGCTCTAGCGATAAAAACGCGATATATCTATTGGAAATTAATAATTGTAAACTAGAAATGTTCGGCGGGCCAGATGAAAACGTCTGGCGGGCCACATCTGGCCTCTGGAGTTTGACACATGTGCTCTAGAGTGAGTGCCTCTGTTTAGCTTTTCAACATAACTGGAAGTCCTTGCTCCCATTTTGACCTGGGAAGCCTAAAAACCCTGAAGAAATTGGAGTATGTGCTCCTGATAGGCAAAGTTAGTGACTGTGTTGATGAATACTCAGAGCTTAATAGGAGTTCTCTGTATGTACAGTTTCCCCTTTAAAAAAAACAAAAAACAAAACTATGCTAGTTTAAGCATGGAAGCAGCAAATGTTCTGAGAGCGCTACCAGCAATGGTTGTTGCCATAAGTTCATGTGAAGCTGAGAGGAGTTTCAGCGCACTACGAAGGTTAAAACTTGAGTCCTACCATTGCCTGGGAGCAACTGAATTACATTAGTCTGTAATATGCACAGAGAAAGGTTGGATAAGTTGAATATAAATCATGCAGGCCAGGAGTTTGTTGTGTCCAGCGACAATAGTAAAAATATTTTTCGTGCTTCAGACTAGGCTGATCAGCTGTTCTGTTAAGGTACGTTTAAAAATCTAACCTTCTGATTTTAAAAAAAGAAGATCTAACAAAAACTAAATAAATGCTTTCAATACATGAGTGTTCATACCCCTGAAACTTTTTCGTATTTTGTCAAGACACGACCACAAACCGAAACTAATATTATTGGCATTTTTTTGTGGAAGAACAACACAAAATAGCAAACCACTGTAAATTGAAAGGAAACTTGAACATGATTTCCACACATACTGTAGGACAACTATTAGTCTTGTACTAGAAAAATATGGCCTTTAAGGAAGAGTGGCAAGAAGAAGCCATTATTGAAAAACAGCCATAAGAAGTCCCATTTGCAGTTTTCCAGAAGCCTTGTGGAGGACACAACAAACATGTGGAAGAAAGTGCTCTGGTCTGATCAGACCAAAACAGAACATTTTGGGCTAAAAGCGAAACACTCTGTGTCACATGACTCTGAACACACCCTCTGTCCCACTGTCCCACATGGTGCTGTGGGGCTGCTTTTCTTCAGCAGGGACAGGGAAGCTGCTCAGAGCTGATGGGAAGATGGATGGAGCCAAATACAGGACAATCTAGGAAGAAAACCTGTTGGTGTCTACAAAAGACTTGAGACTGTATCGGAGGTTCACCTTCAGCAGGACAACGAGCCCAAACATAAAGCCAGAGCTACAATACAAATCCCACCCCTCCTGGTAGAGCGGTCAGATCTACTGACTGACAGGTTGGCAGTGCGATTGCAGCTGCCTCAGGTACTAATACTGTGTCCTTGGGCAAAACACTTAACCCAACTCGCCCCCAGTGTCTGCGTACATCTGGTGTATGAATGGGTGACTGGTTCCTTGATGTAAATCGCTTTGAGTGCCTTGACGGTAGAAAAGCACTATATAAATGTGACATTTTCCATTTTACAATGGAATGCAAAGCTGGAAGAGACATATCCCAAAAAGACTTTCCACTGCATTCACAGAGAAAAGGTGGTCTCATAAAGCATTGATTTATGGCTTACTTCAGTTTTTATAAAAAATGAATACATCTGGAAATGATATGTACTTTTCTTATCACTTCACAATTGTGTACCACTTTGTTGCTCTTACACAAAGAATACCAAGACAGTTTATTTAAGTTTGTAGTCATGTGATAAAATGTGGAAAAGTTCCAGGTGTAAGAATACTATTGCAAGCCACTGTATATACTACATTATTACAGCAATACATGTTTGAATGTTTTAATCTTCAACTTTCAATGTTTCTTTTGTTGAAACATGATTGCACTTTGAGCAAAACAAAGTAAAATATTAGACAGTATTCACAGTAGGATTAGATTAGATCATTTAAAGTGGATTATGATGTCCATCTATTTATTGTTCTTATCCCCATTTCACTGCACTGCGTGCCAAACAATTCTAACTAAAATAAATAAATAAATAGGCCTGAGCACCAAAACGCTGTTCTTCTGTGGAACCGACGAAAAGATCCATGAAGTAATTGTACCAAGAAAATGTACGTTTGTTCGATGCCAACTTTTAGTGCCTTGGCTTTAAATTGTCCGCGTCAATGAGGCATGAAGAATCTTGAGACATGAAGAATCAATCAGAATCATTCTTAATAAACCATTTGTTCATTTGCATAGATGTACAAAGTTATAACAGTTTTTAGACCTGACAGGCAAAAACAGATGAGGACTTTGCGCTATTTACAACTGTGTGTCACAAATGTGTGTGTGTGTGTGTGTGTGTGTGTGTGTGAGATTTTTAAGGTTTATTTTATTGTGTGCGAAAACCTCCATAACAGAAAAAACAATAATGACAAAGAAAAGTGAAAATAATAAAGATACATAAATTAAAATTAAAAAAATGATGACAAAACAAACAAACAGACACACTAACAACTCGAACAATTCAATTCAATTTATCACAACAGCAGTTGCCAGGGCGACTGTGAAAAACAGAAAACAACCCCTATCACCACCACCAACAACAACCGCAACTGTCAACCACACCTTCTCTTCGCCCCTTCTTTTTTTCCCCTTCCCCTTCCCTTGTAATTGGTTCTTATTTTTCTTCTTCCCTTTCATCTTTCTTGGGTGGTCGCTCAAAGGACTTGAGCTCAGCCGTTGCCAGACCCTGAAGTGTCAGCTCGCCAAGCAACTGCATCCCCAGCACTTTGAGGCAACCACCTGACCTTGTCAGGAGAGGGCCTGCTCTCAGCTGTGTTATTCTTCTTAGTTTGTAGCCACCTTTAAATATTTGTATTGGTCATATTCATTTCAAATGTCAAATTTTTATATTTAATTATTTTTGTTGTCACAATATTATGTGTAGGTTAGTAAAAAGAAAAGAAAGGAGACGGAAAAAACCCAAAGATATTTGACAACCACAATCATCCGTAACAGCAATGGACCGTCCCCACAACCGCCCGCCCGCCCAACCATCCCACTATCACCCAGTTTGCTTTATCCATCCACTTTTACCGCTTTATAAATGCATACATATACATACATTTACTCACATACATAAATAATAATTATATACCATTACTAATAAAAGAAAATGAAGAAACACATTTCTTTGTTTTGAAGGAAGTATGTGATGATGTCCCAGGGGGTGGTTCTATTGTGTCAACTCGCTCTATGGAGGTATGGTCTAAGAGTAGTGTGCCCTCAATACAAATTAAAATGTTTTTTTGTTCTCTTGTTTCTCCATCTTTTTTGATGAGCAAAGCCACACGGCGCAAACAGTAGATTTCACTTTTTGTGATTTTATACTTGCATAATTCATCTCTCTGTATTGTACATCCGCGTAACTATTCAACAATAGAATATTACTCTCTGCAATTAAAACAAGGTTAGGACTCTCCCACTGGTGTTGAAAGCAGGAGTATTCAGCAGTTAATAGTGGCGTCTAATGAAACATGCAGACAACAAGCGCCGGTAATTAGCTGGCGTCAGAGGGAGCTGTGGTGGAGATGCAGAGTTTAATTGCTGGGAGGCGCTCACAGCTCCGCTCTGCAGGGAGCCAGAGCAGCTGACCAACACAGGCACGAACGCTACAAATATCAGCTGTATCAAGGCAACAATATGAATCATACTGTATCATACAGTACTTTGTGTTTTCTGGCGGAGTCACTGACTGATGAGCGATATGGCAAAAATGAATGACCATTTGTTTCTTTAAAAAGTTTTTCTGGAAACTGGAGTCAAAAGTGAAGTAGAACATGATGTGACTTCAATAGAGAAACTGGGATTAACCAAAAAATACGTAAGAATAAGTAAAAGACAAATGTGAGTGATATCAGAGCCTGGTTCAAACACATTTACTACTGGATTTGACTGCATTTGTTGATTTAATAGGATGCAGTGAAACATGATTAATTCAGATTGAGAATGATTTACAGAAGGAAGAAACGTCTTGATTTTCAAAAAACAGTCCAGATGGCTACCCATAATCCATTTCTACAATGGAACACTCCTGGACAAATTAGGGATTACAATGATTTAATCAACCTGGTATATTTAGATTAATTCACACTTTTTTAAATTAATACTATTCACAAGCTTGTCTTCTCTGAGTACTCAGAAATCACTCCGTGTATAAGTAAGAGACGTTTCACAATATATTACTCCAGTAAGAGACTGTTAGACTATAGAATACTCTACTCAAGTAGGAATAAAGGTATGGTGTCTGAAAACTACTCCGAGAAGTAAATGTAACTACTAACTTATGAGCAAAACAGAATGTGTGGCAATCATGTTGCCTATGGGCTTCATTCATTTATTTTTTCTTTGTTCGTTACTGCGGACAGACAGCAGAGGGCACTCCAAAGCCTAAATACAGCATTGTAAATGGAGGTGTAGTTTGTAAAGTGCATTATTTTCAGTTAGAAAATGTGAAATACTAACCCCAAGGAAACCAAAGGAAAGTCTAAAAGCCAAATTATGCCACAAGAAGACAGAATATGTCTAAGTCTGTGTTCACAATGGTTTGAGTTTAGTTCGGATGTTGTTTGGTCCTGCTCAAAGTCCTTGTTTACTAGGTCTTGGTCAGAAGTACCTCACAGGTAACTTGGCTCGCACCAGATTGATCTGTGTCTCACTCTGAATTGAGTCCTTCACATGAATCAATCTGGGAAGTCTTTCGCCAAAAGCCGGGGGGACGTTACAAACATTCTTCACGCTGATTGGAAGCGTCACAACAGCTGAAGAAACCGAAAAATCGAAATTGTGTTCAATCCAAAAGCACAGTCCTCTTTCTCATCCACAAATGTACAAAGTGTCATAGTGTGCACGTTTAGAAAAACTAGATAGTCCGTATTCCTCCTAAAATAGGCCGAAGTACGGCCGTCAGTGCCTGCCATGTTGGTTTTGGTTCGGTAGTTTTGACTTCCGCCCAAACCACAATGCTGCTCTGTGATTGGTTTCAGTCCTGCCTGTGGGGACTAAATGCCCTGTGATTGGCCCATTAAACCACTTTGCGAACTGTAGACAAATCAGCGGGATCCTAACAAGATGGATTCTCAAGAGGTTGTGAACAAAAATTGCGAGAATTCATCTGGCTGAAAATGTTACCTCACAGGAGGTCTTACGTCCCACCACCAAATTCTAATGTCCATAGGGAAACGTTGGGTTTTAACGCTGCGAGACAACAACCAGAACTGCTGTAAATAAAATATATATCCTTGATTATTGATAGAGAAGGATGTAGCTTGCCCACCAACACAAAAGTTGGTGTGAATCCTGCCAGTGCATACTCTCATTGTGGCCTTGGGCAAGGCACTTGACCCGCTGCCTCGGTTTCATCATTTTGGTTTATCTAATGAATACAGATTGTAGCCTTAATCTTTGACATTTTTAATGCCAAGTATGTGTACAATTTATTTAGATAGTCAACTGATCATTTGTTTAAGGGATTTCAGTTTTAATACGTTCCTTTTAGATGACAATAAGCAGGGAAGTGCAAGGTTTTCTGTTGCTTTCCAAAACTGTTTCAGTGAGACCTTCTCAGATTCAAGTGAAAAGCAGAAATGTCATTGTTAATCAAGCAGCTGCGTTGCTGGAGAAGGTGCATTCTGGTTTGTAACACAGGCAAACTCCCACCCGCACATCCAGACAGTGAGAGTAAAGGTGTCAGACACAGAACAGGCTCCACTCTACTGCACCACAGGTCGTAGAATGTGAGCAAGGAGAGGAAGTCTGGCAGGGAGAAGACGTATTACTTACTTACTTATTACTTATTTGTTTCTGGCATATAGTTATAATCTATGACATATATAAATTATGACTTTCCTTTTCAAACTTTCAAATCATACAATTGATCCAAAATGACTTGAGGACATATTCTGCTGTATAGAGTGATGTTCTTGTCCTTTAAACCTGCGCTTGTTCCTTAACTTTGGCATATCATGTTTAGAACTGAAAATGATCTACTGAAAACTAAACCATAAATAAACAAAAGCTAGCTTGCCTCGACATGCTTATATAAGCAGAAGGTGATTTGAAGCAGAAATGCCCAGAATGAGCTGTGATGATTTTGGACTTAAAAACAGCCCCTTCTGACCTCCGGATCTCTAGCTCTGACATCACATTTCTGGGAAATTTGTAAGTGAGTGTTTTTGTAAGGGTCAGAGCAAGGGTCCAGCTCCACCGTCTATCTGCAAATTGAGGCCTGTCCGAGGGAATCGGATCTCTCCTTCACTGTGGAACTCCTCCAGTTTTTTACTTTTCCCCAAAGAGGTTTGGTAGTTTTTCCCTTCGAGGCAACCGCTGATGTGATTAGGGTGTTACAAAAACAAATAGAATTTAATTGAACTGAAAACAGGAATAATGCAAGATAAATACAACTCCAAACAAATTTGGTTTTTAAGCTCAGAAAAGTCACATTTTATAACATCTCTTCTTTAGCAAAGACGTATTACTTTTTTCTCTAGATTTAGATGTATTTATTTAAAAGGGAGTGCATATTAATGAACATACAATGTACATATGCCAGAATGAGCCCATTGGCCACTTTCCATCTGTCGTCCCTGGCAGGTCAGGACAGAAACAACATATAACATATAACATGAAACGCATACACAGCACACACGTTCATTACAAATGACAACATTAGAGTTAAACAACACTTCAGAATCAATGATTACTAGACTCTAGAATATAGTTGTAATCTAAAACATGCATAGATTATTATTTTATATTTTCTTCACTTCTAAAACATCAACACAACAGTTCACGGTAGCAATAAGCAACTGATTTTTACTGTGTGTGTGTGTGTGTGTGTGTGTGTTTCTATGTATGTGTGTGACAAAGTGAAGAGAACCAAAAAGCAGGACAAAAGGGACAAAAGGGAAACAGAACCAAGAAGAAGGGGTGTCTCTATCCCTTATGTCTCAGGACTGTCAGAAAAACTGCAACGAATTTTTAGACATACACGAAGTCCCTGTTTATTTCAAACCAGGAACACGTTAAGAACAAAAACTGGTTCACCCTAAGGACAAAGATGCCGACACAAAAACAGAGCAATGTAGTGTATTCTAATCCAATGCAGTGAAGAAAAGTTGTAAAGAGCGCCACATAGGGGAGACTAAACAGCTCACTTTCACAAGAGGCTTTATCAGCACAGAAGACACCGCGAGTTCAGGACCCCAGAAGCGCCGTGCATCTTCCATCTTAAAGCCACAAACCACTCTATTGAAGACAGTGAGGTGGAGATTCTGAGCAGGGAAAAAGATGGTTTGAAAGAGGAGTTAAGAGAGGCCGATCTTTGTTAAAAAAGAGAATCCGTTCATTAAATCGTAATGGAGGTTTAAGATTCAACCTTCCCGTTGTTTTATAATGGTCTGCTGAAACCCTGGAACGCCCTGGGCATTTTGATGCTAAATAGGCACCTCAAGGTGAGGCAGGGAACAATAGAACAATAGGCCCATCCCAGTTTAAGTTCCAATGGGCGATTAGCTGGAGGTCCCGCCCTGTGGGCAGGGCTCTCACAGAGTAGGATATAAACAGGAGTTCTCAGACTTGTTTTCACTGATTGAGAATGACTCTTGGAATGAGAGTCGAAACGTTTCGTTTTTTCTAAAACAGAGTCCAGATGAAACAACTGAATCTTTTTCTACAATGGAGAACACTCCTGGACGAATGAGGGATTACACCGATATGTGTGTGAAAAAGGCTATTACAACGCTGTTTGTACCTCTATGTGTAAGTACAGAGTAGGTAGGTGTAGTATGGGAGGTAGGTGAACATTTGACAGCAATTTGCGCCTCAAACGCAGGACAATAAAGATTACTCTTAAATTAAAGCGGCTGGACCCCCATGTAATAAAGTTAAATCAGTTTTGCCCTAGCAAATATTACAAAAAAATATTGTAAAAAGCCAGCTCTTGGGGACGACAAAGAGAAATGTGTGCTGTCTGTGTCTAATTATAGTGATGTATATTAAGAATTAGCATTGCTAATCTTTGTTAGCTTTACCCCCTTGCCTTTTGAAAGTTGTGGAAAGTGCCTAAAAAGTAATTGCAGTGAATCATTGTATCCTTGGAATGCTTTAAGTAATGTGAAACAATATATGAGAACTGCTGCCTAAGTGAGTTAGTTATGTTTGTCGGTGTAATCCCTCATTCGCCCAGGAGTGTTCCATTGTAGAAAAAGATTCAGTTGTAGTCAATCTGCGACCTTTGTTTAACGAGAAAAAACAAAACGTAATTCAACTTTCATTCCAAGAGGTCATTCTCAATCAGAGAAAACAAGTCTGAGAACTCTTGTTGTTATCCTACTCTGTGAGAGGCCCTGCCCACAGGGCGGAACCTCCTGCTAATGGCCCATTGAAACTGGGATGGGCCTATTGTTTCTATTTTCCCTGCCTCACCTTGAGTACCTATTTAGCATCCGAATGCCAGGGGCGTCTCCCAGGGTTTCAGGAGACCATTATAAAACAACGGGAAGGTTGAAATCTTAAACCTCCATTACGATTTAATGAAGGATTCTCTTTTTTAACAAAGATTGCCTCCTTAACTCCTCTTTCAAAACCATCTTTTTTCCCTGCTCAGAATCTCCACCTCACTGTCTTCAATAGAGTGGTTTGTGGCTTTAAGATGAAGATGCACACGCTTCTGGGTCCTGAACTTGCATGTCTTCTGTGCTGATAAAGCCTCTTGTGAAGTGGCTGTTTAGTCTCCCCTAGTGTACCGCTCTTTTACAACTTTCTTCACTGCATTGGATAGAATACACTACATTGCTCTGTTTTGTGTCGGCATCTTGTCCTTAGGGTGAACCAGTTTTTGTCTTAACGTGTTCCTGGTTTGAAATAAACAGGGACTTCGTGTTGTCTAAAAATTCGTTGCAGTTTTTCTGACAGTCCTGAGACATAAGGGATAGAGACACCCCTTCTTCTTGGTTCTGTTTCCCTTTTGACAAAAGGGACAAAAAGGGAATGACTCTTGGATGAGAGTTGAAAACGTTTTGTTTTTTCTAAAACAGAGTCCAGATGACTACAACTGAATCTTTTTCTACTTTAGTTATGTTTGTACGTTTTTAATCAAATCTGACACAGCACATTTAACGATGAGGGAAAACCTTTGCAACATGGTCAAAAACGCGCTTAAAAGTTGATTTTTGTCTCCTTCAAAACCACTCTCTGCATTACTAAAAAATAATACTAATTTAAAAAAATGCTAGTATCGAAGAGTGGCACAATGTGAGTTTTGGACACACAGTTGGTACGTTCCCCCCAAACTTTGACGACCTCCTCCTTTCCCGTTCCCCGCACTCTCCTAATGTTCAGTGGCCGCTCGTGTCGGCTCTTTTGTGCTGCTGTGCGGGGCATGCTAAGGAGCCCCAGACCGGCTGCAGCATGGCCCCGGCGCTGAATGCAAACGTCCCGAGCTAATTGATATGTCCGTGCCGGAGCTGGCCATGCTTCTGTTCCCGTGGCTGTGTAATGAATGAGCAGAAGCGGCGGCATGTCTGTCTGCGCTGCCACTGTTGTTTCACCCAAATTGCTGTCACAATCATTTAATCTTCTGGCCCCAGAGGAAGTAGCTGGTGCCTGGGCCTCTCTTTCGCTCCAATGTGCCCTTGCAGTGAGCTCCAGTCCTGCCCCTTCTCAGCGGCTTCCCTCGCAGCGCTGCATGGAATTCGTATTTTCTCTCTCCTGTGACACTAATTGGAAAATGTCTTGAGGCTTCCCCAGGGCTACAACCCCGACAGGCGCTTTGTTGATTAGTGGCGACTTAAGAAACTTGGTCAGACAGCAGCGATGGACAGGGCCTTGTTCTGGTCACACAGAGTCACTGACCACACACACATACAGATCTTGTGTGCTTAGATAACTCACTACACTGCAAAAAGTAATATAATAGTTACAATTACATGACTTGAGAACATATTTTGATTTGAGTATATTTACAATACAATTACATTCACTGCAGGAAATTGCAGTTTCTCTTTTAGATGTGACTGTACCTGATTTGTACTGTCTTCAAAAAAAAAAAAGATCCTGTCCTCACAAAATCCTTCAAATCAGGAATGATTCTTTTGCGCTGAATCCCATGAACAGAGGTGGGCATTCAGCGACATTAACTTGTGAGAAACCTTAAATAATATACCTTTTATTTATATATATCTATAATCGTATATTCTATATCTATCTCTATCTCTCTCTCTCTCTCTCTCTCTCTCTCTCTCTCTCTCGATTATATATATATATATAACATATATATACATACATTACATATACATTATATATATAATATATATATATATATAGATATAGATAGATACTAAGGTCTACCCATTAAAATGGTATAAACTCTCAATCTATCTCTGAATATGTGTAGTTCTCCATAAAGATCGAGGTTTGATTTTGCGGGGTACTTGCCTCCTTAATCCACAGTAAGTACAACAAGTCTTTATTCTATTGGTTGATCTAATTTTACTTGTCAAGTCAAATCTTCATCTTAATCCCAAGTTGCTTTGACTTTTTACAGCGTGCCATGTGCGCTCTGTGTGCAGGGGCATGTGCAGTTACTGACAGAGACTATTTTCAGTATATTATGTAAATGTTTCCAAGTGGCTATGCCTAATTTATGACGGCGGGAGGAGGACGGGGTGTAGTGCTGGAATGTCATGACAGCCTCCTTAAAAAGCCTCACTCTGGAAGTCCGCACAAGCACTAATTGGCCTCTGCAGTGTTTTTATTTGGACTCAGACAAGCTTTAAAACCAGCAGAAACTGTTGCCTGTTGAGCTTTCATTTGTAAAAGCAAATGTCTTCATCATTGTCCTCATTTTAACAGAACTAATCCAGCTCACTTTAATGTAGGGACAGGTACAATAAGGATTTTTAAAAAGACATTAGTTTTAATGATACCAATATTAAGATTTTTAAAGCCATAACAAACGTATATATTAAAGCTATATTTGCCGATTTTTGCCCCCCCCGTCCGTTACTGCTCCTCCTGAGTGAACCCTCACCAAATTCAAACGTCTCGTCCCATTTAACTATATAAAAAAACATGTATGGACTCACCACCAGTAAATAAAATCTACACTTTGTTACAACTCATTACACATACTGTAAATATTTGTAAAGCAAAGTTTCTTGTAACAGTTTTGCGACAGACACATCAGAACAATTGAAGGAAAATCCTCGTATTGTTCCTCTCCTCTGAAGCCTTTCGCCTCTTCTTTCAGGTAACTCAAAAACTGTTTTCCCCCGTCCTCTTGTGACCTTCAGTCATTGTTTGTACTCACGGTTGGACAAGTGGAGATGTAATAATGAGGATACCGGCAATCTCAGCATCACTAATTCACGCTTGATACAGGTTTCCGAAACATTCTTCTACGCATAGTAGCACGAGCCAGCGCAGGAAAGAAAAAGACAGCATCAACGTAAGAACGTGGAAGTTTTGAATGACCAATCCTTAACGTGATCCATGTGAAAGTTAAAAGCCGTGATTGGCCTTACAAAATCCTCCATACCATCATGATTATTAAAGTAAAATTCACATAATAATGTTTGCTTTATAAAAGTAATTATAACATTTTTATGTTGTCTAGATTTGTGATCTTGCAGAATGCTGTAACATATTTCTTTTTTTGATCACTTACAGTCTATTATCAGCCTATATATTATACATATATATACACACACTATATATATACGAATATATATATATATATATATATATATATATATATATATATATATATATATATATATATATATATATATATATATATATATATGAAAATAAAAAGTAGTCTACTCTTGAGTCTTGTTTGTGGATTAGAAAAAATTGTGTATTAACGTACACTGGGGATCACCTCCCTCCAAATATCAATCAGTTCTATATTCTTCTTTAATTTGCAGAATTTTCCAATTATTGTTCCTCCAGTGCCCCTTGAATTTGATACATCTAATAAGAAAAGATAAAATAACTTGTAATTGTCCCACAATGGGGAAATTCCAGTGTTGCAACACAGATTAGGTACAGAAACAGGTTAGGAACAGAAGTGGAATAATAAAAACAGATAACTTAGAAATAATTTTGAACAATTATACACTCTTATTTACAGTAAATTGCTGTTATATGGACAGAATATATTGCACCAGGGATGATTGACATTATGTCACGGTAATGCGCATGATTATAAAAGCTGAAAGACATACATTCAGAGATAGCAGTGTTGTAAAGTCTGACAGCAGCAGGAAATAAAGACCTGCAAAACCTCTCCTTCACACAGCGAGGGTGAATCAGTCTGTCACTGAAGCTGCTCTCCAGAGCGGACAGAGTGTCCTGCAGGGGGTGAGACTCATGGTCCAGCATAGACGTGAGTTTAGCCAGGACCCTTCTGTCCACCACCTCCTGCACCGAGTCCAGAGCACAGCCCAGGACGGAGCTGGACTTCTTGATGACTTTGTCCAGCTTCTTCCGCTCCCTCTCTGTGATGCTGCTGCTCCAGCAGACCACACCGAACAGGAGGGGTGATGCCACCACAGAGTTGTAGAAGGTCCTCAGGAGTGGTCCTGTCACTCCAAAAGACCGGAGTCTCCTCAGGAGGTAGAGCAGACTCTGGCTCTTCCTGTACAGTGCGTCTGTGCGATGAGTCCAGTCAAGTTGCAAGTTCAGATGAACACCCAGGTACTTGTATGAACACTCTCTCAATGTCCCTTCCCTGGAGGTTCAATGGTGAGGGGGCAGCAGAGTGGCGTCTGTGGAAGTCCACCACGATCTCCTTGGTCTTCCGCGCGTTGATGAGGAGGTGGTTCTGCTGACACCAGTCCACAAAGTCTTACGCTAGTCCTCTGTACTCGTCCGTGCCATCATCGGACATCATTGGACTCTTCACGGAGTCATCAGAGAACTTCTGCAGGACACAGCTGTCCATGTCGTGTCTCTGCAGTGAAGAGGGTGAAGAGAAAGGGCGCGAGGACGGTGCCCTGGGGCGCCTTCATATTGCAGGTCCAAGTGTCAGACACACAGTCCCGGGCTCTCACAAACTGGGGTCGGTTTGTGAGGTAGTCCAGGATCCACTCCGCTAGGTCATAGTCCACACCAGCCGTCTCCAGCTTGTTCCTCAGGAGCAGCGGCTGGATATTGGTGAAGGCGCTGGAGAGATTAAAAAAAAAATAGAATTCTCACAGCGCTGCCAGGCTTCTACAAGTGAAGAGAACAGTGCAGCAGGGACAGCGTCCTCCACTCCGATGCCAGGCCATTATGCAAACTGCAACGGATCCATGGCTGAGCTCATGGTGGAGCAGAGGAGGTCAAGGACCAGCCGTGAGAGCCACCGGCCTGAAGCTGCTGAGGTACGCGTTGTCTCGGCCCTGGTAACACCCTGGAGGTCTGCCAGACCTGCGATACCAACCTCAGCTTTAAGCTCATGTTGAAGACATGCTCCATAACTCCACACAGTTCATCTCCGCAGGACGTAAAGAGCCTGGAGCTGATACCGTCTGGTCCTGCAGCCTATCTGGTGTAGGTTGAACACAAAGGTTCCAATCACCGCTACAGATTAGGGTTCCCTCAGAGTGGTTTGCAATCAGGTCTATACTTTTGCTGTTACTGGAGAATGCAGATGCTTTCCTTGCTTGCTCCAGCTTGCGCCAACTTCCTTATTTATTTTTCTTTTCAATAAATGTTTGTTTTCCATAAATCTTGATTTATGACTTTTTTACTGTAAACCCAACCACCACCTTGAAAGTTTGATATAATAAGGCATAAAGATAGAGCACTTTTTTTCATACAGAACTGTGCCACACAGGAGCATCAATTCCCTTGCTACCAACAAAAGCCTCCCACCTATACCCCCTGGCCTTTCAACTGGTCCATATATATTAACTGAAATATGGCTTGACAAAAACACAGGAAATGTAGTTCCTATAGAATATACTCCACCCAACTTCAAGTTTGAATCTGGGGGGGGAGGAGGGAAGGGAAACATGAGAAAACAAAAAGGGTGAAGGTGTCTGTGTAGTTTTTAGAAATAAAAATTGTTACCCACAGGTTGTATTTTGGTATGTTTTCATCATTTGAATATGTGTCCTTTAAACTGGAGCTACAAGTTTATTGATAAGCTAAGTCTTATTGATGATTTTACTGAGATGCTTTCAGTTGTATCACAGACTTTGATGGTTTGGTCATTACAGTTGGTTTCAATGTCCAGGTTGATAATATCTGTGACAGAAACGCTAAAGAGCTTCATGCTGTCCTTGAAACTTTCGGTCTTACTCAGCACGTGAGTGGCCCCACCCACAGCAGAGGGCGCACTCTGGATCATCTAATTACAAAGGGGGTTAATATTTCAAACGTCAATGTGGTCGATGTGTGTCTTCTTTGACCTGTCTAGGGTAAATGATTTGTTGAAATTGAATGAATCACCATTGCCCCTATGAAGATTAAAATGGTTAAAAATAAGCAGAAGGCGCCATGGAGAAATGATGATTCGGTCAGGGCACAAAAAAGGGAGTGCCGCAAGGTTGAGAGAAAAATTCAAAGAAAAGTTATACATGTACAACCACATTTTTTTTTAGAACAACGGAAGGTTTTTTTCTGAAATAATTGGAAGCTGCAGTAAGAAACTGGCATATATTATTTGCAACAGTAAACAGATAAACAAACCCTCCAGCTCAGTTAGAACTAATTTCCACATCTAAGTTTGCATTGTTCTTTAATGGCAAGGTTCAGGACATTAAAAATGCTCTAAATTTCACAACGCAAATAATAACCCCAAAACCATCTAGTGACTTAAAGCCGACACACTTTGCACCTGTAACTGACAAAACTGTCAAAGAGATCATAATAGTTTTTCTACATGCTGCCTCGATGTGTTACCCACCAGATTTCTAAAGTCTGTGCTGAACAGTTTGTTAGCACCACTCACTCACATAGTTAACATGTCGCTTCAATCTGGAACATTCCTTTGAAAACTGCAGGTATAAAGCCTTTTCTAAAGAAGAGCAGTCTTGGTGAGGGAAAAATCCTCAAAAATCTTGTTTACCAACATCTCAGAGTTCTTCTTAATAAACAACTCATTTGACCAGTCCGGTTTTAGACCTCATCACAACACTGAAACTGCTCTGATCAAGGTGACACACAGACGTAGGCAAAAACTCTTAATTCTCCTAGATCTGAGTGCTGATTTTGACACTGTCGAGCATGGGATCCTCTTACAGAGACTGGAAGACTGGGTGGGAGACACTGGCTCTACCATTGAATTCGTTAAAGTCTTATCTGGAAGACTTTGTCGAGATTGTTAACTCAGTTATTACCAAGCGAAAATGTGTCCTATCACAATTGCATACAATATGCAGACGACACTCAAACCTCTCTGACTCAACAGATCAGTGTGTGGATGCAAAACAACTTTCTCCAGCTAAACTCTGGCAAGCCTGAAACTCTGAAACTGTCTTCTTTGGCCTCTAGAAAAAAAGAGAAAGTAATGGTGTGTTCAAATTGCAGTGTACAATTGTCTGAAGAAATCTGATTTGTGATTTTAATGCCATTTTTTCCTGGTGTGTAAAGACCAACGCTCACAGGGACTGCAAAATAAGCACCTTCATGATTTCCTATGAGCGGGTACACACCGGCCGCGCACAACCCACCGGCCGCTCTCGTGATTGGAACTTGTTGAATTCAGACTCTGTGCCATGGCTGAAAACCATGGGCGTCACAACTATTTCAGAAGTGTTACATTACCTGTTTTTTAGGCTAATAGACTTCCTATAACTGAATGAAGTGTGAGTATATTTTCTGTCCATATGACAGCTGTAAATAAGAGTGTTATTATTATTATTAAGATTATAAGAGTTTTCTTTTTTTTTCTAAGTTATCTGTTTTTTATTATTATACTGTGCCGTATCTGTTTCTGTACCCTTTGTTGCAACCATTGCCCTTTGTGGGACAAATAAAAGTGATCTTATCTTATCTAAAAGTCACAGCTTTTAGCCTTACCATAGTCTAAAGACTAAACCTCAGTTCCACAACTCCATCCATCCATCCATTTTCTACCACTTGTTCCCGTTAGGGGTCGCGGGTGACTGGAGCCTATCCCAGTGCCTTTGGGCCTTAGGCGGGGTACACCCTGGACAGTGGCCAACTCGTCGCAGGGCTAACACAGAGACATGGACACACAGACAATCATTCACTCTCACTCTCATTCACTAGGGCCAATTTACCTAACACATCTAACACACCGTCTTTGGACGGTGGGAGGAAGAAATCATGTGATGTAATGTCCGCCCAGGAATCGAACCCTCCTTCTTGGGAGACAAGAGCTCTAACCGCTCTGCCACTGTGCACCCCAGTTCCACAACTAATAATGGAAATGCCCTATCTATTTAGCGTATGCAGCTAATGTTAAGCATATTTTGTAAATAAATCCTTTATTATAAACAGTATAAACATTTGGAGCAGAATAGGAAAGGACAAATTCTGTTTATATTCAAGGTGCACTATGCAACTTTTCTGGTGGGGGTCCGCTAGTGAGATGTTATTGCTTTGCCTGGAATGTTCCACTATGGCATTAAAGGTATCTTATCTTGCATTTGTTCAATTACAGGGTTAGACCCTAAAAATCTGCATTCTTAGGGTGAGCAGGGTCACCTCTCCACAGATCCACAGATAACATGGAACATTCTAGACAAGGGGTCAGTTCGAAGTAGACAAGCACCTCCATCAGAAAAGTTACACTGTGCACCTTTAAAATAGCAAACTTCCAGGGTAAAACACAAAAGGATACTGCTGATGCATCAGTCAATTACAGCAGTCAATATTAGAGTTAAGGTCAATATTCTGGTTTGTGAAACATTCGGAAATGAATAACCATTTACATGCATGAGAAAACAGAGGTCCTGTATACATGGTTATTGTTTTCAATTGGGATATCCCAATGTCTCAGCGCAGGGAGAATGTCATGGCGCAAATGTGCATATTTTTTGCTTCTTCTTCCTGTATCCAAAGATAACAAAAACAACAACAGCAGCAGCACGGTGGATAATGAACAGTCCGAGGCTGGTAACAGTCACCTCCGTTTGCTCTTTGGTGCTGGTACTGACCCACCACCAGTACTTGACACTATTCTAACACATGTTTGCCATAAATGGAAGGCTAGAATGAAGAAAGTCATGGCTGTGCCATCCATATAACATGCTTCCCGTTTCCACCAAACTCTCGTCTCTCACTAGACTCACTATAACCTGCTCAAACCACCATATTTCCTCTCCTCACACAGCCTCGCGCCATGTTTCTTTTTCTGTCAGTAATTGCAGATAAAAATCCTTTTTGAAGTTCCCCAAGAGCTGTGTTAAAAACTTTATAGGAGCCGTGATGTGCTGCGTTTAGTGTGTGACTAAAATCTCTGTTCAAAATCAATATTGAAACTCCCCTCTTGCGTTTGCCTCTATATGATGAATAGTACAGTTTTTTAGTTAAGTTTTTGATGTTCTATATCGCTTAAGTGGATTTCTTGTATATAGTATATATAATATAATAAGTATATAATAATTGTATTGTGTTTACCATTCATTCATTTAACAATGAAACAGAAGAAAACATGAATAAAAAAACAAAAGGGTTCTTTAAAAGATCAAAAATACAAAATATATATGAAGTCCATTCCTAATGAAGGTCCACCCCAAACGCCCTCCAGCCTAGTCCTGGTCCCAATTCTCTCAGAACAGGATACACTCCTCCCCAGACCTCTATGCTCCTCTGCCATTTTCTGTATATACAAAACAGTTTATGTAGCTTCGCTACCAATGTATGTATGTAAATACCATCTTCAATTTGGTGACATTATCATCGCCATGATGACCAATCCTTGTTCTGGCAAATAAACAAAAAGAAAGACAATTATTTAAACTTAGAAGGTTATGTAATTACCATTTCTGTTTAGCATCCTCATAACCACAGTAATGCTTTATTAGATGTAATTAAGTCAGATGCCCAAAACAAATAGATCACACAGCAATCATCAGAGTCTCTTCAAAACAGAAATGTCTTACACAAATATATATATATATATATATATATATATATTACATTAGCTCACATTCCCCATGTTGATGGATTCATCGCTTGCTGCTGTTCAAATTGTTGTTTGGCATTTTACTGAGGAGCATATCTGCCTCTGCTGGTGTTTTTTACTTTCAAAAGAACTACCGGGAATGCAAGACAATGTTGCATTTGACATGGAAAGAACTAATCAAAACATGCACACTAAACAAAGATGTTAAAATCTTAAACTGGATGGCTTATGATCAAAGTTTTGTGCCAAATAGCATCAACCTGAGATTTAAACTCTGGATAACAAAAGGTTTAAATGTTTGTTTTTTTTACCAGATTGTAAAAGAAAATCAAATGAAAAGTTTTGATATGTTGAAAGAATTCTTTGGCTTGGAGAAACAGGACTTGTATAGGTTTTTACAAATGAGGGGTTATTATAACCAAGAAATTAAACAAAGCGACGGCCATTATAACCTCCTGATTGAAATTTTAAGACATATAAAATTCAGAACTTTCAAGGGGACTACTTTCTAAAATGTATAAATGCATTAAAAACCTGGCCAATCTATTAAATATCCATCCATCCATCCATTTTCTACCGCTTATTCTATTAAATATATTAAAATTAAATCTGAAAGAGACGGCAATTCTGTTTTGACGGACAAAGAAAGGGAAAATATATGTACATCCCAATGGAGGACCAGAAAAAGTCTTTGTTTTTCTCCTTGTGAATAGTGGACACTTTGACATGGTGTTGTGAAAAAACTTTCAAACAGAGGTTTTGGGACTGTCCTGTCACTCGTAAATATTGGACTGAGATCAGGGCACTACAAGATGTCTTTGCCACCCACATCCCATTAGATTTCTGAACTGGGCCCTATCTGGGCCTTAAAATGCCTGCCATGGACACAATGAATAGATACCTTTGAACATACTTTTGGCAACGGGTAAAAAGGCTACAACCAAGAACTGGATGACACAAACTGAACCAACAATTAAAAACTGGACAGACATTGATAGATAAATAAAAAATAAAAAAAAGACATTCAGGTCTAATTTGAAAATTGACTTTGGACTAAATGGAACTTGTAAGTAGGACATGTGCCATCATTTTGTTTTTGTAATGCTTTTACAAAAACTTGCTTTTGTATTATTGTTATTGTTTAGTATTCTCTTTTTTTTTTTGGTTTTGCTTTCTGGTTGTGTCCCTTGTTCTGTGCTTTGTTTATATCTCAAAAATGAAACCCCTTATCGATGGTACCCTCCATCAGAAAAGTGATATTCACCTCATTGATGTGTTTATTGTAGTTAATAAAAAAACGTTTACTGTTGAGCTTTGGACTTACTTTGCAATATGACTTGAGCTTTATGAGCTCCTTAACATCATTTTTCATCTCAGGGTGTGTGTTTTTGATGGCTGACATAGCCATTAGGAAAGCCTTAGTTCATCAATCTGTACTCATGTCCATTTTGTCTGTTGTTGTTGGAGGTTCTGTCTTTCTTACAGTAATGTGTCTGAAACTATGTAAATGTATTCACCTTTGTAATGGCAGACTATCCATTGATTTAACATTTAGATCAAGCCTAATCAAAGACATGCAGACATATCCACAAAGTTTAGCCCGTGATGAATGTATAATAGAGTCATGTATTATTCACTCTGAGCCTGTGACAGGAGCTGTTATGAGCTGTCCTCAGTACACATGTACTGCCCCTCACTGCTTATGTCATCTCAGGGCGGGCCCGTGTGTATCACGGCCCCGGGGTCTCTCCTCTATGACAGCATTCAGGAAAATTAAACACTTCTAATCAATAACCTCACATCTTATTTAACTAATGAGACGGAGCGGTGGTGCTGCTGGGGAAGGCGTTTGGAGGACTAACCTCCATGTGACACCTCCAGCACCAATACAGCAAACTGTGCAGCATGAGGGAGGGGAGAAAAGAGCACAAGGGACATGTCCTCCTCATGAACACTGGACTGAGGCCTCACTCTCTCTCTTTCTGTCTCTGTTTCTCTCTCTCTGTCTTTCATTATCTCTTTTTCTACCTTTCTCTCTCTTTCTCTCTCTGCCACTCTCTCTCTTCTACCATTGGATGGACGAGTGTAGTGCAGTTCAGTGGAGCGCCCTCCACAAGGCTCAATGCATCTATCTTATAAAAGTCTGTAGAATAAATCTTTGTGATTAGATCACCACCAGACCTGACAGAGAAATGATTGGCTGTGAGCCTGTTCCCACACACACCTGCTTTTGAAAAGAAAGTAAAAAAGTTAAAGGGATTAGCTTCCCCAGACTAATGCCCTATATTTTAACATTATGACAACATACTGTATTTTAGAGCTTTGAGGAAGCACTCTATTTAAAACCAATGTCATAGACAAATAGATGAGTTCAACCATGTCCCTCTTGGTGTCGTGCCAGCTGCGGAGGCTCCAGCATCTGTTCCTCAGCCTCCTGGACACCTCCAGCTGCAAGAGCTTGTTCAGCTATAGACTCGTACTGCCGTGCTGCTCCACTGAAAGACACAGGGCTGTTGGCTGTCTCCATCAACCTGTCTTGTTTATCTATTTGTTTACATTTCCTAAAGCAAGGCAAGGCAAGGCAAGTTTATTTGAGGAGCACAATTCATACACAAGGCAATTCAAAGTGCTTCACACAACAGGAAAAAATGCATTAAAATCACAAAGACATGGCACAAAATAATAGTTCAAGACATAAAAGAGAAGAGTGCAAAGAAAAGCATTTCAGTCATATGCACAGCCAAACAAAACAGTTTTTAGTTTAGATTTGAACATTGCCAGAGTAGCGGCCTGTCTCACATCCTCAGGAAGACTGTTCCAGATTTAGCTGCATAAAACTGAAACGCAGATTCCCCATGTTTAGTCCTGACTCTGGGCACCAGCAGGAGGCCGGTCCCTGAGGTCCTCAGAGTCCGAGATGGTTCATATGGCACTAACATGTCCGAGATGTACTTTGGTGCTAGGCCATGGAGAGACTTGTATACAAGCAGAGCTGCTTTGAAGTCTATTCTCTGAGCCACAGGGAGCCAGTGCAGAGACCTGAGCACAGGACTGTGATCGTTCTTCCTGGTTCTAGTCAGGACCCGAGCAGCAGCGTTCTGGATGTACTGCAGCTGTTTTACAGCTCGTTTGGAGAGGCCCGTGAGCAGGCCGTTACAGTAGTCTAATCTACTAGAGACAAACGCATGGATAAGTCTCTCCAGGTCTGGTTTAGACACTATACTTTTGATTTTGGCAATGTTTTTAAGATGGTGAAAAAGCTGCTGATGTTATTGATTTGACGTGGCTGTTAAAATTCAAATCTGAGTCCATTTTTACCCCCAGATTTCTAACTTGATTTGTAGGTTTTAGAGCGAGACTCTGGAGGTGACTGTTAACACTTTCTCTTTGTTTCTGTGGGCCAAAGACGATGATTTCAGTCTTGTCTGAGTTCAGCTGGAGAAAGTTGTTTTGCATCCACACACTGATCTGTTGGATGCAGTGACAGAGTGAATCCACTGGTCCATATTCACCTGCCGTCAGTGAAACATAGATCTGAGTGTCGTCTGCATAATTGTGATAGGACACATTCTCGCTGCGTATCAACTGACCTAAGGGCAGCATGTAGAGGTTGAACAAAAGGGGTCCCAGGATTGACCCTTGGGGGCACCCCACAGGTCAGGGGCATCTGGTCTGAGACACAGTTACCAATTTCGACAAAGAACTTCCTGTCTTCCAGATAGGACTTTAACCAGTTTAGCGCAGTGCCAGTGATGCCCACCCAGTCCTCTAGTCTCTGTAAAAGTATCCCATGATCGACAGTGTCAAAAGCAGCACTCAGATCTAACAGAATTAAGACTGAGGCTTTGCCCGCGTCAGTGTTCAGGTGGATGTCATTTGTCACCTTGACAAGAGCAGTCTCAGTGCTGTGATGAGGTCTAAAACCTGACTGGAAAAACATCAAATGAGTTGTTTATTAAGAGGAAATCAGTGAGCTGTTGGTAAAACAACCTTTTCAAGGACTTTGCCCCAAAATGGCAGATTAGAGATGGGCCGGTAATTACTCAGTACTGCGGCATCAAGACTGCTCTTCTTTAGGAGAGGCTTAATGACCGCAGTTTTTCAAAGACATTGGAATGTTCCAGATTGAAGCGACATGTTAACTATGTGAGTGAGTGGTGCTAACAAACTGTTCAGCACAGACTTTAGAAATCTGGTGGGTAACACATCGAGGCAGCATGTAGATGAACTCAGACTGGTGATGATCTCCTGGACAGTTTTGTCAGTTACAGGTGTAAAGTGAGTCAGCTCTAGGTGGTTTGAGGGTTATTTTTTGCATTGTAGAATTTATAGCATTTTTAATGCCCATGAATCTTTGTCATTAAAGAATAATGCAAACTCATTACACTTGGATGTGGAAATGAGTTCTAACGGCAGCTGAGCTGGAGGGTTTGTTAATCTGTTTTACTGTGGCAAACAGGACACGCGAGTTGTTTCTGCAGCTTCCAATTATTTCAGAAAAATATCCTTTCCCTAGTTCTACATAAAATGAGGTTGTACATGTACAACTTCTCTCTGTAAATCTCTTTCTGAACTTGGAGCTTCGACTTGCGCCATTTTCCGTTCGGCCCGGCGGCACTCCCTTTTCTGTGCCCTGACCGAATCATCATTTCTCCATGGCGCCTTCTGCTTATTTTTTAACAATTTTAGCCTTCATAGGGACAATGGTGTCGAGAACATTCAAAACACTAGATGTAACAGAGTTCAACAAATCATTTACATTAGAACATGAGACAATTTCAAAGTTAATCATTTCCATAAACAGTTTTCCCGTGCTGTCATTTATGTGTCTCCTCCGGACAACTGCAGGACCAGCCCTGGTGGTTTGGGAAAAACAGACAGGTCAAAGAAGACACAGAAATGATCAGACAGAGCAACATCGACCACATTGACGTTTGAAATATTAACCCCCTTTGTAATTAGAAGATCTAGAGTGTGCCCTCTGCTGTGGGTTGGGCCACTCACGCGCTGAGTAAGACCGAAAGTTTCAAGGACAGCATGAAGCTCTTTAGCGTTTCTGTCACAGATATTATCAACATGAACATTGAAATCACCTGTTATGACCAAACCATCAAAGTCTGTGCATACGACTGAAAGCATCTCAGTAAAATCATCAATAAAACTTTTGCAGTGCCGAGGAGGCTTGTATAAAACAATGAAGAGAATGGATGGAGACTGTTTTACCTCAATTTTAAAGGCTACGTACTCAAATGTTGAAAACACCCCAAAGGACAACCTGTGGGTAACTATTTCATCTCTAACAAAAGCACACACACCTCCTCCCTTTTTGTTTTCTCGTGTTTCAGATTCAAACATAAAGTTGGGTGGAGCAGATTCTATTAGAACTAAAATTTCCTGTGTTTTTGTCAAGCCATGTTTCAGTTAAAAACATAAAATCAAGATTATAAGAAGAAATAAAATTATTACTTAAGAATGATTGTGTTACATAAGGATCTGACATTTAGCACAGCAAGTTTCAGACTAGTTTCAGTGACACTGGGCGTTATCTTTTTACAGGGAATATGAATCAAATTTCTCAGATTGGGCAGCCTGACTTGCATGTTGTTTTCCCATCTGTGTGATGTTACTACAGAAATAGCACTAGGGGGGGCTGTTTTTACACAGGGCTCCGGGTTGGTTTTGATTTTTAATTATGAATATAAGTCCCGGCAACGCTGAGACCCAGTGCATCCTAGCCATGGGAGATACCAGGTGAAAGGCGAGGGGGGATAGGTGGGGGGGGTAGGGGGGCTTTTGTTGGTGCAGCGGGAGCCGGTGAGCGTTTGGGACCAGGTGAAAGGCGGGGGGGTTTAGGTGGGGTGATTTTTGTCTGTGTAGCAACAGTCAGGGGAGAGTTCATCATCCTTGATATCAGAACTCTTGATCTTGCTATATTAGGTACTAAGTTGTACCTGAAACTAACTTCTTTGTTACCCTGTCAGCCCTGCTGCAATGGTGAATTGAACCTTAAAGGACAAATGTTCTGCATTATTTGTATTGTTATTAGCCTTTAAACATGCTCCTGAATACCTTTAGTTTGGCATCTCATGTTTTAGATATATTTTTTTTAAAATGACAAACAATTACACTTGGATCTCTGCTGTTTCCCATGGGACTTACAGCGTTTTGCCGCCATCTGCTGAGAACATTGTTTAATCTGCTTCTCGTTGTCGTCCATTGAGGTAACTGCTGTTGTGATTTTGGACTACTAAAATAAATTGAGTTGAAATGAATGAATTTGTGTGTGTTGGTTTCCTATATACTTCTAAATGGAGCTTCCCGTCCGCTCTTCTGATAGTGGAACAATCAAGAAAGGCCAAGCGGATCTGAAAAGGCGGTTAATGCCTTCTTCTCAAACTGCTCCATGTACAAGTTGGTCACGATGGGAGAGACGGGACAGCCCATGGCACAGCCGTGAATCTGTCTGTAGAAGTGTCCTCCGAATTGGTGTTCAGGCAGATGTGTTCAGGTGTAAGCTTGGTACTTTCCTATAAGTTGATGTCCTCCTGTGACATGTGATACTGATATCTGTAATGGAATTTTGCCTTGGGGATACATACAAGTAGTAGTAGTAGTAGTAGTAGTAGTAAATGTAGTGGAGTAGAAATGAAAGATTCCTGCTCTCAAAGGTAGTAAAGTAACGTGAACTGCAGATGGAAAGTAGCAGTATTTAATGCATTTTTATGTGGCCCCTGACAGAAAAAGATCAAACTAAACTTAAAAATAGTAAAAAGTATCCACTGTAAAATGACTAATGTAAGGACACTATAGCTTTTCTGTGGACTCTGGACCCTGTAGGATGGGCCCTGCTGTCAGAATCAGGATGTGTGATGTGTCCAGACTGACTTTCACTGTACTGACTCCTCTCTGTGGTGGTCAGCTGTCACACAGAGATGAAGCCATCATAATGAGAGGCCCGCAAGAGCAGTGTGTAGAGGTGAGGGACCAGAGCAGAACCAGACCTGACTCTTATTAACACACTGATAGCTCAGCCTGACATTTGCAAACCGCCTCAGCGCTTGTTAGCTCCTGCCTCTGCTCCTTTCATTTACAGTTTAAACATTTGAGTTTCTGTAATGAAGGGATGATTGAAATAGAGTGTGCATTACATCTCTGTGAATACAAACCAAAAACATTTGTGACAAAAACCTCATCTAACAAATCGTGTTTAAACTGTTTCCATTAATTAAATTTATTCATCTGGAGTTGTTTAACTTTGATACGTCATTCCCCTCAAATGTATCCTTACGACCTGCGCATTGCAGAAGATTGCTTGAATGTTTGAATTTTGTATGTATTTATTTAGAAAAGGGACAGTGCATATAATGATCAGGTGATACATGTGTAAGTATGCGCTAATCAGGTGTGAATTTGGTGCCATGGTGTGAACGCAGTATAACATCTGCATAACTAACTTTTTTTTTACTATGGAAACAAATGCTTGGGTAGAGAAGTGTGGCTATGGGTACTGTTATACAAAACAAAGAATTAGGCAGATAAATTGTTGCTAAATGATTTTCACCATCTTAAAAGCATGAATAAACAGAGCTAGTTCAGTATAAGATCTTTGCAAAGGTCCAAAGTTACTCATCTACCTAACTCATTACGAGCATCCTAATAATCCCCTGAGATGAGTTTTTAAGAACTTTTCTCAACTGTCGGAGCAGGTTTGACAAAAGTTAGCATGCTAACAGCGCACTTTCGGACTTCCGGACAAAAGGGGATCTCATCAAGTTCCTTTTACAATATATCTGTGCTGGGAAAAAACAGATTTTACTTAAATGCATGGGGGAAAAAATATGTCAATATATCAGTTGACAGATGTGGACCCGAAAGCGAGAAATATACTGTGTTACGTCATCACTTATGGGGTCAAGTGATGACTCTTAATTCCGGGTCCAGTCCTATGTATTATAATGGCCTGTTCGGTGATTTTAACATGCTCCAGGGTTTTGAATGAAGCTGTTTTCAAATGTAAAACTGAAAAATAAAAGCGAAAATACATGAAGACTGGTCTCCCACTAGAAATCATCCAAATCTGGAATAAAGAAAATATACCTACTGATTATTTATTGTGAACAGTTTCTGTTCCCGAATATGTCTTTATTCATCAGGAGGCTCAGACAAACTCCCTGTTTCTGCTGTTTGTGTCGATGGAACTTGTCTTTGTAAGTCCCTGTGATGGTTAGATACATTTTAGAGCATCAGAAAGGTTTACCTTGCAACTCCCAACTCTCATTCAGATTATTTTATTCCACTCATCAAACAGCCGATTGGGGATGTAAATTCGAAGAGTCTGGAACAGATAGAGAAATCTGGACAAAACATTCATATTTATAGTTTAAATTCTTTGACTCAGACTTAAGTATGGGATAAGATTACATTTTTCAAGATCTTTTTTTACAGTAGTAACAAGAGGGGTATATGATATGTATATTTCTCAAAAATGTTTGATAGATTTTTATGGAGGCAAATATCTATGAGATTCTGTTTGTCATTTGAATGCGTAGATCTTTCTAAAGGTCAAAGGGGGTCGCCATTTAAGTTTTTTTGTACATTTAATTTGTATCTGGACATTGGACCAACAAAATTCATGACATTGGGCATGGACATTTCTGGCTTGGCCAAATATAACATGTAACGTAACCTATCAAACATTGTATGCATCGCTGTCAATATTGTTGGACCATGCTATCAATTGTAACACCGTGAATTGTTTTTGATTGTCTGATATACTGGGACAATGGTTCCAAGCACAACGCAAACATGAGGGCGGACCAGGAACCGCCCTGTCTCACCCCTCTTTACAGAGTCAGCGAGTCTGTCAGGTGACCATTGATTTCATCTTTTTTTTTTCCTTTTTGGCCCGTAGGCTTTATTAGACAGGAGGGGAAAATGTGAAATGGGGATGAGAGAGAGGGGAGGACATGCAGTAAATTGTCAGAATTTACTCACAACACTGCGGCTGGCTGCACTTGGAGCCTGGCATACGTGTGCTGTGCCTTAACCACTCGACCACCGGGCAGCATGACCGTTGATTTTAATTCTTGGTGTTGGACCATCGTAAAGAGCCCCAATATTTAGATGTATAATGTCAGCAAACAGAATCAATGACTACGACAGTCGTTTGAATAACTAAAATAAGCGAAAAGAAAGAATGACATAAACTCACATGCCCCACGATGATGGATCCATTGCTTGTTGAGGTTGAGTTCTCTGTGTTTTTCTGAAGAGCTGCCTCTGCAAAATTCATCAGAAGAGTTGCTGGTTGTGAGAAGCCATGCCTCATTTGTCTCCTCTCACAGACATGGCAAAACTTTGCCTGTCGTTGATGAATTTTGTACGGAAGGTCTTAAAAAAAACGTCTTGCCTTTGTACTGGAGGTCTCCTTTAACTTTTAAAGCTTTCATGATGTGCTCCTTCGCACGGTGGTTCAGAAACTTCAGCTTCTGGTCTTCACCGGCCCAGGCGATGTGCTCTTTCTATAGCGATGGAAGGGACCTTAACTCCAGTCCCGGATCTAAACAAGAATTATCTTCTGGAGGAAGATCTCCGTGTCATCTACTTTCTTCACCCTCTGAGACCACCACAAGTCTGAGATCGTTCGTGTATGATCTGGACTCCAAATCCCCAATCTTGCTTTTTTTTTTTGTTCTCCACCTGGAGTTTAACCACCTCAGCATTCACCTCATGCAGCTCGTCTATAATGTCCAAGATGTTCTGCTCTGCTTTTGCGAAGCGTGCATCCCCTCCTCCTCCTTTTCAGCTCCATTATTTCTGCTTCGATTCTAGCAAATCTAGGCTCACTGTTCGCGGCTCTGGCTTCAGCTCTCAAGGACAACACATCACACTGCAAACCATGGAACACAAGGACCACCTGTTGTAAAGTGATGCCCTCTTTCCCGTCGCGCTTGTTTTAGCACTGTGGTTTATTTAAATCAAACTCACCACATCACTGTTACCCTACATTTTCTCTCCAGCTACAAAATAGTGGTTATAACAAAGGAGAAGGAGTTTTTCAACACGTGCGTCTGAAAGTTGATTTCTATTTGGCGTGAGGACAACTAGTTGCGCATGCTCACAACATGCCCAAACAGGTGTTTGCTACTGCGGCTCTCCCTCTACTCTGCGACTGGGAAACAAACATGGCAATGGGATTGCATTCCATATCGTAGAGTAAATGGCCCTTTACTTTGCAAGGGTAAGTTCAGTTTTACCTTTTTTTGGCTCGGTCTTTCCGTAGCATTAAAAGTGAAAGAGGAGCTCAAACCTCTCGCATTTGCCAGCAGAGTTTCACCGGATCTTTTCCTTTGGATTGAATTGTAACCAGACTGCCGCAGCCCACTGCAGGCCTTTTCAGTCAAGTTGTCAAAATGAGACGAGACGCAAGTGAAATGCATCCGGCATCCAGTTATTCACCCTACTACCGTTGCTACCTCCGTGCATGTACATTACATCATAACTGGTGATGCAGGTCAAGACGTGTATTGCACCGCATCAGATCTTATTCGAGACCATGGATGACAAAAGATCAAAATACAATTTGAGCTACCAGACCACTCCGACACAGCAAACGTAGCTGGACCGCGTGCTGTCTGAGCCCGGCATGAGATCAAATCAATATTGACCAGGCCCAACCTTGTGTATCTTTAGTGATAAGACGAGATCAGGCATGTATAGCTATATTTGAATTGTATTTGATATTTAAGTTCTCTGTCAACTAGTTATAGGAATTCTCTTTAGTTATCGTTATTCTCTCTAGTTATGGGAGTTCTTTTGGTCCCTGAACTCAAGCCTAGGTTTATCTCCATACACAGTAACTGACTTGTATGGACGTGAAAAGAAATAGACATAAAAAGTAAAACAACATAAACATGAACCATTCTCCTCTCCTAATTGGTACTGGCCTCCTGGAGTGAAAGCTCATGTAAATGCAGTAAACATGGTGTGCCCTCCACACTTTGCTCTGGTGCGCTCAGCTCTATCACATGTAAAACTTGTACATTAGCGTCAGCACGGCAGGTCCCCCTCGCTCTGCCGTGGACGACAGCTGATCCCGTGTGATGGCTCGTCTTCAAAGCCCTGCCACCTTGTTAAAATGCGCGACGGGGAGCCAGGAAATAAACACGGAGGAAAAGTGCGGAGGCAGAGTAGGATGGAGCCAGTGACACACGGTTTGTCTAACAACGATGAACACGCCACTCGCTCTGGCTCATTAGAACATGTCTGTGGGACTTCTCATTGTCAAGAGCGGCTGATACAGTTACATTTTGTTCCCGTTGATACCAATTTGTATCTTTGCTTTGGTGCCACGTCTTGTTCCACGTGTCAGTACAAAGGCGTGCACGTATATGCGCTCCTGTGTTTGCGTACGGCACTTGTGTGAAGCTGTGGCGTTGGATATGCTCTGTCCTCTGTGTTTGTGAGGCCTGAAGGACACAGAGGAGAAGCTTCTGCTCTCGTCCTTCTTTCCACAGAATCCCAGATAGGGACTATTATTCACATGCAATGGGCTTCATCCATATGACAGTTATTCAGCTGTGTAACCAGAAATCATTGTGTCTCTGATTGGCTTAACACTTGATTCAATCAGATGCACACTCAGCTCAGAGTCTCTTCTCCCAAATCATTTCAGAGGGAGCTGTTCCAGGATGGCGTTACAGGTCTAACCTTATCATCCCTGTAATAGCCCTCTTGCTTTTGCCTGGTTAGGATTTAAGGTATGAAAATGACATGGATCATATATTTTAAAAACTGTAAGGTGTCACAATTTTAACATTTTAAACTTCATATCAATACCAAGGAATAGTAGGGTCCTGGGCAAGTCCTGCTTTTGGGACCAGAAAGGCTTTTGTTAGGCTCTGTTTAAAGCACAGACTGTGGGCTCATGTCTGAGACAAGTGAATAGGAGACGGCGACTATCAGAGCAGGAAAGAGAGGAACCAACACAGAGGCTGAAATAAAAACTTCTATAATGCACTGCAACATATATCCATGGTTACGGTGTCTTTTTATTTTTTATTTTTTATTTTTTTTACACCTGCTAACCAGGTGTCCTCCTTTTTGATAACGCGGATGGTTGCCAGAGGTTCCTGTACAGGCCTTACTGGCAGATGACAAACAGTTGGATCTTATGAATCCCTGGGTAAAATCTTTAAAAAAATCTCTAAAATCATACAAACAACCTAAATAAAGATGTTAAGATCTTAAACCTGCTTGGCGGTGGTCAACCTGAGATTTAAGGTCTGGATAACAAAAGGAACCCAAGTTTTTTTTGTTCCCTTCGTTTAAAATGTTTCTTTTCTTTGAATGTAAAATGGCTGTGCGAGTTCTGGCCTGTGGTTGGAGGACAGCTTTCTTGCTCTGGCTCCTGTGGCTCCTCCGATTGGTGGGGCATCTGTACACCTCAGCCCCTCCGTCGCAATTTAAATTGGCTTCACACCATGGAATTATAGTAAGGGCCATTTCTCAATATGCGTACTTGTGAATTCTTGTGTTCTCGTGTCTTATGAATGTGACGACACGCCCCGTTTTCCGAGTCTGCTTCAGAGCAGACTTGTTGCATTCTTGGCCCTGGCCATGTCCCAAAAGACACTGTGGAGGAGCAGAAGTAAAGCTGCAAGCTGTTGTTGTTGTTGTGTTGCAGCCAAAAGGTGCATTTACCGCCACCTACTGTAGTTGTACATCTTCTGTAGTACGTCTTTAAAGTATGAAATGCGCAATACCGTAAAAAAAACAAAAAAGGGAGAAAGAGTAAGGTAAGGTACTGTAAATGTATTTATTTTTCATTATTGATCTAAGTAAATAACTTTTATTGCAATTTGAGGCAAGAAATTACCACCTTTTGTGGTAAATTTAACGGTGAAGGGCCAAATGAAAAAGTTAGCTTGGACATTTCGTGACCTTAAAGCTCCAGCGCTACGCCAGCAGCCCCAACGTTTAAAGATCTGCCGCTGGTGCTGACGTGGGCATCTGTGGGTGCAGACGAAAACTAAAATTATTATTTCTAATGTACGTTCTGTTACAATAATGTTATAAGCAGTAATTATTTTTTATAAAAACTTAAAATTCAGATCAAACTAATCACTTGTAAATGAGATGTTTTGACCTTCCGAAAGAGTGGACCCTGTCCCTATATTAGAATGTGAAAATAGGTAACTATGGTCAGTTCTGCAGAATGAACTGAATGGCCCTCATTTTAAACAGTATTTCCACATAAATGATGTTACTGCCATGAGACCAGCACAGACCAGCACAGAGCTTCTTGTGTGCGGGATTAATAGAACGACTCCTCTTGTCCTGACCATGTGGGGCCACTTTGAGCTCATTGACTTGATGTGACTGCGGAGAGAGAAAATTCCCCCGTTCCCTCTCACACGCACACGTTTTTCACTTATCTTATTGTGAATCTGTAACTCTTATACCATCTCCGAGGACCACTATAAAAGTAGGACTGGAGAATTGATCACCTTTAAATTAAAACCATAATCTGTGGTTGCAAGAACCACAGACAGAGCAGATTATTTATTACATTCGTTCTCAAACTTTTCTCTCTGAGGATCACCTAAGAATACATATTTCATCCTTCTGAATTCCCCCATATACGAACAGGACCATAAAATAGGACTCAAACATTGCTATAGAGGTTATAAATAAAGGACTAACCTGTAGGAGGATAAAATTAAGATAAAATTGATTCTAAATTAACCAAACAGTCGAAGTGAAGACAGTCCAACTGATCTAGGAGATAGTCCTTTGTAGAGAATGACTTGTAGTTTAGAGTAGGCAGCTCATTGAAACAAAACAAAAAACATATTTTATCGCTACTCATACAGCTCATTTGTTAATGTTTTGTTTGAACTTAAAATAATTCATCTATTGAAAACCACACATAACTTTCAGTCAGGCGTTCCATCATCAGGATTTGGTGTTAGAACACCATCGACTGGCAGCAGAGGGAACTACCATGGGGAAATAAACAAAAGCTAACATGCCACGACATGCTAATGTAAGCACACATTTGAAATTAACGTGATTTGAGACAGAAATGTTCAAAATGAGTCTGGTGATGATTTATGGACTTAAAGCAGCACTGAAGACCTCCAAATCCAACCTTTGATGTCACAGATCTGGGAAATCCAAAAGCGAGGCTCAGAGAAGGAGCACATAAACAGGATAAATTAAATGTGTGAATCAAGCTAAATACAATTGCAGCTATGCGTTTGATGCGGGAACAATGTTAGAACAGGGTTAAAAGGATCAGATTACGATACATCCCATTTTCAAAAGGCATCTGATTCCAAACTATTTATATTTGCAAGATCTAACAGGAAAGACATACAAAATTGATTAAGCTGATCATCAATCAATTATAAGATGGGAGTGGGCAGCTGTGCCTGCGTGGTTAGAGGGCTCGTCATCCAAGGGCGGCGGCCAACTCTTCCGGCACTTTCCCCAGAGCTGGACCTGATGATAGCCGCTCAGGGCAGATCAAACCGGCCTTTGTGTGAGCAGGATTGCCTCCTTTCAGAGCGGCTAATTACAGAATTCAGCTTCACACGGAGCAAAGTTATCTTGAACGCCGGGGTGGGTGCAGAGTGTGGCGGCCGCATTCAGGACACTCATTATCTCTCCAGAGCAGTGGTCATGTTTTAAAATGACTGAATATTTAATGCCTCCATCCCACACCCCGGTTGAAAGGACGGCTGTGTCGGTGATATATCTCAGACCAATTTAGTGCGGCGCTCTTTCATTCTGGCCCCGCTCCGCCCGCCCCATCACGGCACCCTTCTGTTTGCTGACCGCTCTCGTTATGAACAAGTGAAATGTCGCCCATGCCAATGCCAAGACAATTACTCTGTTGGAGCTGGAGCGGCTTGTCATGTCTGTGCAGATCTGTAGAGCCTGGCGCCGGAGAAGGGCCACAGTTTGGGTGAGGAAAGCTTTCTGATGATTCACCAACACAAAGCGCAGCCAGCGATGAGGCTGGACTGACCCTGACAGAAATATGTCAAGGCAGTTTGTAATGCACTCCAAGTCTGGAGGCCGGCGGGAGTCAGCTCAGATGAACGTCTCAAATGGTCCAACAAAACATTAACATAAACTTAATGTTAAAAATTCTGAAGAAATACAAATTGTCCCTGTAAATGCGGGAGAAACACAAACACCTCTTCCTCGCTAAATGTTGGCCATCGGCTTGGACCTCAGTGATGCCAATTATCTCAGGTGTGTAGTGACAAGAGACCCCAACACCGCCAAACTAGTAGTAAACATGTGACAAGATGGCAATTTAGTGTAAATCCAGAAAAGTCTCAACAGTGATGTTTAAAAAGGTGCAGTCCAGAAGATGACCTTTGAAACCTTTGTGGTTCTATTCTAGTATCACTGGCCAGGTCACTCAAAGCCTGGTGCAAACTTTTTGTGACAATTTCAGCACATGACATGTGGAGCTCAGTTGTGGAGGCAGGGTCCTGTCATGTGATCAGTGGCCACATACTGGAACTATGGGATTGTAAGGCCCTGTCCCAATACACACACGACAGACCACTGAAGTGTACAGGATGTTCCAATTCTTTACAGTTGTTTCGTGGCTTCAAGCAAGTGTGGAGCGATGTGCGACTTCAGCTCAGTACATTCCCAACAATGCATTTCATTGTAATGTTTTAAAGCTTTTGCCTTTGCAACTTAGTAGCAAAAGCTGACAGGAAACAATGGAAAGAAATGTCTTATTTTAAATAAATCCGCGACTGTCCAGCTAACAACACTGTACAAATGTTAAGCCTGTTCTCATTTGTTTGAGGCCAATTCAGCAAACGATCCAAACTAAACTGAGCTCTGGCTTAGTGATTAATTTAACTGTACAACACGCTGCTGTTTTTATTCATCTCACACTCTCAAGTGCAGACTGTCCCAATTCTCCTGTTCACCTCCCCTTTGCCCTTGTGCACTTTCAGTCAAGTGTGTAGTGCGTAGAATGAGTACTGGAACAGGGCCTTAAGTGTGACAACACTGGTCCGAATGTGCTGAGTAGCATTGACACAAACAGCAGAAATAGACAGTTTGTCTGAGTCTCCTAATTAATAAATTATGGAAAAGTGTACACCACCAAAGGCCCAAAGTCACTGGGATAGGCCACAGTCACCCTCAACCCCCAAGGAACAAGCGGTGTAATTATTTTTAGCATATTTGTTTTACAAACTGCCATTATAATGAATAGGATTGGACTCTGAAGAACGAGTTATGACATCATACCTAACAAGCACATAGACATAAATCATGCATGAATCCCAGTCCTACTGATCAGAAGGGTTTAGAAGAACGCCGACTTTTACGTGTGCAGAAGGAGCCGCTTCATGTGCAGTGCTGAGTGGTAGCAGATACATATTGAGAACAGAGGTCCTGCTGCGGTGATGCGTGTGGGCAGCTGATGGAGGTGGACCAAACACTGGAGATGTTAAGCTGGGGTTAAGTGAAAAAGAGGAATAGTGAGAGGACTGAAGCCTGCGGCGCAGGTTTGCATAGACACTGAACTGTATTTAAATAAGGCCTGACAGAGTGCCAAAGCTAATTATGAAGAGTGTCTGTGGGCATGTAAGCGCTCCGCCTGACCTCACTGCTCCACAACATTCTCACATAAGCAATCAGGCACAGGCATAGGCCCCTCGTGTTCCTGTCTGTTCTCCTGACCGCACAGCCGCCAGCTCACCATCGCACAATCGTATGTACTTCCCGCTAACTGCAGTACATCTAATAGTATTCTTACTGTATGAATGAACCATAACAAAGACTTCATATTCATGATATTTTACAGTATGTCAGATATTCCTCAGACAGTCTCCTCAGAGACTTCACGTGTGTGTGACAGCCTTTAGGCGTGCGTGACAGACTTTATGACTTCACATGTGTGTGACAGACTTTAATTAAATTAAATTAAAAATACCCCCATCTATTGCCCCTCACATGGGAAAGCCCCACCTCTGTTCGAAAGCCCTCAATTCCTGATGGTCTCCTTTGAGTCGTGGATATTAGGGACAGTTGATTTTGCAATCCCAAAAAGGTTTGAAACGGTTCATAAACAAGCACCTGTTGCCAGGGTCTGCGGAAATGTGTGCTTTGATTTGAGTTGCAGAAAGAGGTACATAGAGGTAAGTACATGTTGTACATGTAAGTACATGTGAGCGCAGAGCGCTCGCCCGCTCTCAAACACTCACTAAGCACTCCTCCACTCATGCACGTCCCATGCATAACGAAACAAATTAATTTGGTGCGATAGCGCCCCCTACAGAGTGAAATAAAATGTTATATGGGGAGCAAAATATTTAGTTTTTTGAAATCCAATCAGACCCATGTCATTTGTTACGGCGTAGCCGTAGCGATGACAGAAACCTCCCATGTTATTCCGACATGGGAGGAGCTTACAATTTATACTTTTACGAACTCCTCCTCGGGCCTTAGCCCGACTAACCTAAAATTTGGTGAGACTCATCTTCAGGAGTGGAACAATCAATAGTTATCCAATTCTATTTTGCAAGTGGTTTTTGTGCGTACATTTTGCCAAGAATTTCCCAAAAATTGCCTTTTGACAGGGGACCACAAAAAGGAGTGGGCCATCAAAAGTTATTCAACTTTTGGGAAAAAAAATATGGTCTTTGTGCAGCCGCAAACTTTTCACAAAATATTGACATTTTCAGTACACAATATATATATATATATATATATATAGGGGATATAGCGCGATAGCACCACAGAGCTGTAATAAAAGGAGGAAAATTGGGGCGTGTCAGTGCTTCCTCCAGCGCGCCGCCGCCCGCTTGTGGCTATATTACTAATATTATTATAATTATAATATTCAAACACTACTTGCAATTCGAGCACCTCTGATTTCTCCGCCGGGCATCATCTCTGCCGGTTACCGCCCGGTGACCGCCTGCGTGACTCACGATTCGGTTGAACCTCTGTGGACTCTGCTTTAAAAGCAGGTTTCCTTCAGCGTCGCCCCTTCTGGCCCCTGGGTGACATCTCTATGACGCTGTTATGCTTCATGTCTCTAAATCAACTTCCAACCACAAGTCCATTCTGTGGGCGTGTGAGCGCTGAGGGGAGAAAGCCTCTTGTAGACGGGTGTTCAATCCCTCCCAACTGTCACAGACAGTCACGTGTGTGTGACAGTCTTCACGTGTGTGTGTGTGTGACAGTCTTCACGTGTGTGTGTGTGTGACAGTCTTCAAATGTGTGTATGTGTGTAACAGTCTTCACGTGTGTGTGTGTGACAGTCTTCATATGTGTGTGTGTGTGTGTGTGTGACAGTCTTCAAATGTGTGTATGTGTGTACAGTCTTACCACGTGTTGTGTGTGGACAGTCTTCATAAATGTGTGTGTGACAGTCTTCATATGTGTGTGTGACACGTCTTCACGTGTGTGTGTGTGTACAGTCTTCATATGTGTGTGTGACAGTTTTTACGTATGTGTGTGTGTGACAGTCTTCATGTGTGTGTGTGTGTGTGTGACAGTCTTCACGTGTGTGTGTGACAGTCTTTAGATGTGTGTGTGTGTACAGGCTTCACGTGTGTGTAACAGTCTTCACGTGTGTGTGTGTGTGTGTGTAACAGTCTTCAACGTGTGATTGACAGTCTTCATATGTTGTGTGTGAGACAGTCTTCACTGTGTGTGTGTAACAATCTTCACGTGTGTGGTGACAGTCTTTGAATGTGTGTGTGTGTGACAGTCTTCACGTGTGTGTGTGTGTGACAGTCTTCAAATGTGTGTATGTGTGTAACAGTCTTCACGTGTGTGTGTTGACAGTCTTCATATGTGTGTGTGACAGTCTTCACGTGTGTGTGTGTGTGTGACAGTCTTCATATGTGTTGTGTGACAGTTTTTACGTATGTGTTGTGTGACAGTCTTCACGTGTGTGTGTGACAGTCTTTAGATGTGTGTTGTGTGACAGGCTTCACGTGTGTGTGACAGTCTTCACGTGTGTGTAACAGTCTTCATATGTGTGTGTGACAGTGTTCACGTGTGTATGTGTGTAACAGTCTTCACGTGTGTGTGTGTGTGTGTGTGACAGTCTTCATGTGTGTGTGTGTGTGTGTGTGTGTGTGTGTGACAGTCTTCACGTGTGTGTGACAGGCTTCACGTGTGTGTGACAGTCTTCACGTGTGTGTGTGTGTGTGTAACAGTCTTAATGTGTGTGTGTGTGTGTGTGTGTGTGTGTGTGACAGTCTTCACGTGTGTAACAGTCTTCACATGTGTGTGTGACAGTCTTCATGTGTGTGTGTGACAGTTCTTCACCTGTGTGTGTGACAATCTTCACGTGTGTGTGTGACAGGCTTCACGTGTGTGTGACAGTCTTCACGTGTTGTGTGTGTGTGTAACAGTCTTCACGTGTGATTGACAGTCTTCATATGTGTGTGTGAGACAGTCTTCACGTGTGTGTGTAACAATCTTCACGTGTGTGTGACAGTCTTTAGATGTGTGTGTGTGACAGTCTTCACGTGTGTGTGTGACAGTCTTCACGCGTGTGGTGTGTGTAACAATTCTCACGTGTGTGTGACAGTCTTTAGATGTGTGTGTGTGTGACAGTCTTCACGCGTGTGTGTGTGTGTGTGTGTGTGTGTGTGACAGTCTTCATGTGTTTATTGGCAGTGTTCATGTGTGTAAGTGTGACAGTCTTCACGTGTGTGTGTGACAGTCTTCACGTGTGTGTGTGACAGTCTTCACGTGTGTGTGTGTGTGTGTGTAACAGTCTTCACGTGTGTGTGTGTGTGTGACAGTCTTCACGTGTGTGTGACAGTCCTTCACGTGTGTGTGTGACAGTCTTCACGTGTGTGTGTGTGTAACAGTCTTCACGTGTGTGACAGTCTTCACGTGTGTGTGTAACAGTCTTCACGTGTGTGTGACAGTCTTCATGTGTGTGTGTGACAGTCATTAGATGTGTGTGTGTGACAGTCTTCACACGTGTGTGCGTGTGACAGTCTTCATATGTGTGTGTGACAGTCTTCACGTGTGTGTGCGACAGTCTTTAGACGTGTGTGTGTATGTACCAGTCTTCACGTGTGTGTGACACTCTTTAGATGTGTGTGTGTGACAGTCTTCACAGGTGTGTGTACCAGTCTTTACGTGTGTGTGTGTGACAGTCTTCACGTGTGTGTGAGACAGTCTTCACAGGTGTGTGTGTGACAGTCTTTAGATGTGTGTGTGTGTGTGTGTAGACAGTCTTCACAGGTGTGTGTACCAGTCTTTACATGTGTTGTGTGTGGTGTGTGTGTGTGTGACAGTCTTTAGACGTGTGTGTGTGTGTGTGTGTGCCAGTCTTTAGACGTGTGTGTGTGAGACAGTTTCACAGGTGTGTGTGCCAGTCTTTACATGTGTGTGTGTGTGTGTGTGTGTGTGTGTGGACAGTCTTTAGACGTGTGTGTAGACGTGTGTGTGTGAGACAGTCTTCACAGGTGTGTGTGCCAGTCTTTACGTGTGTGTGTGTGTGTGACAGTCTTCACGTGTGTGTGTGTTCCAGTCTTTGCGTGTGTGTGTGTGTGACAGTTCACGTGTGTGTGAGACAGTCTTCACAGGTGTGTGTACCAGTCTTTACGTGTGTGTGTGTGTTTGAGACAGTCTTTGTGTGTATTTGCTACTGTCCTCAGACACTTTCAGTTGCCTGGAGTCACCGCCACAGCCCAATGTTAAACACTCACTTAACGTTCTGACACAGGCAGCAGCTCGCGCCTCGTCTCCATGGCAACCCCACGGGGCTCGGCGCCGGTCGGCAGATCCGGCAAAAGGCCTGTCAGGTGTGAAATTACCTCAGCACCCATCGCCTCATGGAGCGTGAAAAGAGTTTAACAAAAGCGTGTTCAGAGCCTCCCAGAGCGCACACAAACACTGTCTTATGTATACAGCATGCTAATGCTAATGCTAATGTTACAGCAGAGGAGAGATGTCTCTGTTAACAGCACACACTCACCATGTGTGCACTAAATGACCCAGAGCAGTATTTCCATAACTAATATTCCATTCAGAACTCTTCACAGTGGCTGGTGCAGGCTGTGTTCGACTCTCCTCAGCCTTTCCTCACTTGCATCATTTAAACTGAAAATTCTTGACATAATCTGCAGCTGTGAGAATCCTCAGACTAAACACCCCCAGCTCGTCTGATACAGCCTCTGGGACGTGCTTTGACATTAGGCTGAAACAGAGTTCATTAAAACGCTTCATGATCTACTCCTCTGCTCTCATTTGCTCATAGTTAGAGAACAACAGTGCGCTCCAGAAATATATCTGACACATGTAACCTTAACTTAAAGTGCAGCTGCTTTAATTAGAACCTTGTCTTTGCTAAACACAAACCGTGACATTCGGGAGTGTAGGAGCACTGCTGACAACTTTTTTAATGTTAAACTCCACACGATCGCTTTGCAAGGTGAACAGTCTTTTATGTATGGTTTCTTATGCTGCTTCTGTGGCTGAGATCTCTTTGAGTTTCCTCATCAGTGTTTGTTCAAAAGCCGCTGTGATGAGAGCAGCATCACACAGTCTTTAAAGAGACGGATGTGGAGAAGAGCCAACTGGAACTGGAGTACAAGTGTCCCTCGTCCTTCTTCTGACCTCAGACGTCGGCATGGGTATCGAGAATCCGTTCCACTTGAGAACCGGCTCTATTTTTAGCATACCATCGGAATCGTATGTTTCCTCTCTTAACGATTCCTTTTATCGAAGCCACTATGCGCCGCAATACCCTTGTCGTTCCTGTCAGTTCTAGGGAAGAGACCAACAGGAGCCTCCCGTTTTTGGGAACAACAATAGGACATGTGTGTAGAACAGGTCTGGAGACGACAGAAAAGCCCTTACTACCTCAGCATGAAGCAGACCTGTTTGAGCCCTGTGCGTGTTTATCTGGTAACACAGTGTAATAAGCAATTTGAGAAATTCGTTTACACTTGTCCCACTGAAATTGAGCTTCAAATTCAGTTTTATATCATTTTAATGCTTTACATTGTAGTAGTAGTGATAATGTAGCCAACGCATCTGTCAAAAATGTATTTCAATTACATTGGCTTAAGTACTGGGGGTGCTCGGTGGTACAGCGGTTAGAGCTCTCACCTCCCAATAAGAGATCATGGGTTCTGAATGAATGTGAGAGTGAATGGTTGTCTGTTTGTCTATGTCTCTGTGTTAACCCTGCCCCTGTCCAGGGTGTATCCTGCCTAACTTCTAAAGTCACTGCGATAGGCTCCAGGCACCCAAGTACCCTAACGGGCTCAAGCAGTAGAAAAAAAATATATATACACGGACATACAGTATAGAAAAATTGTCAATACCATTGATATAATTAAAATCTTATCACTACCCATCCCTACTCAAACTGCGTCTGGATTCCAATATATTGTATATCTATAAATGGGAAATTGTGTAGCTTAATCATCCAAGAAGTTTCATTTCATGGTCACATACTAGAGGAAGGGTCATCTGTTAGAGCAGTGCTTTCCAAAGTTCCAATTATTACATTTGTTTCAGGCCAGGGCCTTAATGAGCGGGAGGTTAGGCTGCGGCAGAACAAAATGTATATTGTCAATTATGTGTTTTAGCCCTGTTAGTGCTGGATTTGCCCTGTTTTACATGTGTTTTCAGGCACATTTTAGGTCTTCCCTGAGGACCTAATTCAATAGCAGCATTTATACTCAAATTTGTCTGTGTGAAGGAAATTGTTTGACTTGTAAATAAGGGCAGGTGAAGTTTTGGTTATAACTCCTCCCATTGGGCAGGACCTGAGCTCAGGGGAATATCAGTTGTAACTGAAGCCCTATTCAAACGAAATTAGTTTTACCTGGGGACTTCGGTAAAATATTAAATTACCCTTGACGTTTTGTGTATGTGTGTGTCATTTTCTTGTTTTTAAACGGACTTTATCCTGGAAATGGCAGACTGATAAACACATCAAAATATGACAATATTGAAATTTTTTCAATTTCAGGTTTGTTTTTAGTGTTGAGTATCTATACTGGTGTGTAAAACGTTGTTCTATTGACCCCATTCCGCCCCGCCCTCTTTTGCCTCTTTTTGCCACAGATCAGCATAGATCCATGGGACCTCTAAAAGAAGCTGCTGTCTGCTCTGGTTCTAAAAGCTCATGTTAGAGAGCGGAGAATGAACGGGCCTCTGAACATGTAAAAGCCTTTATGGTAAAAGCAGAACCATGCTTCCAGCACAGTAATGCCCAGCGGCCTGTAGCAGCTAGTAAAAGATGCTGTGACTTAAGCCAAGCTTCAGCAGCAGAAGTGAGGGGAAAAAGCTTATTTGGATATATTTTAGAAGTCATGTATAGTTGTGACACATGGTAATTTTAGATTTAATTGGCCTACCACTGATAGGCTTGATTGCCCTGTCTGCACGCCACTGATTTACACTGGTACAGCCCCTTGAACTAAACTTTAAACCAAAAGCACACATGGTATTGTGTCTCAAGGCTCTTTGGGTCAATGAAATCAATCTCAGACACCTGTGCATATTAGTTTGCCAGGTATGTCCAATTTATGGAAAAACTACTTGAGGAGGACGGTCCACAATATTAATCAGACCACCATTTTCAAGCAAAATGGGAAAGAAAAACGATCTCTCTAGTGCCGAAAAGCGTTAAAATAGTTGAATACTTTGGACAAGGTATGAAAACCCCAGATATTTCAAAAAAACGTAAGCGTGATTATCGTACTATTAAGAGACCCCCCCTTGCTGACTTGTGTCTCCCTCTCCCCTCACAGGGCCCCCCCTCTCCTCGCATAACCTTTTATAGAAGTGTTATATATCGTGAACTATTGTTCAAAACTATCTATCAGACTGTATATGATTACTATTCACACACACTTATTAAATAAGTCTGAAAGTCTAAAGAGAACCAATCTACCCCTTCAGTTGTGACACATTGGTTTAGTCCGTTGCCTGGTGACGTGCACTGCCGCCTCACGTGCTGCTGCGGCGCTACATTCGTTTAATTTTTTAGAACTTATGAAGAAATGTTTCTCTTGAACCAGCACCTGCATTAGCTAAGCCCAGCAGAGCCTAGCTACACGTGAGTATCATTCAGGACTTCAGATTTACTCATACACTTCCCCATTACTCTGAATAATAAACAAGTTTGTGATTACGGTAGTGTCAAAACATGGCCAAAAGACACGCGGATATAATGTCCTTTTTCATTTAGCCAAAACGCAGAGTAAGTTTCACGGTGAAGCAAATGTATCGCCATAAACCTTGAAGCGTTATTATAGCTTAATGTCGTAGGCATGGGATCTTGAAAAGGGAGGAGGAGACGGGAGGCGCAAGCCGAAAACCTTAGCTACGTATCAGGTAAGTTCATTTGATTTAGACGTCCCGCCAGAGGAAAACTGTGAGATTGCGCCCGCTAAGTACAATAACTGAGCTCAGATGTTGATGTTCCAATATTTTTGTAATTAAAGCCTGTTACAAAGGCCTCCTGCGTGACCCAAATTTGGATTCTCAAAACGTATGCAATTTTAAAGCTGCTGTGCTCCTTGTGTGCGCTGACTGATCGCTAATAATGACTGAAACAGCCAATATACAGCCCACGTGATTTTATATTTTACAAACTTACAAAAAATTCCACAACACAATGTTCTTTATCTAATTGGACGGATTGTTTAAAACACATACGTGAGTAGTCAGTGTTTAACCTCAGTATTACGCTGTGAGGACTGTTGAAGCTGCTACAGAGTTAACACACTTCATCCTCCTGTGTAGCCAAATGTTGGTGGAAACAACAACTGCATCACATTTGACTAAATAATGATAAGTTTATAAGTTTGGACTTGAATCTTACTGCAAGTGTCTTGCTTTATGCCTTGCTTTTTTGCTGTATCTATTAGGATATTTATGAGTAACCTAAATGCCCATATTGTCTCATAGTGTTTGCTTATTAAAGTAATAAGTCATTTTCCTTCAGAAAAAAATAAATAAATTCTGTGTCTGACTGTATTCATTGATAATACAAAGACTGGTCATTGCGTTCAAACATGATTGAACTGATTTCTGAATAAATGTTGACTGTTTAAAGGGCAAAAACTTACATTAGTATTCTAACATTAATCATATTAACAATGTTAAAGGCGTTATAATTTTCATACATTTTTGGACCCCCCTAGACCAAACTAAGAGTTTCACCCCCGATTGAATCGATGTTGTGCATAATAGTAGAAAAAGATTCAATTGCAGTTATCTGGACACTGTTTTTAGAAAAAAACTAAACTTTTTGACTCTCATTGAAGAGTGATTCTCAATCTGCGGATCGAGTCTGAGAACTCAGATATGTATCCTACTCAGAGTACGTGTCCGAACACGTCCGGGAATGCTCTCTCAGCCTGTGGGTACCCGGCTTGGGCTCTTAACAAAGTGAAGAGAACCAAAAAGCAGGACAAAAGGGACAAAAGGGAAGCAGAACTAAGAATATATCTCGGGACTGTCGGAAAAAACTGCCAAAAAATGTTATACATTATATTTGTGTTTATTTTAAACCGGTCAACACTTCAAGACAAAAACTGGTTCACCCTAAGGACAAGATGCCTACACAAAAGCAGAGGAATGTAGTGTATTCTATCCACTGCGGTAAAGAAAGTTGTAAAGAGCAGCCACTGCACAAGAGGCACAGAAGACACTTGAGTTCAGGACCCCAGAGCGCCGCACATCTTCATCTTAAAGCCACAAACCACTCTATTAAAGATAAGAGTTATGTCCCCATTGTCTTTTATGTTCAGTGTGATGTGGAAAATAACTGTGCCAAAGTTTGAATTGTCTATGACATAGTAATTATTTTAATCCCATTCAAAATGTTTGTAAACTAAATCCAGTTATGTCGGTGTAATCCCTCATTCGTCCAGGAGTGTTCCATTGTAGAGATATGTCAATGGCAATATTTGTCAGGTTACCACAGTAACATGCTTGCAGATAGAAGTATACCTTCATTGGCTTTTTTGCTCAGAATGGCAAGAAGGATGCAACATTTCATTTGTCTACATCATAGTAAATGTTTTGACTTAATTAAAATGTTCAAGGGGGCGCTGTAGAGCCTTTGTAAAATCTCTATATATGGTATATCATTGCGTCCAGCTCGTGATTTAGCACAAAACGTATATTCGTGCTGGAAAATAGGACATTGCATGCCGGAGAAGTTTTAATACTTATGTGCCACGCCCACATTTGGTATTGTATCAAAAATCTAAATAATTACCTCTAATCACACATGGGTGTAGTTCATTTTGACAAATTTTCAAGCCTTTTGACCAAAAATCCAAGTTGGAAAAAAATAAAATATGAGGTGTCAAATTTTGAAAAAATTGGGTTCCATCCCCATGGCCGACTCCCTGTGGGGTTTAGGGTGGGGTCATAACATAGTTTTTTACTTGCCCTGACATGAGGTATGTTTGTACCAATTTTCATAAGTCCACGTTGACAAAGGGCCGTCATTGCCGTAATGTATTTCTACATTTGCGGTGGCGCTAGCGAGTCATTTTGTGACGTAAACCAAAAAAATAATTTTTCACAGATTTCACACAATCTGCATGGGGGGAGGGGTGCTATCGGCAGCAGGATGAGAGGTGAGCTCTTCGCGGTGACTCGTACCCTGTGGTCGCAAGGGGAGCAAGGGTCTCTAATGCCCCGTGCAACTTTAATTATTGTTATTGTTATATTATAACCTTTATGTATACAGGGAGGGCTGTTGAGAGCCAGCTCACATTTGTGAGCGCCTTGTCAACACAACATAAAGCAAGATAAAACAAACAAACAAACAAACAAACAAACAAACAAACAAACAGATAAATACAGATACAACAAAACAGTAATAAAAACAATTAATACAATTTAACAAATACATAAAAACAGACTTACACAAACTTTGATACAATTATACAAAGAAAGAGGCATAGTGAGTCATTTTTAATCAGTGCTTTTCATAAACAGGACTTAGGGAAAGAAAGACTCATTAAATTTAAAAAGTCTCTGTGTTTTGTTCCACAGACAGGGAGCAAAATAGCTGAACGACTTTTCACTAATTCTGTGTTGACTCTATGCGACTGTAGTGTAAAATGCCCTGAGATCTCAATTGATGAATACTTGATCTGAAGTTCAGGACATTTGTTAAATAATCAGGCAAAATAGCAATTAATGCCTTATAAACAAACACAAGGCAGTGTTGTTCTCTTCTGACATCCAATGATTGCCATCCTACTTTAGAAAATAATTCTGTATCTTTCTCCTGTAATGACCTGTAGGTCAAAGCGTGTTTAACCTGTTTAAATAAATAAATAATTAAAAACAAAATGCCCATCGACTACCAACATGCCCTAATCACATTGAGCAAAAACATCTGTTCATTTATCTAGTTTATGTTTTGTGTTGTAGGCTTTATTAGACAGTGCAGTAAAACGGGGAGGAGACTGGGGAAGAACATTGCAGCAATTTGTCGAGAGCCCGATTCGAACTCATGATGCTTGCTCACATGGAGCGCACGTGACCTTATTTTTTATGTATAGTCCAAGTATTAAGTGTGTTTGGGATTAGCTCAGTACTAAAAGTGTATTTATATCTATTTTTTCTTTAATTATTACATTTGTGGGAAGTTACTACGTTTGTGGTAAACTCTGATTAGATTTTTACTGTCCAGAATGTGTAATCAATTCTCACAAATGTAATAATTATTACATTTGTGGGAATTTTGTTATTATGTTGTAGGAAAAAGTTCTTAAGTTTGTGGGACTTTATTGTGTTTGTGGGTTTATTACATTTAAAACTGACAGCTTTTGTCTTACGTTCGCTGTTTATTACTAAATTATTATTTGTGGGGATTATTACGTTTGTTGGTGTTACACCACATCAGCAATCAAAGACCTGCTGAACAGACATAAGACAAATGGAAAAAATGACATTCAGACTTCTGGAAATGGACAAATTTGACAGACTTTGGAGCAAGTAGGACTCTTGTTTTAATTAAAATGTGCAATTTGTTTCTTTTGGTGTTTAGTTGTCTACTTTTATTCTTATTTTTATATTTTTGATCTACGGTTGCGTTCTGTTCTGTTATGTGTTTTATGTTGTTTTGTTTTTTTAAAGGTAAAGGAAAAGAGAGAAAAACCTAAGGACAGCATATAAAGAGTAAACAGAATTTGACCAAGTACTGAACCCTGCGGCACACCATAGGTTACTTAAGAACAAGGTGGTTTGCATTAACAAACGGGTAACGGGTATGCGATGAATAGGATTTAAAACATCTTAGGACTGTCCCTCTGACACATCACATTCTAGCCCCTGTAGTAGGGGTGAGGGAGGACTGTGCTTGGCCCCCCCTCTTGTTTGGTTTGTATTTGGATCCAATGGCACAGTATATTAGGCAATCAAAAACAATTAGTGGTGTCACAATTGATGGGATAAAATTGCTTGCTCTTAGGATGATGTTCCATTCATTTTAAACCAACTCAGAAACCGTACCCCAGACATATTTGCAGCTGTAATTGCAGAGAAAGGCGGTTCTACAAAGTATTGAGCCTTTTAAGGTTTTTTTTATCTTTTATTTTGAAAGTGTTCACTTCACAGTTGTGTGCCACTTTGTGTTGCTCTTTCAGATAAAATGATACAATTTATTGAAGTTTGTGGTTGGGACGTGACAAAATATGGAAAAGTTTAGGGGGTACAAATACTTTTGCAAGCCACTGTAGGCAGTTGGGAATGTAGAGAATGTAGAACATTCATTTTAATAGTTTTACTTTGACTTATTTATGGAATAAGATTAAATATTTCAAGGTATTTCTTTATAGTTCATTATTTACAAATGTTTATGGAGCACCACACCCAAATAGTTCAGATTCCAGTTGCCATTCAAATGGACAGGTTTTTCCAAAGGCCAAAGAGGGTTGCTAGTAAGAGAGAATTTCGGTCTTTTGTCTATTCAGTTTGTATCCAGACATTTCTTTCTCTGCGCTACCAATAAACTGTAGCCACCGGGGCCTACTCACAACAGGTTTAAGATAGCAATACCCTATAAAGATAATTTGATAGATCCATGGTTCCATCCCAAATCCAGCATTCTATGCTAGCTGTATGGAAGGAGGCCATAGACTAGTGAGCGTAAGTACATCAAGGACAAGGCCCCAACAGATGACGTGCTCAGCAAATGTCTCAGACAAGGGGGAATAGAAGAAGAGGTGCTGGGGGAGGGACCATCATGGGAGGACTAGACCCTACATGGGATGTACCACCGGAACAAAACTGATCCTAGGAATCCTACCAATGGCCAGAGCGGGCCGGACTGAAGGACAGCACAGAGGCACTCATCATGGCTGCACAGGAACAGGCCCTGAGCTCCAGAGCAATAGAGGCCCAGATCTACCACAACAGACAAGACCCAAGGTGTAGGCTGTGCAAAGGGGCCCCTGAAACAATCAAGCACATTTCTGCGGGTTAGAACACTTGACAAAGAGCATGAACATTTGGGAAGATTTGATACAGTATATCTGCATATTTGTCCTAGATATGGAGCATATCCAAGAATATATAGATTGTGTTTTTGAGGTATTTGGGAAATCCCGACCACTCTTTATCCGGGAATATCTGGAGTCACCCTGGACGTCACGTGGGAGCCCACCATCAGCTCCCTCATCAAGAGGGCTCAGCATACGATGTACTACGATGAAGCTGAGGAAAGCCAAGCTGCCAGTGCAGATGATGGTGCAGTTCTACACGGCCATCATTGGCAGTTTTCTTAACCGGCATCATTGGAGTCCAACCACAACCTCCTCCATCACCGTGTGGAACGCTGGAGCCACAGCCAGGGACAAAAAACTACAGCGCATTGTGCGTTCTGCTGAGAAGGTGATCGGCTGCAGACTTCCATCTCTGCAGGACCTGTACGTCTCCAGGGCTCTGGGACGAGCAGGTTGGATCACAGCTGACCCTTCTCACCCTGGACATGGTCTATTTGAACCACTCCCCTCTGGCAGGAGGCCACTCCCCTCAGGCAGGAGGCTACGGTCCACCCGGACCAGAACCTCCCGCCACAAGAATAGTTTCTTTCCCTCTGCCGTTGGACTCATGAACAGTTCTTAAACACCTGCCACTTTAACCACAATTTAAATTCTTGTGTACATAATAAGTCTATTTTTATCCTATACTATAGTAAATTAATGCATGTCCTTTTGATTTCATATATGTTTCATATAAGTTGTTTTTATTATTGCCCAATGTAGAAATAGATTCAGTTGTAGTCATCTGGACTCTGTTTTAGAAAAAACAAAATGTTTCGACTCTCATCCAAGAGTCATTTTCAATCTGTGAAACAAGTCTGAGAGTCCAGAGTCCAGATGACTACAACTGAATATTTTTCTACAATGGAACACACCTGGACGAATGAGGGATTACACCGACATTATTGCTCAGTGTTTATGTTGCACCTTAATGCTGAGACAAGTTCCTATGTTTGTGAATTTTGTTCACTGACAATGGCAATAAACCCTTTGCAATTTTGCAAAGCATTGTTGGTAAAGCATTTTGAATATTATTTCTCACAAAAATCTAATCTATCAGGAGTTATTTTATTGTATTAAGATGTCGGTGTAATCCCTCATTCGTCCAGGAGTGTTCCATTGTAGAAAAATATTCAGTTGTAGTCATCTGGACTCTGGATTCATTTGGAGTCATTCATTGTATTAAGTACTTCATTTATTGAAACAGTGTTGGGGATAGTTTGTGCACAATGTTGTGCACCTCCGGCCCAGAGGCCTTGGCCCTCCAAAAAATCTGGCCCTGTGGAAAATAAAGTTGAATGGGCCTGCTATTGGATCTTCACAGATCCTGCTCATATGAGTTTGCATTTTTCATTATACTTTACAGATACAAGTTACGGCTCTCTTTATCCGACAACAACTTGAATTTGACCTTAACTAAATGTATTTAAGGCAACGCATTTTCTATCTTAAAGATAGTTGTCATAATACATGTTCACATTCGTATATATACAGCAAACACCCACAGGAATTACACAATAAAAGATTTAGAAGCGTTGCGTGGCAAGACATTTTACAGTCCAAACAGAAGGCTATAGACATGTAGAGAAGAGAGACAACTTTGCTGCAATCTTTGAATAATGTTGATAGGTGGAATATTCACTGAGAGAATCACTGCTAAACAATTCAATATGAAATATAGCAGGTAAATTATATGCGCGCTGTCGGTGGAAACAGCGCGATGTTCCTTCACAACGAAGGTTTGAGGCTTTTAAATGCAGACAGTCTGAGCCAAATGGTGTTTTACTTTCACAAACATAAGTTTAAATAAACAGAAGCATGATAAAAAGCAAGGAGCTTCTATTTGTGCTCAGGCCACACAGGACACAGTTGGGGAGGAGGAGGGGCTCACGTCTCGGTGCAGATGGCAGCAGTCACAACAATTGATCATTTTTAAAAGTGTGTGTGTAACAGATGATGCATACTTTACTAATTGCTGGACTCCCTCATGATTTCAGCTTCCTGTTATATGCAACATTGTGGGAACATTTTTCCATTCAAGATAGGATATTTTGTTTTAAATTGTAACAATCAACAACAATCAATGGTTCTAATTTTGTGTCTTTCTGAAACCCATGGATAGATAATGATTATAATATAGCAGGAATGAGGCTGACCATGTCGCTTATGAAATAAATTAAACATTCAATGTAGTAAACAAATTATCTACCATGTGAACACCATAATTAATATAAAATGGAATGTGTTCATTTTCAATTTCTAACTACACTTAAATATAACTACTTGAAATAAGACAAGGATGTGTTTCAGGAGATGAAACACTGTTGTGCCTGAGCAGTTAATCATGGTTCATAATAAAGAAAACAAAACATTGTATGTTTGACTGTAAATAGTGAGAGCTCCAAAAGGAACCTTTACTTCAAACTGTCTTTAGCAAGAACTACACAAATGTGTGCCAGTTGTTGGTGCATGCAAGTTGAACTCTAAAAAACATACAACAACTTAAAAACTAAACAATTTAGCTTTCAATGTAAACAAAATATGATGAAAGTACATTCTTAATTTGAACAGAGTTTCTTTGGATGCATTTTATTTTGAAGAGAATGAGGTAGAGGTTAAATTATTTCTTCTTCATCCTCATCCTGTTCTTAATGTGGAATGTTATGTGTTTCAGACTCTTTCTGTCTATCCTTTTACACACTCCCAAAGAACAAATAAAGTGAAATGAATAACTATATGAGCCCACACTTTTGGCAGTGTTCAGTTCCTAGTTTCAGAGGTTTGGCAGGAGTGTGAGCAGACATGATTGTATGGTGAGAATGACTCCATGGTCCAGGGGCAGATGTTGTGTATGAGTCTTGTCCCACTGCGGTGTTTGGACCCACGATGCACTTGTCTGTCTGCTGAGAGCGCACACACACCTCTCTCTGTCTCACTTATTAATCTTACTGACTTGACACATTGAGCTTCTGTAAAAACAAAAATATAGTTTCAAAATATTTCTCCATCTATCATTTATATATCCTGATTAAGTCAACATTTTAATTGGCGCAGTTATAGAATGTCCTCTGAAAGAGAATGTCCTCCAACCTGGCTCATGCCAGATTCATCTGTGTCTCACTCTGAATTGAGTCCATCACATGAATAGATCTGGGAAGTTGCTCACCAAAAGTTACTTCTTGCTGATTGGTCAAAGCGTCACAACAGCAGAAGAAGCAGAAAAATCCAAACTGTGTTAAATCCAGTGTTGAGCACAGTCCTCTTTCTCATTCACAAATGTACAAAGTGCCATTGTGTGCACGTTTTTGAAAAACAAAATAGTCCGTATTTTTCCTAAAATATTCTTAAGTACGGCCTTCTGCGCCTCCATGTTGGTTTTGTTTCGGCTATTTTGACTTCTGCAACAATGCTGCTCTGTGATTGGCTCCAATCCTGCCTCTGGGCCCTAAATACCATGTGATAGGCCTGTTAAACCACTTTGCATATGTTCTAAAATCTTTTTCTCTTTAAATTTCTGTCTTATTTCAATTTTAACGCCTCTGGATAGAAAATGTGCACTCTAAACAGAACCACACTTTTTAAATCTGATAGCAATCGCAATACATTATTTTCCAAAATGATGCCGCCTTAATCACAATTTACACAGTATCAAAGTCATATTTCAATACACACTGCCCCTTTAAAGTGAAAAACAGAAGTTCAAAGGAGCCGAGTAAAGTTCACTATAACACAAATATCATTAAACAGTACAGAGAATAAACTTCAATTCAATGTATTTATTTTGTAACGCCCAAAATCACAACATCAGTTGCCTCAAACTTGCGTTCTCATCATTATTATTAATTTTGTGCATACCTTGTGAGTTTTGAAGTGGAGGGTTATGGACAGTCAATTTTGAACTGTGCTCAAGCTTCAGGGTCCAAAAGAACACAAAATAAGAAAGAATCATTAAGGACTGTGGGGCAGACAGCAACATTGAACCTTTTGATGAATGCATTCATTAGAAACACACTGTGTCAGAGCTTTATCACAGGTGATCTGCGGCTGCTTCTCTCCACCGAGCACTTGCAGATGTTCCTCCTGTCGTCGGTCCACTGAGGCTGTCTGTTTGCATGTTCTTCTCACTGGTCTCCTCATGACTCAAACAGTAGCAGGACAAACCACACGCTCAGCTGGTGTCAAACCAAAAGATTGATATTGAATCTTAAGATATAAGATAAGAAATAAGATTTATATTATATTATATTATAATATAATATTTACCAAATGTAATATTTATTTCCAGAATCTCCTGGTAGTTGTGTAAATGTCCCATGGTAATTACAGTTTCGCTAAGACATAAAGACATTTTAGAGAGATTCAATTTGAATAAGGAGTGGTAGGAATACAGTTTGTCCTTATGTTTTGAGTATTGATGTGGAGGATTTAGGATTTATTTATACCAAACTGTGGGACGCAGACCAACAACCTTTGATTAATGCATTAGTAAATATTGTGTTAAATAAAAATAAAATGAGTATGATATGTACAAGTGTAAGTGAAGATTGGAACATTGAGAATATCAAATGTTATTGTGTCTTGGTTGTGTGCCAAGTGTAGAGTCACTAAAGTGTAGAGGAGGGAGGGCAGAGTCTGGCTCCCTTCAAAGAAACACAATTATATAGAACAATCACAGGTCCCAACAATGGCTATTAGGGGGCCAACACAGATATAAAGTGTAATATTCCCAAGCACAACATACACTGTCCAATCAGCCAGATGAGCTGAGCTTTTCCCACCCACATGACTGGACATGTCCCCCACACACATGTAGAATAAATATAGTACAGACGAAGCATTCACAATAAGATACTACATTTGTTTTAACTCATGTTACTGTCAAAAGATAAATCTTGGTCCTCTTCTGTGCGGTGGCTTTCCTTGTGTTAATTTGCGAAACCTATCAACTTTATCAGACTTAAGCAAAATGACCAAATGTGCCTTTAATACAATAAAGTACAAGCCCTACAAACAGAAAGACTCACTGCTTTTGTACCAATGAATATTTGAAAAAGCTAAATATCTGTCTAGTGCCACCAAGTGGTCAACCTCAGAATCAGCCACATCAGGAAAAAAGAACACAAGGCACTGGAGAAGGCGTGGAAGTTGAAGGCGAAAGTGGTCCCCATGGTCATTGGAGCACTCGGGGCAGAATCCCCAAACTGGAAGAGTGGCTACAGCAGATATCTCAGTCCAGAAAAGTGCAGTGCAGGAACAGCAAAGATACTGCGCAGAACCCTCAAGCTCCCAGGCCTCTGGTAGAGGACATGAGCAAGTAAATGTAAAACTGAGCCGTATTTATCTTTTCACTAGCAAGGACCATGCCACAACAAAGGAATATGAGAGAATGTTTATTGATAATAGTGATGATGATGATGATGATGATGATGATGATGATGATGATGATGGATGATGATCGATGATGGCTTGATGATGGCTTGATGATGGATCGATGATGGCTCGATTAGAGTTGGCTGGGTAGAGACTCAGGATGGGGGCTCCGTCTCGTGTAATCAGCCCAGCCGATTCAGAACCCCCAAAGATGATTTAAAATGAGCAAAGATGATTTGGATCTCAACGTAAAGCCTGGCTGAAAATGAAGATGTTAACTGAGTGACATGAGAGAAGGGGAGCTGGATGGTCAAGGACTCTCTGAAGAGTAGCTGGATCTAATCTAAAAGCAGTCTGTCCATTACTGGAGAAGAGGATTAAATACTGGTGCATTGAATAGTAATTTAAAAGAGTTTTAGGCGATAAAATTGGAAGATATACAGAGAGCAGTGAGTTGCGATAGAGTTGGCTGTGCGGTAATAGCAGTCTCTCAAGTCAAATGGGTAGCGTAAAGACAATGCATTTGTGGGTAGCCGATGGAAGAGCGTGGGTAATAAGGTGCGAGAGTGGGGTTGAGGTTTTGGACGAGCAATCTTTAACAGTGTGGATTACATGGTGGTCGCCTTGCTCCGGAGTAGAGATGAAAGGTTGACGGAGGGAAGGTTTACGAGAGGAATACTGGATACATGGATAAAGGAGTTGACGACTGCAGACAGTAATGAAATCGATAACTATGAGCGATGGAGATAGGGAACTAATGGAGAGCTGAATGAGATTTACAATAGAGTGGACGAAATATAGATGAGCAGGGATAGTTATATTAAGATGGTTCCTGGATTAGATCAAAGAAAGGTTAGGTGAGTTCATCGGTGAGTTGTTTGTTGCTAAGCGAGATTTTTGGACAGGCATAATTTGTTTGTTTGGTGTGGCTGATTATGGGTGATCTCGGTACAAGCTGTCAGGTGACGGTTGATAGAGGAGGAGGAGACTAAGAGTCTTGAGAACTTTGAGGATGAATGGCTAATAGTATTCCTTCATGAGCTAATTACTATTTAAAGAGGTGTTGTCGATGATGATAGGCCGTCTGACTAATGAACCCCAAATAATGAGAATGTTGTTGAATGGTTAGATGGGGTTTATATTTGAACGGACATGGAGGACTGTTAGCATAGACAGTTAACAAGGCTTGCTTTCATTTTATGCAAATAGAATATCTTTGGAATTGAGTATAACAATTAGAGAGATGTTCGAATGATGCAGAATGCCGATGATAAGAACCCCCGGGATATGTCTGGCTAGTAATATTTAAAATGAGGAGTTCTGTGATGTGTGCATACTTGACAGATGCAAACTGTAAGTTTACTTAAAAATAGGACAAAGAGAGATTGCTCTCTGTCTAGTGTTCGTATGGCTCGCAGAAAGTGTTGGAAGGGTTCTGGAGAGTGCGCTACGCGCTTTATGTCAATAAGTTACTAATAAATGAATTGCTCTGCTAGTGGAACGCTAGGAAATGGTTGGAAGGGCTGGAGGAAGCGGAGAGATTGCTCGAGTTTGACTGTCCGCTCCTGAGAAAAGAAGATTACTGATCGGGTAGATTGATGAAAACTTGGAGGAGAAATAGATTGGAGATTTTGTCGAGTTTAGGGTGATATTCGCCCGTGAATAAAAAGTTGAAGATTCTTACGTCTGCACCTAAAATTGACATAGCTTCTTCTGGATTTTAATTAACGAGAAGTGTTTGTTAGGTAAGAAAAACTGGACTTGAGGCCTGTTAACTTAGAAAGGGATGAAGTTTGAGTGTTAGAGCAGGAGCTCTTGACATGCAGCCGGGGCCAAATAGATTGATTATTTCAACTGGAGTAATGACCGATATTCTAAAATAGAAACAGGCAAAATCGTCTTAATAAATATTATGTTTCAACTGGTTTAAGAATTCTTTGGTTGTAATCAAACGTGATGCGCCCTGATAAAGTTTTATTTTCTGTTTTGATTTCTGAGAAAGTCTTGGTCAGATGCAAATGTTGGTAATGAGGAATTAAGTTGCTAGAAGTTAGAAAAATTAAGGTAGCCCTGATCGGCTATCAAAGTCAAAGGTTCAAGGATGTGCAAATCGGATAACTCTGTTGACTAAAAAATTTTGTTTAAATTATTTCTTCTTAATCCTGAGTTAATTCTAGTTCAGGGTGATTTAACTTTGGATTATTTTGGTTCAAGTGAAGTTATTAAAATGATTATTTCAGACTTGGTTGTTTGTCTATTGCTAGTTTATTTTCTAGTTCATCCGGAGTTATATTCTTAGTTAGAAACTAGTATTTGGATATTTGCAACCCAAATGTTGTTGTGGAATTCTAGGCGTTACAAGTTCGTTGCCCTCAACGAAAAATCTGGTACCTCTGGGAAATATGTTGAATGGAGAGGGTTGAGGGTCGAAGAGAGGGATGCTGAGATGAGTTGAGAGAAGAACCCGGTGCCCGGCGACAGTTCTGGAGACTGGACAGGATGCCGGTGCCTGGCTGCAACCCTGGTGGCGGATGGGGAAACGCTTGAGTAGGGATAAGGGGTGAATTAGAAAAGGGGTAGAGTGGATGAATGGGGAGCGGGTTGAGTGGGGATGAGCGATGAATGAGGGAGGTATTAATGAGAGAGTCACCGAGAAGAGGGTCGAAGGAGAGCTGAAGAGAACCAGAGGGGCATCCCGGTGCCCGGTGGCTTGGAGTAGGCATCTTGCTTGCCTGTTGGCTATGAGAGAGGGACTCTGGGGAATGAATGGATGAGGGGATAGCGGCCGATGATACGCCGGGGCCGATATGAGTGTGGCTGTCGGCCGTGGATCGGAGCGAGCATGGCTGCTGGATCGGAGCGAGCGCTGGCGTGGCCGTTGTTGGCGTGTTGTTCACCGTGGATCGACGTAAGGCGTAGTTGCCCGCCCACTGCAGGGAAGCCACGGCCGGTCTCTGGAGTCTACCTGTGTGGAGCGGCGCACGGGAGCGGCGCACGGGAGCGGGCCACGGGGAAGACGTAGGTCCATTGGCTATGAGAAGAGGGAGGTGGCGAGGGGTGTGTGTGTGTATAGAGACTCCCTGGAGGTAGGGGTCCGCGGAAGAGGCGTGTGCGGACGGAGATCATGGTGTTGGGACGCTATGGAATCACGCTTACATGTGTGTGGGTGCGCGGCGGGAGTGGACCTGCTTTTGGCGAGTCCTCTAGTGAACGTGACTACTGAGATACAACCGACTGAAAGTTCAGACTGGGACAGGTCAGAATCTAACAGAAAACGGCTCATGATTCTTATTCAAACGAAGGTGCTCGCTGACTGATGTCTCTCTGTCAAGAGAGCAGAGGCAACGAGAGATGCTGGGATAAGCCTGTATAAATAGGGCTTCTGGGTGGGTAAATAGAGGTGTGGTTAAAGAGTGGAGGCGTGGAGGTTACTGGAGGAGTAGGAGGTTGAGGCGTGGTCCCGCTCCTGAACCTCAGTCATTGATTAACATAATCAACTACATTTATGTTGACAGATTTCCACAATACAATGCCATAAAATAAGCACAAGAATCCACAATGAGTGGATTTGCAAGAGCACCGGCGCACAACAACAGAACACGCTTGTTTAAACGCTGAAGTTTATTTAAATTAAACTCACCATATCGCTATTACTCTACATTTACGCCTCTGTAACAGAATAATCACTATAACGAAGGAGGAATTTTGCCAAATGTGCATTTGAAAGTTTATTTCTCTTTGGCATGAGGACAAGACTCCCAGTCATTAGTCGCACAACTGGGAAACAAACCCGGCTCTGGGATTGCAGTGAGGAGATGAGACCTAACCAAAACTAACACATTACTGATTTGAAAAAGTAACTAGTACTAGATTACATAACTAATACGTTACACTACTCCCAACTCTGCCTACTTGTATACCTCTGCCTACTTGTATACCTCTGCCTACCTCTGACGTGTACTTTTCATTTGATCAAACCTGCTGGTTTTGCCCTGGGCCTAAGGACTAAAGGGCGGTGATTCTAAACTAATGATTAATAAATATAAATATTGTAAATATAAATATTGTACTTATTGAATATAACTTTTGAGATGATTCATGGGCACTGTGTATCTAATTCCAGCCTCAGCCACATAAATCATATCTGTGACGCACTGAACTTAAAATCATTGAAAAAGCTGAGCTGCTCGGTGGTGGATTGACTAGCACACATGCCTGCCATGTGAGCAGGCTGGAGTGTTGTGATTTTGATCACTGGGTTGACAGTTCACTGTTGAGAGCATTGCACAGTGTATGCTCACAGCTCTGAGGTGATTATGCACGTCATAGATTTTCCATATTCCTATAGTCTCCTAAATTAAACACAAATGACCTTACTTCATTATCGGAAATCTATGATGTGTGGTCATTTTGATGATGGACTGTATTTTGCCTGCAGCAAGTGTTTACAGAGCGCTTCTGTCCTGACCATGAGGTTGAGCCAGCTCACATCAGGATAACATTAACAGAGAGTGGGCAGCTAATGATAGTGCAAATGCAAAAGCTTTTGAGACTACAATGTGTTAAAGATTTCACAACACTCAAATATTTTTGCAGATTTGCACTTTTTGCATCTTATAATATACGTATTACATAGTATAATAGTCATTCATTAATTATATTTCAGATAAATGTTTGTTTGTTTAAGTAAAAATTTTAAATAAATTAAAAACATTTCAATAATTTTTAAGATAATACAGAACAGCACAGAATGCGATCAAAAAACACAATAAAAAGAACAGAAGTAGCACTAAACATTCAAAGAAACAAAATCACAGCACATTCAAATGAAAATAATTGTCCCACCTTGTCAACTTTTCTAATTTCCAAATTCAGTCTGAATGTAATTTTTTCCATTTCCCTGATGTCTGTTACTATGTCAGTCCAGTCCTTGATCGATGGAGTGATTTGTGTCAGCCATTTTTTATGATGGGCTTTTTTCCTGCCGCCAAAAATCAGTTTCAAAGGTATCTGATTATTGTGTCCATGGTAGGAGTTTTGAAGCCCAAGTACATAGTTGTGTAATTGAGTGGGTTGGCAATATCAAAAACAGTCTGCAGTGCCTTGTTAATCAGTCCAATATCTTTAACCAATAGGCCCAAACTTGTGATAGTGGTTGGCCTCCTTGCTGCCACAGTTTCCCCAGCAGTTAGCATTTACTGCAATGACTGCAGTAATTGCTCAACAAATTGTCAGTAATTTTTCGCATTTATTTTGCGGTAACTTACTGGCAATTTGTATGTTAACCTGCAAAATGGTGTGTTTTACTACATCTGACCCTGTGCCGCCGCTCCCATTACACATGCGCAGTGCGTAGGGCATCAAGTACTCTGATGGGCACCAACCTGACCAGGCACTTTGGATTGAATGACATAATAAGATAATTGTGCAGAAGCTGCACAATTCCTTTTGCAATTAAACAAGCAATTTTTTGCAATTAACAAGGGCCAACTCTGTGTTTAGTTCCTTATCAGTTCAAAAGTACATTGGACTCGAGTATCACCGCGTTCTCTCTCTCCCTCCATAGCAAGTTTGAGATGTGCAGCTCCACAAGCCACAGTATAAACAGACACAGACAGATCGGGGGCACAGCTGGGAGCGGTTTACACTCCACACACGTATTGTACGAATGACAAGGAGCACAACAGTCTACAAATGAAAATTTGCCTCATATTCAGAATCAGAAAGGGTTTTATGTCATTGAACAGGATTAAAAAACTAGGAATTTGCTTTGGCATTAAGGTGCAACATACAACAATGACATTTTCAGGAATCAGGAATCAGGATATATTTATTGCCATTGTCAATGAACAAATTCACAACATAGGAACGTGACTTGATGACAGATGCGACATGAGAGACATGCATAAAGAGCACCAGCCACCGGGCTCTGCTTGCTTTCACACAGCGCCTACCGGGGTATTTGAACTCTTAGAAAATGAAAAAGCAGTTCAGCAATAAGCATACAATGATAAACAACACATATTGAGTACATTACACGAGGTCAACGTGATGGATATTTTCAGTGGTTATTGGGGCAGGGACACAAACAAGATAACACAAAGATTAAGATGTGGGATGTGCAGACGGTGAGTGAAGGCCAAATCTTGTTTTGTGTAAGTGTCTGTGTGTCTTCAGCACGGCCTTGACGCCTGCTGCTCTCCAGCCCGGGGCCAGATAAGAAAAGGGAGAGAGATACAAGGGTACAGCAGCGAAAAGAGAAATAAGTACTTTAATACATTTTGTTGATCAATGATTTACGATCAAATAATCCAATCGTTTCTGGTCCTCTGTGTGCGATCAGCTCAATTCATTGAGTTACTCCGTCCGACAGCGAAAAGTTCCCATTTCCTTGATTGAATCCCCCAAAATTTTGAATTTACAAATAAAATAAAATAGACTTGGCCTGAAAATATACGCAATTTACTGGTCAGAATAGTGCAATGGATGGTTAGAGTTTTGAATAAGTAATCCTGTAGTCATACAGGTCCTGCAGAGATGGAAATCTGCAGCCGATCACCTTCTCAGCAGAGCGCACAATGCACTGTTGTCTCTGTGTGTCCCTGGATGTGGCTCCAGCGTACCACATGGTGATGGAGGAGGTGAGGATGGACTCAATGATGGCCGTGTAGAACTGCACCATCATCTGTGCTGGCAGCTTGGCTTTCCTCAGCTGCCACAGGAAGTACATCCTCTACTGGGCCTTCTTGATGAGGGAGCTGATGGTGGGCTACCACCACTTGAGGTCCTGAGTGATTGTGGTGCAGAGGAAGCGGAAAGAGTCCACAGTGATGGGGAAGTCTATCAGGGCGAGGGGAGGCTGGGGGCTGTGACTTACCTGAAGTCCACGATCATCTCTCCACTGTCTTGTTACTGCTGCACCAGGACACCAGCCGGTCCACCTTCCTCCTGTAGGCAGACTCTTTCCCGTCCGAGATGAGCCCGATGAGGGTGGTGTCATCCGCAAACTTGATCAGTTTTACGGAGTCGCGGATGGAGGTGCAGCAGTTTGTGTAGTGGGAGAAGATATTGGTGTAATCCCTCATTCGTCCAGGAGTGGTCCATTGTAGAAAAAGATTCAGTTGTAGTCATCTGGACCCTGTTTTAGAAAAACAAAACGTTTCGACTCTCATTCAAGAGTCATTCTCAATATATGAATCAAGTCTGGGAACTCAGGTTTTATATCCTACTCTGTGTAAGCCCTGCCCACGGGGAGGGACCTCCTGATAAAGTGAGTCATTGGTTTCACTTGAAACTACAAACAGCCCTGAGATGGGCCATCAACTTCCTATTGTACACTGACTTTCGCTCCCTCCTCACTGAGTACCTGAATAGCTTCAGAATGCCCCGGACGTTTCCAGGGTTTCAACAAACTATTATAAACAACCGGAAGGTTGAATCTTAAACCTACATTACGATTTAAGAAAGGATTCTCTTTTTTAAACAAAGATTGCCTCCTTAACCCCTCTTTTCTCCCTGCTTAGAATCTCCGCCTCACTGTCTTTAATAGAGTGGTTTGTGGCTTTAAGATGAAGATGCACGGCGCTCTGGGGTCCTGAATTTGCGCGTCTTCTGTGTTGATAAAGCCTCTTGTGAAGTGGCTGTTTAGTCTCCCATATGTACGCTCTTTACAACTTTCTTCACTGCATTGGATAGAATACACTACATTGCTCTGTTTTTGTGTAGCATTTTGTCCTTAGGGTGAACCAGTTTTTGTCTTAACGTGTTGCATGGTTTGAAATAAACAGGGACTTTGTGTGGTCTAAAAATTCTCTGCAGTTTTTCAGACTGGTTGATGGAGTCGGAATTCAAACTTACAACACTGCGGCCGCTGAGCAGAATCAGTGCTCACTAAAAACAGACTGAAGCGGTAAGCACTCGACTCGTAGCTCCCTGTTGTGCTAAGGCTGCATTCAGCACCCATCACCTCTTTGGACAATCTATATTGTACATACACAGGAGGGAACTTCACTCATTGGTAATTGGGCTTCCTGCTAATTTCTACATTAATTCACTGATTGCTTTTGATAGGCTTTTTAAAAGCAATTTATGGACGATAGAAATGCATTGATTTGCCTTTTTAAAAAATACCTTTCTTAAAACAAAAATTCAAAAATGTACAAATATGAATTTATAAAGCATATTTTGTTATTTAAACTGTTATTATAAATTACAATAATGTTGAATTGTTGTTTATTCATAGTTATGATTTCGAATGCATACATTGTTTAGCTGCAGATGCCCAAAATGTAAAACAAACTGCCAACAAACTTAAAACTGCAAAGCATCTGGGCTCTGTCCTCCCAAAAAGCATGTCCCTGTTCCAAAAAGATGGTTGAAATCATGCGGCAGTGGAGTCTGTTTCCACATCAACAACGCCTAGGCATCGGATGTGACTGGGATCTCCAAGCTCTGCTCTCCAGATCTGGAACATATTTTCATTATCTGCAAACCATTCTACTCTCCACGTGAGCTTGCCTCATTCATTCTGGTCGCTGTTTACATTCCACCTAGCTCAAATGTGCCCGGAGGCACAGCGAGTGTAGAGCGGACCTTCCCAGACTCCTCGTGTATTATCCTGGGTGATTTTAACAAGGGGAATCTCAGCCACAAACTACCAAAGTACAGTTTATGAAAATCCCAACCAGAGAGTAGAGTACGTTAGATCATTGTTACACAACAGCTAGCAAAGCCTTTCGTGCCGAGCTCCTCTGGGCTTTTCAGATCACGCCATGGTTCACCTGATCCCCACATACGGACAGAGGCTGAAGCTCTCAAAACCTGCAGTGAGGAAATCTAAGAAGTGGACCAATGAGGCAGTGGAGGAGATTCGTGCGTGTTCGGACATTACAGACTGGGAGGTTTTCAGAGCTGCCACAGATAGTTTGGATGAGTACACAGACACTGTGACGTCATACATTCGATTCTGTGAGGACAGCATCATACCAACACACACCAAAGTCACGTTCAATAATGACAAACCCTGGTTCACACCAAAACTGAGGCAGTTAAGGCAGCAGAAGGAGGCTGCACACAGGGCTGGTGACAGAGAGCGCTACAAAGATGCAAAGTATGGATTTAGCAAAGAGGTGTCGAGAGCTAGATCACAGTACAATACGCGTTTGAAGCAGCAGTTCTCTAACAACAACCCCACCTCTGTGTGGAGGGGGCTCCGGCTTCTCACCATAAGCATCATAAGCCCCAGAGCCCCCCTGCAGCAGACAATCGTAAAACTGGCTGAGCATCTTAACACCTTTTACTCCAGGTTTGATGTGACCACCACCTCCCCCACGGTGGCCACCTCTGCCAACCCAACCCTGGTCCCCCCCACTTCACCCACCACTCTCTCAGTTCAGGAACAGGATGTTCACAGGCTATTTCGGAAATCCAACCCAAAGCTGCTGGACCAGACCGGATTTCTCCCGCCACATTAAGACATTGCACAGGAGAGCTGACCCCCGTCTTCACTGAAATTTTTAACACCACCCTGGGGTCATACCGCGTCTCAGCCTTGTTCAAGTCTGCCATCATTGTTCCTGTCCCCAAGAAGCCCCGGACCACTGGACTTAATGACTACAGGCCAGTTGTGCTGACGTCTGTAGTCATGAACTCATTTGAGCGCTTGGTCTTGCCCCACCTCAAGTCCTTCATCTCCTGCCTGCTGGACCCCCTGCAGTTTGCCTAAAGAGCCAACAGGTCTGTGGACAACGCCATCAACCTGGCCATCAACCTTTATTTTTGTTTTATACTACTGAACCAGATACTCTTTCAAATCTTTCTTTTCCTTGTCTTCTAGGGTTTGCAACATGGACAACAGGGTGCAGTTAAATTTATATTACCCCACCCTGTCCATTACCTTGTGGGTGGTAGGGTGTCGTACGAGAGCCCTGGATGCCTGAGAGTTATTTTAGTCTTGCCATCAACTTGTTCTCAAACTCTTTACCGTACCATGATGCAATCTTGTAGGGATTTCAGTGCAAAGTCATTGAACACCTAGTCAGTAACTGTTTTGGCCGCTTTGTTCCGTGTAGGTTGGTGTTGAGAAAATGTACATATATGCTAAAGCAAAGACAGTAATTATACAAATGTTCAGCTGTATCTTGACCTTTGTGTGCCCCTGTTGAAAGTGTGTCAGAGCATCTCAGCTACATAATGGAACAGGAAGTGTGCGGTCTCGGCAAGTGCGAAACTAGCACTCTGCAGCTTTGCACCAGAGAAGTATATATGTGTCTAAAGGGCTGCGCGCTGTGGTCGCAGACCGGTCAAATCCAGTCTGAGTCGTAACTTACGAAAAAGAGGAATTGTGCCTACGCTTGTTCAAAATGTATTCTTATGTACCCAAGCACCGCCTACATGTGTAAACTAAATAAAAGCTTTGAGCACGCCGAGGACGGGTGGGAGTCTACTTAACTCAGCAATAGTAGTGGCTGGGGTGTGAGTAGGATCTCACACGACCTCCCCGTGCGCACGTTAAACCTGAATACCGGTGGTGACTGTGTGTCATTTCTTGCAAGGTGAAACTGTTCTGATGAGTGTTGTCTGAATCTGTGGTTTTGCTGAATGATACAACTGTTTATTCTACACTCGTTGTGTATAATTTCTTGACAGTTAATTGGTCCTTCGAAGCCGGATGTGGAGTCTTCGCGGAGGGTGAGGACCGGTGATTGGAAAGCGTCTGCGCAGACCCGGCTAGTGTCCGAAGGAAAACCGTGTTTCCAAGCGGCAATCTCCTCTCAACATCCTCTCCGTCGACGCCCATCGTCCGCCCAGTGTAACAGCGCCACAATCCAGACAGGTCAGAACACCTCTCTAAAGTATTTGAGAGAAAGGATAATATTTAGCTGTTGGACCAGTTAAAGTAGAGTGAGTGTGCTTGGTTTGATTGGTATACACTGAGAAGTAATTCTCGGAGTATACATAGGGAAGTGAGGTGCGCATTTGAAGGGGATTTGAGGGGAGTGAAAAGACACTTTATAATTGAGCACTGGCCTGAGAGTCAGGTGGACTCGATTATTCTCTCAAATTAAACCTCGAAGGAAATGGCATCAAACGACCCTGACCCCAAAGGAAAGGGAGGATCCAAAGTGATCAGAGCAAAAGTCCAGAGGGATCCTCCCGAGATACCACCAGACGAAATAACTCCGGAACAATTTATGCGGCAACAGTTCCCTAGTTCAGTAAAATTTCTAAAAAAGTGGAAAAATAAATACTCATGGGCACCAACATTTGACGAAAAAGAAATACATCGATTAATGACTAATCTCGCTGTGCATGACGCAGATAAAGGACGAAACTCGAAAATAAATCCAGGAAGTCAAACAATGAATGCGCGCCTATGGGCAGATGAAAGTAGGCGCAGGAAAAATAGAATGATTGAACTTAATAAAAAATCAGGATCAGGACAAGTTAAAGTGTGCTCAGTAGCACGGAAAGAGGACAACGATGGCACTGTAGTGTTGACTACAGCTCCGGTTGGACAAGTACCGGAACAACAAGGACTACAGAATGACCCTCTGGCAATGCCTGGTCCATTGCCAAACACACCTATGGCCCGAACTAACCCCTTTAACCCCATATATCCTCCACTCCCAAATCCAGCCACGTATCAACCTGCCGATGTGGCACAAAACAGCCCGACCTCGCCACCCTCCTATAGTGCTGTGTCAGGACCAATGTTGTCTCCACTGCCCCGTATGGCACTACGTCAACGTCATCAGGTAACGCCAGGAGCACCTGAGAGACTTAAAACTAAAGGGAAAAGACCCAAAAGACCGGTTAGCCAAAATATTTTTGACCCGTATGACCCAGAGCCGTTTGAGGGCTCAGACGAGGACGATGAGCCCGGCAGGGGGGTAGGGCCATTTGTGGATGCCTATCCATTGATTACCCTCCCTAATCCTGCTGCGCACATAGACGGACAACCACCCACTGTCACGGGTGTACTCAGGCTGACATGGACTCTAGAAGGAATTCCCAAAATGGAAAAGGATGTGACAGGCTGTATACAGGGACTAGCCGATTTGGTTACGTCATATTACCTAAACGGCAGGGAAATGCAGCGCGTGTTAATGATGATGATGGGCCACAAATGGGCAAAAGTTCGTGATGCGTTCGTTCCAGATGTCGATAACGCACCAAAAGCGGCAGTGGCAGTCTTAGCTGAATTGAGAAAAGAAAATGGCATTTTTGGCAAATTGACTGAAATATATAGGAATCTACCAGATTGGGGGAAGATACAGCAAACAAAACAGGGTGACAACGAACTGTTCGAACTCTACGAGGCCAGAATGATGGACATTTTTACAAGCCACTCTGGCCTCCAAGATGACGGACAGCCGCAGGGAGCGTTTAAACAACAATTAAAGAATGCCGTTTTAATGGGGATGCGAGAGGAAGAGCGACGGTGGATAAAAAAAAAAAACTGCGTGGGATTAGCACGGATGGAATATGAGACATTTTGCGACTATGCCAAGCATGCAGAAAGGGTGCAGCGTGAAAAGAGGAAGAAGGCTGCGTCACAAGTTTTATTTAGCACCGATGGAACCGAGACCTACGTTTTTGAGCCAAAGAAAGGAGCAAAGGGAAAGCAAGGGTTTAAGCAGAAGCAGCAAAACCGAGGGGACAGTGACCAGAGGGACATCGACAGAAAAGAGAGACGCTGTTACCGATGTCACAAGAAGGGACACATGGCCAGGGATTGTGAGCAGAAAGACAAACAAAGTGACCGAGAAAGAGAAGAGAAAGTAGGGAGACGGAGACTGCGTGACGGTAGTGACAGCGACGAAGAGCAAGTCGCGTGACTAGATCCCGTGACATACATGCCACGCGCGGAAGAAGCAGAAATAGTAGACCCAGACCCCCTTCCCCAGTGGCTAGACGACGTAGACAATGAAGGAGAAATGCTAGTTCTCAGTGCAGATACAATTGACTATGTGACAAAACCAGAAATCGTACTCTCAGTGAGAGGACAGCCAATGTTATTTCTTGTAGACACGGGAGCGGAGCGCACGGTCATACGCGACATTAGAGGCATCCCACGAAGCGACGACACAATCAGAGTAATGTCAGCAAACGGAAAAGTGACAAAAAATTGGATTAGCGAACGGATTCAGCTCGGACTTGCAGGGGACGGCGGTAATGACATCACCACAGTAAAAGTCGTTTTAGCACCTGAGTGCCCCCATAATCTGTTAGGAAGAGATTTAATATTGCGCTTAAAATTAACCATCCAGCCAGGGCCAGCGGGCCACTTAGTGGTGATAAGAAATAGCGCGGCCTGCATGGTGGTCGAAGGACGGGAACGCTCCTCACTACTGGTGGAGCTTGGATTTACCGATAAATGATCCCGGAAAAGTGGCTCATTTTCTGCTTTTTCTGGCCAAAAGATACACTAATGATCAAGCTGACTATATGCCCGAAGACGATTTACATATGACGCTCAGGTATAAACGCCTCCCCGGCCCAGACCCTATTTATGATGACGCAGTTAAAAAGCTAGGCCCACAAACAGTGTTGATAGATTACCTCTACTTTAAAGACAAAGTGAGCTTTTGCAATGCGGATACAACAGCGGCAGTACAGACTTTGATGCCAGCTTATCATCAGCGACACATATCGTTGAGCAAAGGATTGCGCGATAAATGGAGAGATCTTGGGGCGCTAAGAGGGTACGTGTCCGGCATTGACGACTGGGAACCGACACAAAAGGCAAAGATTGACAAGAGCAGAACAACAGGATGGTCTAGAAAACTCTTAAATTACCGTGTGACCACGACCCCCGCCGCACATCTTGCTGCAGAGTGACAGTCATTTCTAACTGAGGAGGAGGATGCAGGAGCGTACCTCACTCAATCGGAGGAAGTGGCGCTCGCGGAGGTCCCCACAACACTATGGAGCACTGGTCCAGAGGACGTGGGGTTAATGCAGGGCGCCCAACCCGTCACTATAAAAGGAAAAACTGAATATAGACCAAAAGTGAGACAATATCCATTAAAACCCGACGCAGAAAAGGGGATAGCACCAGTAATAAAAGCATTATTAAAAGCAGATGTAATCTTTGAATGTCCCGACGCGACATGTTTAACACCAATATTTCCAGTAAAAAAAGCGCCTCCCTCCCTGTCGTGGAGAATGATACAGGACTTACGAGCAGTAAATGAAGCAGTTCAGCAACGAGCGCCTAACGTTCCTAACCCACACACGCTATTAAATCAAGTAGACCCAGAAGCTAAATATTTTACTGTAATTGATATGGCAAATGCATTCTTTTCAATACCTCTGACAGAGGAAGCTTCAAAATGGTTCGGATTCACGTTCAAAGGTGTAACATACTCTTTTAAACGCCTCCCACAAGGTTATGGAGAAAGCCCAACTATATATAGCCAATGTATGAACAACTTGCTCTCAAAATTCAACCCAACGCATGGAAGCAACATTCACGTCTATGTAGATGACATTTTGCTCACTAACAAAAATCAACTCGCCTGTAAATTGGACACAATAGAATTATTAAAATATTTGGCCCAAACAGGGAACAAAGTGAGCAAAAATAAATTGCAGCTATGGACGGACTCAGTAAAATACCTAGGACACACGCTCACACAAAGTGGCCGTACTATCTGCGAAAGCAGGAAGTCCGCCATTTTGTCGACTCCCTTACCGCGAACTAAAAAACAGTTAATGTCGTTCTTAGGACTATGTAATTACTGCAGACTATGGATTCTAGACTACGCGGTGATCACTAAACCTCTTCAAAAATTAATGCACGATGAAAAGTTGCCTATGTCCGCAGAGCTTGCCTGGACGGACGAAGCTCAAGACGCATTTTGCAATCTGAAACAGACTTTAGTTTCTGCCTCAGTCTTAGCATTACCTGACTATACTAAACCCTTTGTACAGATGTGTGATGTAAAAGGAGGGTTTATGACCTCAGTTTTATGCCAAAAACACGGACAGAAAATGCGCCCCATCGCCTATTATTCCACCCAACTAGACCCAGTGGCTCGCGCCACCCCTCCATGTGTACAAGCAGTCGTAGCCGCAGCTCTAGCTGTCCAAGCCTCCGCTGAAGTAGTGTTGTTTCACCCGCTCACATTAAAGGTCCCCCATGCAGTGAGCCTCTTGTTGTTGCAAACTAACATGGCATTTCTGTCACCATCACGTCATCTGATGTGCATGGCTACATTGTTGTCTCAGCCCCATCTAGTGGTCGAACGATGTACCACACTAAACCCGTCCACATTAATGCCTATCAGTGACGAAGGAACACCCCACTCCTGCGCAGAGCGAGCACAGGAGGATTTTAGACCCAGACCAGACTTGACGGACACTCCACTGACTGGTGGAACTACCATTTATGTTGACGGATCTGCAGGGAAAAATAGTAAAGGTCAAAATTGTGTAGGCTACGGAATTAGCACACAAACAAAAATCTTACAACAGGGCAAATTGCCATCTAACTATTCCGCTCAATCAGCTGAACTCACGGCTTTAATAGAGGCCTGTAAATTATTCAAAGGAAAAAGCGTAACAATATATACTGATAGTCAATATGCGTTTGGATCAGTGCATCAATTTTGTAAACAATGGTCGTTACGAGGGTTTAAAACAGCTGCTGGCAAAGACGTGGCACACAAAGAACTACTAGAGCAGCTACTTGATGCTATTAAATTACCAAAGCAGGTAGCTGTCTGCAAATGTGCGGCTCATACTTCCGGTATCGATGACGTCTCTGTAGGAAATAGGCTTGCTGACAAAGCTGCAAAGGAAGCAGCCCAAATATATGTGACAAATGAAATTACTGAAGCAACAGAGGACATACTACAAGACTATCAATCTAGAGCACCACATGCCGAGAAATTAAAATGGCAACAAAAAGGATGTAAAATGGAAAACAACACATACATGGGACCAGTAGGAAAACCGTGGTTACCACGGTCATTATATAAATGGGCGGCAGAAGTGACACATGGGCCTTGCCATGTGTCAACACGGGGAATGGTAGAATTATTACACAAGCATTACAATACAACTGGATTTAGTACTTATTCTCAAAATTTTTGCAAACAATGTTTAATTTGTATTAAAAACAACAGTCAAGGCGCAGTGCGCCCAAAGCGCGGAGCATTTCCTCCCCCACCACACCCATTCCACACCATACATATGGATTATATTCAATTAAATAAAGTTAAAGGGGTAGAGTATTGCTTAGTCATCATAGATGCATATTCAAAATGGGTGGAAATGTTCCCTACAGCTAAACCAGATGCCTTAACTGTAGCTAAAGCGCTGTGTAAAAGCATCATCCCAACATTTGGGTGTGCCATGTGTCATAAGATCAGACAACGGAACTCATTTTGTGAATGATGTCATAGACAAAATAGCGGAACACTTCAAGATAAATTTACGACGTCATTGTAAATACCATCCGCAATCGGCTGGTCTCGTGGAACGCCACAACGGGACAATAAAGAATAAATTATGCAAGGCTTCTAAAGACACTGGAAGAACTTGGCCAGATTGCATAGACCTGGTAAAATTGAACATGCACATTCTTCCAGCAGAAGGAAATACTCTGACTCCGTTCGAAATGCTCTATGGAAGACCATATACTTTACCAGACCTACAGTTGTGCGAAAAGGACTCTCCAGACTCTGAACATGACCTAGTTTACTACATGAGAAAAACATTAGAAATGCGAAATTGCAAAAATACAAATGAATTGCCCCAGGAACTTTATCTCCACAGGATAAGCCCGTGCAACCCGGGGATCACGTGTTCATCAAGGTCATCAAAAGGAAAGCGTGGAACAGCCCCCGGTGGGAGGGACCCTACCGCGTGACCCTCTCAACTCCTACAGCTGTCAAGGTCGAAGGGCGGGCCACGTGGATCCACCTCTCACACTGCAAACACCGAGATCCAGCTGACCTTGTGCCCTAAAATCATCGCCCTCTCTCGCACGACGGTAGACGCAGGACTTCACTTTGAAAGCTGAGACTACAACGGAGAGTTTTGGTGAGCAAATCACAGGCCTCCGCTACGATGAGAACGATCCAGGTTCTGATAAGCATCGGCTTAGGCCTGGCTACGCTGAACGTCGCGTGCAATGGCGAAGGGACAGGAGAACAAATGCAGGCTGATGCCTGCACTAAAGACACAGGCTGGACCCTGAATGATAGACCAGTGTATTCCATCTCATTTTGTGTACCACCCGCTCCACAGTATGTTTATATTCAGTACGCTGAGTTAGTGAAGAGAATGCTCCCCTTTTGTAGAGAAAACCGAAGGGTAAATGAGGCTAGTGGAATCTGGACAGTGACCAAACCACGAATGGAAGAATCAGGCAAACCCCTGGCCGGTGTAGCACATGTGGTCCCGATGGGTCAAGGCTTAGCTATAAGTACCCAAGGTTTAGAGGGATATTATCACCTCAGTATGGGAAAACAGGTTACAGGATGTAGAGTTATGTTCACTGTAAATAAGCACCCTATTTTTGGAACCCCGTCTATGTCCCCCGAAGCAGAGAAAATGCGATGCTCTATTACACCGGTATATGTACTCGCCAGTAGGGCAAAGCGAGAGGCACTGACCTCACAAGCAAGGGGGTGCCTGCCATCTATTGATGTGTGCCTGCCACCTACTGGACAATATTCTGTTCATTTACCATGTTCATCCCTTCAAAATAGCAGAGATGCCTCGTCCCCGGTGGGGTGCTCTGAGTCTGACCAGTGGCAAGTGTGGTCGAAAGATCACTTTTGGTATGGTAATGATAGCCAGACGACCGTGCCTTGGACTGCAGTCCGGGGGGGAGTTTGGTTACATTATTCGCATACGACAAATGACCGCCCATTATTAGGCCGGACGTCTGCAGGACGACTGTGGTACTTAAGTAGAAACAACGGAAGAGCGAAGTATGTTGTGTCTTTTGCACGAAATCAAACGTCTAGTGCCCCCACCTCCACCAAGTCGGCCACCCTGGAGGGCCTCACAGTTGTTAAAACCACACCTGACATTTGGGTTCGCACTAAGACTGGCTTAACAGCAGAGACCAATAATTGGCTGCTGATGGCTGAACAAGGGGCGTCTAAAGTGGAGTATGAATGTATTGTCTGCATGGGCCCAAGGCCCATACTTCGTGTGGTACCGGCTGCAATAGACCCATCTCACCTCATTATAGTTATGAACTCAACCAGCCTCAACGCCACTTTGGTGAAGTACAATGAAGTGTTTCCCATAGTTCCTCCTGAAAAGGACCCCCCACACTTTCATAGTACTGTCCCGAAGTTGAATTTTACTTGTGTGAATTTTGCAGCTCCCTCTACCGCACGCAGTATCGGGCGCGTGCCAGCAACCCACTGTGACGTCACCTTAACGGTAGATTTAACCTTTACAGCTGTTCCCCGTGCTGATGTCTGGTGGTGGTGTGGGACACCCCAACTGTATGACTTACTGCCGCGAGGAACATCAGGCCTGTGTGCCCTTGTCTCTCTGCTACTACCAATTAATGTGTTTCCTATTACCGCTAACGACATTCTAGGGAAAAGAGATCACACTCCGCCTTTTGAGTCATATCGTGTTAAACGCTCAACCGCGCCCTGGCTGACTGCCTCCGATCCCACGTATATCGATGCAATAGGCGTGCCACGAGGAGTACCAGACGAATACAAACTCGTGGACCAGGTCGCGGCTGGGTTCGAAAGCATCTTTATTTGGATAACACCCAATAAAAACATTGATCGCATAAATTACATTCACTATAATGTCCAGAAGCTTGGAAATTACACTGAACAAGGATTTGTTGCTATTCATGAACAACTTTCTGCCACTTCCCTTATGGCATTTCAAAATAGAATAGCCCTCGACATGCTCCTGGCCGAACGCAACGGGGTGTGTTCATTGTTCCCCGATGGCCAGTGCTGCACATACCTGCCCAACAACACGCAGGCTGGTGGAAAACTGACACAAGTGATTGAGGGACTTAAGACGTTTAATAAACGTTTAAAGGACCATTCCGGTATCAGTAACCCCTGGGACAGGTGGTTTGACTACTTCGGTAAATACAAGGTCCTTGTTCAGTCAGCACTGCTATCTGTAGCCGTATTTGCAGCTTTATTGACATTATGTGGCTGTTGTTGCATCCCGTGTCTTCGTGGTCTCATGCAGCGTCTTATTGACCGTTCTTTGGAACCGGTTAACTCGGCATTAGCCTCTGAGCAGGTCCAACTACTGATCCTTGACCCTGACGACGACCTCCCAGACGATGACCCTGGACATAGATAAGTGACACCACATGAGTACCCTGAGTGTACCAAACAAGTAACTGGTCTATGAATGTATACAATTAAAGTCTGAACCAGAAGGATTGTATTACTGATGTGCAACAGTGAAATTTGTATAAAACACGGGGAAATTGTTGAGAAAATGTACATATATGCTAAAGCAAAGACAGTAATTATACAAATGTTCAGCTGTATCTTGACCTTTGTGTGCCCCTGTTGAAAGTGTGTCAGAGCATCTCAGCTACATAATGGAACAGGAAGTGTGCGGTCTCGGACAAGTGCGAAACTAGCACTCTGCAGCTTTGCACCAGAGAAGTATATATGTGTCTAAAGGGCTGCGCGCTGTGGTCGCAGACCGGTCAAATCCAGTCTGAGTCGTAACTTACGAAAAAGAGGAATTGTGCCTACGCTTGTTCAAAATGTATTCTTATGTACCCAAGCACCGCCTACATGTGTAAACTAAATAAAAGCTTTGAGCACGCCGAGGGACGGGTGGGAGTCTACTTAACTCAGCAATAGTAGTGGCTGGGGTGTGAGTAGGATCTCACACGACCTCCCCGTGCGCACGTTAAACCTGAATACCGGTGGTGACTGTGTGTCATTTCTTGCAAGGTGAAACTGTTCTGATGAGTGTTGTCTGAATCTGTGGTTTTGCTGAATGATACAACTGTTTATTCTACACTCGTTGTGTATAATTTCTTGACAAGGGCCAACAAAAATTGGCCTGGGGGCCGCATTTGGCCCCCGGGCCGTAGTTTGGACATGCCTACTATATTATCTTATAACAGCCATTTTTACAATATTGTGTAACCCTAAACTATCTGCATGTAATGTGTGCTTGTAGTGTTAGCGTTTTCCTTTAACCTTTTATCTAAAGAATATATATAGTAGATATTGATTATTACGTTTCTGAAGACTCTCTTCTTACCAACTTTACACAGAAACCTCGAGGAGTTTCAGCAGTTCAAACTACTATACATTTATTTATTTTCTTTGCACACATCAAATTTCAGCTTGAGAGATTTTCTTGGTTGTGTTTTCTCTGTTTTTTCAGCATGAAGAAACCTACACCCCGCGGCCTTGAATCTACAGAAGTTTACAAAGTCCACAGCACACCCTTCTGCAGCAGCAGCAGCAGCAGTGACGCCTGAGAGCCAAGCCATCATCAGTCAATGCAGGCGAGCCACACTGCACTGTACACTTTATATACTGCACTCCCACCTGCACGGAGAGAGACCACCGTACATCCGAAGCATTACCCTACACACTTATCTACCATCGCGTTCTTTCATCATGGACAAAAAGACCGCCATTCAACATGTGCGACCAGCGCTTGTAAACAAACCCACGCCCAAGGTTGGCACGTTTTTCTCCTGATGTGTGTGTGCGTTTGGGGGGAGTGAGGAGAAAAAAAGACCTGCGTGTTGATTGATTGTTTCTGAATACCTCCCTGCCTCGTGTTACAGCGCGCATCTCAGCGGGAGAATGTATTTGTTTGCCGATATCCAGGGAATTTTTGCTTGCGGATTAGACCTTTTGTGTGTCATAATCTTGTGTTTTGCAGATGGGACGTGGCGAAGTCCCCCTCTGTGCCTTTTCCTAGTATCCAACTGCAAAAAAAAAGAAAAAGAAAAGAGTCCTTTGAACCTATTACGCAGCTTGATCCTCTTATCGTAACCGACCTTGCGGAGACTCTAATTCGGGGAGTGCCAAAATTGTCTGGCGGCGGCGTGCACAATGCGAGGCTTTCTTCTCGCATTTCCTGTGGTGTTTTGCCACGAGGGGAGCGTTACAGAGGTACATTCGCTCCAAAAGGGGGAAGTCCTACCGATCCGAAATGAGACAAGCCGGTGGGCGGGTCGGGGTCGGGGGATTCGGAGGAGGCCGATACAGGCGAACGGCGGAGGCTCCGTCCTCGCCGCGCACACGCCTTTTTGCCTGTTCATTTGTCAACTCGCTCCCGGGCCCCGCTGCATGATAATCCGGGGCGCTACAGTAACGGGAACGACCTGGTGCAGTGCCGCAGCGAATACTAATAACGCGGGTTTACTACGCACTCGCACTGCTACTTCCAAGGTTTAAGACCACTGCGTGTGGGATAAAAGAAAGGAGAGGGCAGTGTCTGTAAGTGTATGGAGGGCTTGCTTGCTCCTGCATCCCATGGAGATTTTACTGTCAAAAGATGGCAAAAATAATGGAATAGCTTCTTTATCAGTGGGTGAAAATGTATAAATGTAACCAATAAAGGTGGAAGAACGCAAGAACGCCGCTTGATTACCTGGACAAGCTTGCAATGATTTATTTCTTTGTGTTACGGATAAATATAATACAAATACAATATTCATCAGCTAAAGTGTTTGTCTTAAAATGAGCCAAGAGTCTACAATGAAGTTGAATTGAAAAGGTGATTAAACAATGGTTCAATGATTACAAAAGCTGACATAATATTACTCAAGTGAAAGTACAAAGTAACTCTCAAAAGAATGACTCGCGTGGAAGTCAGAAAGCGTTTGAGGAAACTGAAATGTAACATCGGATTTATCATTGGAAGTTTATGCAATTGGAAGGACAAAACGCACAAAATAATGCACAAAATCTGGTATTTTCAAAGGAGAGACGCAAAAACACAAATTATTCACTCAAATCATTTGATCGATTGATTTTGTTTATTCCGAGTGTGTGCCAGGAGAATATTACTACATAATTAACATATATATTAAACCACAGGGAGAGAGTGGGCAGAAGAAAAACTTGTTTTAACCCACAACTATTCATTACAAATGTATAGCTTATTCATGGTTGTGTTGTATTTCATTTTGTTTCCTTTCACAAACATGCAAACACGATCACCTTAATAAATAATGAGAGATATAATTGGTAAGTTGATTACATCATCATTTTTGCCAATACATAATCACAAAAGACACTTTTATTGTAATTTTTTCATTATTTCCTCTCGTCAACACTTTGGTCACATCTAGACTAACTCACAGTGGGAGGAGCAACCAAAACTGTTACTTCAAACTGCATTTTACTCAAGTAGGAGTCTAAAAACTACAGTAGAATTTCTTCAAAAAGTTACTCTGGCAAATGTAACCGAATAAAACACGACAAAACAAGCATTGAACACAACTCTCTTTTATTTGCATACTTAACTTGCCAAAACTTTACCCAAACTCTTCTATTTATTCTTGCCCCATTGTTCTTTCAAACGTTTCTCTGGTAAAACTCTAACCTTCCATTTCCTTGCTACGAGTCCAACACAAGCCGTTACATTGCTTACATCCAAACCGGGACATCCCCACCGCGCCGCTGCCTCAAACACCTTGGACCACCTGGTTTTGGCTGCGCACAGACCGGTCTAATCCTTCCTGGGACGCACGAGCTCCTCTGCACCGTCCCGCCCGGGCTCAGGCGCATGTTCTTTGTTAAATTACACGGTGTGCGGTCAGCTAAACGGGCTCCCGACGCCCCCCCCGATGGCTCGAGCTTCGAGTGCATCGCGGGGGAATACGGACAACAAAACCAGCAACAACAACAACACCGCTCCGCCGTCGCTCGTGGCATCATATCAAAGGCCTCGGGCTAGAACAATGGCAACCGCGGATGCCTATTGCCCGTCCATGGAGGGCGTGGAAACAACGAGCGTCTTCATTTACATCAGGATTGGCCCCCGCTCCCGTTCCCGCGACGCCGTCACTGCTTGTGCGGCGATTCGTGGCCGTGACGGAGCGCGGCGGGCGCCCCAGCGCCCATGGGTCACGGGAGACGGCGACATCGGGGGTGCCGCTGCAAGCCATTGATACGGATAATCTGTTTACGTGCTTGTGGAGGTTGCCGAGGCATTATTCGTGCAGTGAGACAGTTCATGTGCTCTCAGACTGAATGGGAACTCTTCATATGTACGATCATATAAGTAAAAAGGCAGTAGAACTTTAGTCATTGGCTAATTATATCAACGGTTGGCGGTGTCTTTTAGAGGATTTGTATTTACAACAGCAGAAAGGACATGATGTGAGTTATTTTGAGATTTGGGAGTTGATTGTGAGGCTTTTCACTGATAAATACACTGTTTTATAATATATAATATAATATTATTGCGCGATCTTCTGTAATCCTGTGGTCTTGTCAGTGCATTTTGGATACAGATAAACTTAAACGGTTAGAAATATATAAATACAGAAGGGCAATACTGATCATGTGTGAAGGTTGTTTGATGATATGCAATGATTTAATATCAGGTATAGCCTATTGTTTATATTAAAAAGCATAATGAAAATTAATACAAAAAAAATATGAATAAATAAAAATAAATACATAAAAATAGAAATTATTGTAAATAAATATAAAGAATTAAATTAAATATAAACAAATAAATATATACACATGAAAATATAAATAAAAATAAATAGAAATGTATTTAAATAAATATAAATACATACATACACAAAATACAGCAAAAAGAGCAGATAATCCATTTAAAAATGTAAAACAAGTGTATAAAGTGATATTTCAGCACTTTTGTTGGTCATTTTAGTACTTTTAAAATGCGTTCGATACGTGAACATTTAATATATATATTCTACCTCAAGCTGCCACAATTGCCCCGCGCAGTGTGACGGAGGCAATCAGCCAGTCTGCACCTACAGCGTCGCTAATCACCTCCCACCACACAATCACACTCAGGAAGGTAAGGGGGCCGGCCCAAGGGACACAGCCGCAGTCCGTAAGGTCGGTGAATCACCAGCTCTCCGGTTTATGGGCAATCAACGCCGAGCTGGAGTCGTCACAAAAAACGCATCCTCTCCGCGCGCACGTCCTGTAAAGTTTACTGTACATCGCCAACATTGTACAAACTTTGCTTGACACACACGCGCGCAAATCATAGCAGCAATTCTTGTGAAATGATTTGTTTGAAAACATGGCAACCGCAGCGTTTGGATTATTAGCAAGTTTGCCAGAGTGAAAATGTGCTTCTGCTCATTTTGTTTGAACAGCGACACTTAGTTGGACAGGATTTGGCGTGAACTCATTTGGAGGAAGCACTGAGCGTTATTCACAGTCACCGCAGTACAAAACATCGATTGATTGATTTAAAATAAGGAGAAACATGTCAAACAAAACATTGAATACGCGTGCAGGTCATAGTTGTTATGGAGGTCCACTGGGAGGACAAGGGCGAGGCGACACATCTGAGCGAACACAAAAAACCGAGGTAACAATTTGTAATAAGTACATTTATAATAGTCTCAATGAAGCTAGAACAAAAGATGAATTCAAAATGAACAAATGTTTGAACTTCCCTGACTCTTAATACCCTTTATTATTCTCTCTGTTGTTTTGTTTTGCTAAACGTAATAAATACATGGGAAATAAAGAAAAGTTGGCTTGCGTTCACACTGGCACATTCACCCCATTAAATAAGAGTAAATAATACAATTTCCTATTATTTTTAATTTATATTTCTACTAGATTTAAATATATTTATACAGATTTAAGTATATTTTTAAGGACGTTTTTGGCTGTCATTTCCCCATTGTGGGACAAATAAAGGTTCTCTTACCTCTTATCTTATCTTAAAAGTTGGGACCAAGCTCTAAACTACTCCAGGACTGGACCCGGACTGGACCAGGACTAAACAAGGACTAACAGGACCAAACCAAGGACACATCAGGAGTAAAATGGTCTTAATTTAGGAATAACGACCAGTGTGAACACAGCTTTGGACCTGGCAAGCTGGTTTAGTCATATAAATTACATATGAATAATAATAATAATAATGCAACATATTTATTCAAGTGAAGCTGCAACAAGTCAATTAACCTTTTGTGTTGAACGTGAAGGGAAACCACTCGAAATGAGACGGTTTGTCCACGCAGGAAGCAGACTCAGGCGCGTCACATGGAACGACGCCGCCTCTCCATGTTTCCATCTGCTGCGATCAACCCAAAGTCGTGCGCACAAACCGTCGCGATCGCTTGTTCACGGCAAACCCGCGCCTCCACAGCGAGAGTGGCACGCGCGAGGCCGGCCCCCGCGTTCCCCACCGTCCCACCTCCACATCCACGCGCGCAACAGGGAATCAATTACCCCGTCTGCTGAATATTTGAGGGGATCAAAGCCCGCCGTACCGCTCTCTCCGCTCGGTCTGCTCTGGTGCTGTCAGGCCGAGGCGTGCGCTGAAAAGGCGCCGCGTTAACAAACACCTCAAACCAAACACGTGGAAGAGGACGCAGTAGGAAATAAACATTTACTGAATATAGTAGTTCGTATTCATTCACTGGGTTCATTCATCGACTCCTTTTCGGTTCATTTGATGTGTTTATTAGCCGTAATTTAAACAGATTGAAGACTTATTTAGGTCGAAATCTCCCGTTCAAGGGTGAGCTAGAAAATGTAAAAGAGACTATGTAAGAATAATGCGTTTATTTTACATTTTTGGACACGCAAAGATGCTTTTTGTGCTGTAAAATCGAGCAAAAAACCCTCAATGAAACCTCACAGAACAAAAACAACTGGCTTTCCCAAATCAATACATGTTTTCAATGTAATGTGATAAGTGTTAATTACTGTATTGGAGTGGATGACAAGCATCGAACTTCCCCAAGATTTTTCAGTTATTTTGCCACTTTACATCATGAAGCGAGGAAGCAGGTAGCCTCAAAGATGGAAAGAGCTTTATTCATTATTTCCTTTGCAATCAGATGAAATACAGCCCGCTGCAGAGACAGATGTATCACCAGGCGCTAAATGTATTTGGCCGATGAATGCGGAAGGAAAAGGAAGAGCTGCGATCGAGAGGCACGTTTTTAAAAAATCTTCTGTCGTTGAACTCAGCTGCTGCGTGAATGCCATTTATTTACTTTCCACATAAAGTGTTTAGATTTCCTCCGTCTCCGAAGTCAGCAGATCGTGTATGTCGGTGCTTACAGAATGAAATGAGGTGGATTAAAAAAAATTAAAAAAATCTGGAGAACTGTGGTGAAGAGTGAACTTTATTTCAGTAACGGACGAACAATTATATTTAGTTAAAAGACACATTTTGTGGTCTTTAAACATGCTATCAAGGACCTTTCTGTGACATCTCATGTTTTAGATCTTAATTCATACATCTTTCTTTCAGGAGTTCCCTAATCAGGATTGGTGTTGGCACTCCATCTACTGGCAGATGAGGGAAATACCGCGGGAAATTAAACAACGGCTAGTTTGCCTCAACAATCTCATTCAAGCACGCAGTTATAAGGGACGACTGGCGCAGATGCTCTGGTCTGGGGAGGATTTATGGACTTAAAAAAACTGCACAGGAGACATCTGGAGTGTTTTATGAGGCTCAAAGAAGACGACCTTGTAAACATGATTGTTAAAAAACCTTGAATGAAGCAAAGTTAAACTGCAGGTGTGTTTTTAATAAGGGAACAATGTTATAACGGGATTAAATGCCAACAAAAAAAAATAAAGTTTACTTATAATGTGTCCTTTAATGCTCCACCATGTAACTTTTAAGGTGTAGAGCAGGGCTGTTCAACATCATTTTCCCGAGGGCTGGATTTTTTTGGAGGGCCAAGACCTTTGGGCCGGAGGCGCACAACACGCCAATAGTGTAACAACATTCTGAGTTGCACAAAATATCCCCAACACTGTTTCAACAAAGTGAGTTAAAACAATAAAATACCTGCTGAGAAATTCTTGGCTGACTAACCCAGAATCAAAACAGGTCTAAAGCAGAATTGTACAAGGACTTAACCAAGACCAAACCAGGTCTAAACTAGTGCTAACCCACAATTGAACCAGTAAACAAGGGAAAATGGATCACGGGCCGGATCAGTCACTTGGAGGGCCTGATTTGGCCCCCAGGCCTTACGTTGAATAGCCCTGGTGTAGGCTCATGTGGTGGAATGTCAGCTGAGATGTTCTTGTTTTGCCTGAAATGTTCCACAGTATGGCTTTAAACTTGTGGAGACCTCGACCTCGCTCAGAGTACGAATGGATGGTCTTTTCAGGGTATTTTTGAGCAATAAAAAAACACCAGTGATTAAATTCAATGGAGAAAAGCGGGTGGCGGACCCCACACCAGGCCCACAAACAATAATTCACAGTTTGAATAAGAAAAAAGGCTCACATTGTTTTGATATTATGCCATATTATCTTTTTGAGATCTTTTTGCAATGTTGTTTCCAAATATACATAATACGTACATTGTGAGTTTTTGTTTCATCAAAGCAATACCGAATGCCTAATTATACGTATTTAACAATCCCCCCACAAAGTTCTTTTCCATGTTTTTAAATCCACACACCAACTTAGCGTAATTCGTTTACACTGTCAATTTGCCATCGCCACGTACTACGCATGAAGCTATTGTTCTAGCCTGATTTCCTCACAGCTGCTTGAAACCGTTCACTCAGAGTACAGAACGTAATTGGCAATTCATTTAAAAGTAAATGTAATTACTCAAACCTGGGCCGGTCAAATGGAACCAAAATAAGGAAACGACAAATCCACATCCCTTCGCCTTGATTCATGTGCAATCGGTGCTCACGATAACGTTACCTTCCTCTATTACACGTGGAGGCGGGCTAAACGCGCGCACACTCGCACAACTCGCGGCCTGATTCCGTCTCCCGTGATCAGCCACAAAATTGAAGCTAAAACGAGCGACTAATTACCTGTCGGAGCGAGCCAAAGTCGACCAGCGCGACGAGAATCGAGCCGAAAATCGATTCAACTTTCCACGTTGTTTTTCAGAGACAAGAAACAAAACAGGTCCGGACTTAAAGTGCCCCCTACAGGTCGGACGACTCATTGAAGTCAAATGCAGTTAAAATAAATCTTTTTTTTTTTTTTTTTTTTTTATTATCTAGCTATTTTTTTAGGTTTATAATTTCACTTCCTGTTTGCAATTGATGCCATCACGCTACAAACACTGGGAAAAAACTCATCTAATGCCACCATTGCTTTAATTTCACAAACAAATTAAATGACAGCAGCTTTATTTAGTTGAAATCATGTTTAGAGAGTCAAAAAAAGTTGTTTGTTTTGTCTAAATTCTGCATAAACTTTGACTGAAATGAGTGGTTTGATGTCACTTCCTGTCATTTTCTACAGATTTTTCAGCTTTTTCTCCACAAATACCTACTCAATTGGTGTAAAACTATCATTTATATGTACAACAGGTATAAATACACCAAATAGAATCAAAAATGAAAGATCATAGCCCCTTTGAGGTACCCCCCATAATAGGTCTTGGTTCCAAATCGTTCTTCTTGGCGGTGAAACCTGGCAGAAGTCAGATCGAAGCGGCACGTTTGATTTGGGTTCTAAGATGGCCCTCTGGAAACCATCGTGAAGAGGCAGACCGTTCAGAGGAATACTTTGAACACTGTCCACAAATGCGCAAAGCCTTTTCTTCTTCCCAAACCACAATGCTGCCCTGTGATTGGACGATTCCTGTGGCCCAAACGCAGACACACCGGCGCGGTACAAGACGGAGAGAGTTGGAGTTGAAAAAGAGAGATTGCATATCTTGAAAGGCGATGAAATGGGAGGCAAAATGCTGCGATTGGCTGGCCCCGACAGGTGACAGGAAGTGAGAGGGGAAATGACATGTCGTGGTTATATCGTATGGATCATTTTCAAACGTGATCATTTTGGAGTGAAATCCAATGTAATAGCTATATCCAAATACAATAAAATAAAAATAAATATAAATATAAAATATAAAATATAAATACAAATAAAAAATAATAATTAAATAATGATTAAATAATAATTAAATAAAAAACATAAAATTAAAATGAATTAAAATGAATGTATTTTCAAACATGTTCTTTAGTCTGTAAAGTCCAGACCACAACAAAAAATATCTTTTCATAATCAACGTTTGAGATTGTTTTTGATTGTCGCAAACCATTAGACCCAATATTCACTGATATATTCACTTCAATCAGTTCCAGTTAAGAAGAAAATGCCATCTAAAGATTGTTTTTAGAACACTTTGAACACCAAAAACAACAGAACTAATTCCAGACGAGGTTTATCCCGCCGTCAAAGTGCTGCTTACTCTCATCTCCCCCTCCTGGCATTTACATCGCTTTGCTCTTCATCCATAGCATTTCACGGCCGCCGCGCTGTGCGAGCCGGGAACGCGGCGCCGTTTTCCCGTTCTTCCGTTCAACCTCAGCCGCAGTGACGACGCTGCATTGAATGGCATTGAAACCCACAGCGGGGGGCATCGCGGGAGAGGCCGTTCTGGAGAGAGTTAAAGTGCTGCAAAGAGCTGGCGCGTCAGGCCGTGCTGAAGGAGCGATCGCGCTGATAGGCCGGTGCATTCAAACGGGTGTGTTTGGCAGGGCACTGGGGGCATGTGCTTGTTGTAAGTGCTGCCCCCCCGAACGGCGGCGAGACGTAGCAGTTTGTAAGCTGTTGACATCTGCGTCGCACTGGCTTGCTGCTGCTGAATGCCAGGCTAAAACGCGGCGATAAGGCATGGCATTTTGGACTCTTATCTCTTATATTGGCGGCCAGAACGGTGTGTTGCGGTTGCCCGGCGCCTGATGTAAGCGACAAAGGCGACACACGCATGCACAAGTAACTCCGAGCGCGCTTTTGAGGCGATGTTTGTCTTGTTTCTCCGGAGAACAGGACGGACCGCTCTCGTCCCAGGAAACATTCAGGTCAAAGAAGCAAATAGGTGCGAAGCGTGAGGTGTTCAGGGGCGTCTTGTAATAGCCAGACTTTTGGTAAACATAGCGTCATCTGATTTACGTTGAACATTTGATTTTCAGACAGACAACGATGGCATTTAAGAAACACATCAAAATATATTAAAGGCAAGTTGAAATTAAGAATAATTGCGCAGATATTTATTTGCATTGAATAAAAAAAAAAACCAGAAATTAATTGCAAGATTTGCATTGAATAAAAAAAAAAAAAAAACATGTATTTGATTTAAATGGAAGAAAATGGGCAAAAGATCTTTCAGTTCCTTTTCCTTCGTTTAAAAAAGATGAAAAATACAGACGTTTAAAATCAGACTATTTCCACTTTTGATACCGGCCACTTTTGACCAGGAACATCCCAAACGAGCTGCCGTTTTGGAGATGTTCTGCGTGAGTTCCCGCACGTCACGATTCGACCAAACCCGCTGAACCCTCATTAGTGTCACTCGAACTGATTTTTTTTCCATTGCAGAGTTTACCTGCGGCTCACTGCTTATCTGCATTTAATACTGATATCTATGATGATGTTGGTGCTAATGCTGGAAAATAAAACGGGTCAGGTATCGATTTATTATCTTCTGATACTGATCAAATGTTCCAATTATCCATTTTGAGAACGCAAACGTATTTTTACCAACTTCAACCTAGTAAATATTGACATGTAAGACGTCATTTTAAGGCTCGGGCATTGTTTTTTTTAAAGGTTTGCTGTTGTAAAGTTATCGTAATGGGTGGAAACATAGTATTATTTGCACATAATTGTGGTTTTAACAAATCTTTCAGGATGTTTTGATGATTTTGATGTTGGAGTAGTTTTACAGGAAGTAGCCTTGTACTGGTTATTGGCAGATACTCTCAAATACTAGTACCAGAAGTGAAAACAGATGAATCGGTGTTCATTCCTTTGTGGAGACCACCAAGAGATCATGTTGCACCCTGCACCTTAACTATATCGACAAAAAAGAAACAATATATATATAATTATCTGACCCATTTCCTTGACCTAGTTTCCTGACAACAGCTTGGTTTGTCCCTCCTGGGCTACCGTAGGTGTGAAAGCCGCAATAACAACCTCAGCGGATTTAGTCGGCTCTTGGTTAATTAGAAGTGGCACGATTGAGCCGTTTCTCCTCATATTTCTGTGGGATTTGTTCAAACAAGGTCAGCTAGCAAAATATTAGGGCCGAGTGCGATAATGGAGCAATTCATCAAATTAGACTTTTTTTTTTTTTGGAAACTTTTTTGCGGCCTTCATTTGAAAATCTGTGAGATTCTTTGCGTTTCTGTGTCCATGGCCTCATTACTGCAGATCCAAGGCCGGCGTTGTGGCTTGGTTTGAGTGAAAGAGCACCCGTGTGGATTGAGTTTTTGAGGGAAGCCTTGATGTAAAATGAGAATTACCCGACACAAGGCCGTTCCATTCAGTGCCGAGCCATTCGAGGCTGGGACAGTGCGAGCATCAGTCACTGAAGGGGCTCCATTCTGCAGATCCTGTGGTCCCGTGTGCCCGGGGCGAGCGGCAGATTCATATAATTCCACTTCAAAACAGGTGAATTCTGATGCGTTTGTCACACGGGGACGCTGTATGAGCGTTGTATGTGAAAGTGAGAGCGCTTTGATCTCTGCGGACGTGTTGAGTTTAAAATAATTGTAGAATCTGTTACGAAATGGCTTTAACGTTTGACAAACCACACATTTTTCTGCCTTTTTGTGGTGGAGGCTTTATGCAACAGAATGTTTTACAGCTGATATAGAAATAGAAATATTGAATTGAATAAGGTCAAACCCAATAACTGCTGCGTCTGGTGCATTCCACAAATAAACACAAGCAAACCGGTGGAAAATACCACCGTTTACATTTACGTGACATTCAACAACTGAGCTCGTTTATAGATTATCTCCTCTCCACAGGAAACAAACTTTTCCGTCAGTACAATCAAGCAAATGTGAAATCATTTTCGTTCACAGTAGTTACAGAAATTCACGCCACTACTCAACCTCAGATATACTGTATGATTTTTTTGTCTTAAAGTCAAGTTTGCGGAGCCAACACCTCATGCATGAAGAGCGATAAAGTTCAACATTAACTTGATTGCAACGATGTAAAAAATAGTTCGCCTTACGTTCAGTTTATGCCTGACGTGTCCGTGAAACATTTACGGTTATTGTCTGGCACTCAACAAGGAGTTGTCTCGTTCTTTCTGTGTTACAACTGCGTGCTTTTATTATCGTGTTGATCCATTTATTTATTTATTTTTTGGGAGCATCTGTGTTTGGTTTATTTTAAAGGCTGATAACAACAGAAGTGAATGTGCAATATGTGTCCTTTAGTTTGAACTACGGAGGGACGTGAGGAAGAGGGAAGTTTTTTTGCAAACTGCCAGCTTTACTAAGACTCCCCAGTTCCCCTAAATAACGCTGAGCAATTTTCTTGTAAACCATGGTCGTGGCTCCTTTTTGCCACACTGGCCTTTATATTTTGCACAACACAGGGGACATAAAATACCTTCAAAATGGCTGCGCTGGACATTTACCTTTCACTGTCTGCTGCTTCAATATGCCATAAAAAGCAGAGACCCTTTTCTCTTAAGAGGGAAAAAACATTCAGACGAGGTAAGATCCAAAATGGTTACAAAAGTGCTTCAAAAACAGGACTAAAGTTCAATGAACGCTTGCTGTTTAAACTATGGGAACTTTATATATATTTTTCAGAACAACACCCTGTTATTATTAAATCTGCAAAATAAAACATGTAATAGTGTGATGTTATTGCAGTGGCTGGAGTTCTATATTTATTATTATTATTATTATTATTATTATTATTATTATTATTATTATTATGTTTTTTTTCAGTTTATTCTGTTTTCCTCTTTTTTTTAAATACATTTTTATATTTCTCTGTTTAAATATAGCTGGTGGATATATTGGGCTATTTTACATAATATGACTGTAAATTTAAAGTTTGATCCATTTGATATTTAAAGGTGCACTAACTTTTCTCGTGGAGGATCTGCAAGCCGCTTTGTCTCCATGGAAATGTTACTGCTTTCCCTAAATGCCACGCCGCGCAACGTCCCGAGCAAAGCAATAACATCTCGACATTTGTGCGCAACCCCGGCCCAAGATCTGTGGGGAAATGGGACAGACTACGGTCACAGTCGTCCTGGTGCTGACGTGAACGTTTGATCCAGTTCTAGTTCTGGTTTAGTCCTGGTCCCAGTTTGAATGCGGTGCGCAGGTATGAACACACACTTCGTCCGTTCATCTTTGGTTCATTTAGAGAATCATCGTGCAGTGTCTGACCAGATCTGTGGCTGGGCAATATGACAAAAAATAAAAAAAATTTGCTTAGGAAAAATCAATAGGGCTGCAAAGATGAATCGGCCAATCATGACTATAGAAAAATAATAAAAAATGATCATATTTTTTTCTCTCTTTTTTTATGAGTTTATGACCATGTATTATTATTATTATTATTATTATTATTATTATTATTATTATTATTATTATTATTATTGTGTATGTGTTGTATATGTATTTATTTATGCTCTCTTTCTTTACAAATACAAAACAGTAATAACAATAGTGATAATACAAATTATAATCTTTTCACTTTTTATGACAAAGACCGAGGCATTTTTATGTGAAAATGTCAAAAAAATAATAAACAATTTCAGATTTTCATCAATAATGCACTTTATTTGCAATATTCCCAAACATTAGCCTTCACTCACCATCGTTTATTTGGTTGATCATGTATTTCAAAAGTCTCAATGTACAACAGAAATAAGTGTTTGGCTATTCGAACAATCAAAACATTAATCACTGACCAGTTGACTATTTAAAATATTTATTTGTTGCAGCCCTAAAAATAATAAAAATGGCTTTCAATATGAATTTAGCCTGAACAATGCAGACCATTTAATCATTGCTCTTTACCCCCATAAACCTTCAAATTCCTTGTCTCGACTCTGCTCCCAACCACAAGTACTGACCCAAAACTGATTATGGACGTTGAGAAATGATCTGCGCCAGCTCGAGTCCTTTTGCTTTCTTTTCGAACGCTGCGCACCCGGACACAGGCAGAACACGCAAACCCACTGTCGACACGTCCATGCGCCGTTACACCCGTCTCCGCGCCCTCCTCTGCAGAAACGCGTCAACAACTCTCACCGTCCTGTAGCCGTTATGTAACCGGACGAGCGCGCACACATACGCCCGTGGAAGCGAGTTTAAACGGTATTATGAGACACTTATGGAGCGAGAGATCAAAGCGGCCGGGTCAGAGAGCTTTGAATGTATTAATCCGTTTAGCAACAGCAGCAGCATGCGGCACGGTAAATGGGCCCCGACTATTCTTTATATAGCACCGGAGTCCAGATGGAGAGCCGCCATCTCCGCGGCGTATCCAAGTACAGTCGCTAAAGCAGTCAAAGAGTTAGCTTTCGTGACAACGCCGGCGGAGATTGCGGCGCTAGCGTTAGCATCTGCCAAATGTCCCACTGTTTGCAAATGACATATTATAATTATAGAGCACTGTTTTAGGCCTTTTTATGTTGTTGTTAGTCTTCTGTTGCCACATGCAAGATGGTGCAACAGCCGAGCAAATACACAGAAACTACGGGGCAATAGGATGAAGAAAAAACGCAGCGCAGGTAGGAAGGAAAGCTGCACTACGTAACTTTTCTCGTCTCTGTTGTTATGTTTTTGCTTTGCTTCGTTCCACAGTAATATGAACTTGTCTGTCTTGTGTTCATTCAAATATATATATTTTTGTTAATGCTTAAAAATACCTTAAAAACATAACATTGTTATTGTGAGTGCTCGCCTCTCCACAGATCTGACTTGTAGCTTGGCCCTTGAATGTAGAAAAGTGTGGCGGATCGACTAGAAACGTCTTAATAGCTTTAATATTCTAACTATCAATATGTCATCTTTTATAGTGGAGTGGATGTGAAGCAGAAAAAACTTGACTTAACTTTTACCAACTTTTACCAACTTTAATTTGAATTGCATTTCACTTTTTTATATAATTTGTTGTCATCCGAGGCAGAAATTCCATCTTGGGCTCAGCCCCACATAAAACGTAAAAAGATATTTCCTCCCTCTGTGATTCAGCGTGTGGAAACTTTCACACTGGTCCTAGTTTGGTTCCTGGTTTGATCCCTGGTTTGGTCCAGATGTAGACCTGGTTTTGGTCTTCATCTATTCCAGGTTTATTTCCCAATTTAGTCCCAATTTGTGTGTGTTTGTGCTTGTGCTTGATTTGGTCCTGGTCCTACTTTAGTCTTGGATTAAAGCACACAAAGACAAGTTGAGGGTTTAGTCCACGTTTGTACCCGATTTAGATTTGAGTCTCTCTTTCGTGCCATCCTTTGAAAGTGAACTTGTCTTCTGGTTGGAGGGTCTCTAAGGAGGGGTTAGTGCTTCGCCTGGAATGTCCCACAGTACGTACAGCATTAAACAGATCTCGATGGTCGTCAGAATTACCGCAAGTCTTCCGCGTTCTAGAGTCTGGATTCAACTTCGAGGGTAGAAACTGGACTCCAGAACCATGGCCTTTCACTTGGTTCAATAAAGATTTGACTCGTCTTGTCGCGGTAAAAAACACCTTCAGGAAAGTACGACAGAAAAATGACAGCGCGCAATGCGTTAGTTCGCCTTTAAATCTGTTGCTACGACAATACAAGCCCAGATATATTCCAGCGCGGTCGTTATGTGCCGCTCACCAGAGACTCTCTTCACGTCTGGCCCAGTTTCTTCCGCTCATTACAACATTAGCCTGTCGTGACATCGATAGTTGTTCTGAGCAGAGAAATCCCCCCCCCACTCAAACCCCACAGCGCAGGCTAACTAGCGCTCATACATGTCATTTCCCCCGTTATAAAAACCACGTATGTCGTTTGGAAAGCCAGTCTCTTTTTGTTCTTCTTTTTACCGCCTATAAAACGCTTGCTCTCTTTATTAAACCATCCTTCTCTCTCCTCCGGTGGGGACTTTCTGTGCCGTTAACCCCCGTTTCTGCTACTTCAAGAGACTAACACTATTAAAATTCTTGTTTGTTTCCATAATGTACACGGGTTCAATTGTTGTCAGCACTTTGCATCAGAGCGATCCGTTTCTTTGGATACAGGAGTTTGCTCACGATGGTGACAGGCCTGTAGAGAGACTACCTGCGCAGACGATGCAGCTGCATTGTTTTGCACATGGAGCACTTTGTATTGTAGAAACGTATTGCATTTATTCAATTACATGTGTTGTTAATGGCTAAAAAAACACATATTCTTTCCGTGACCAGGCTCGCCGCTCCACAGATCTGACCGGAAACGATGCTTGTGGAGCTAAATAGACTTAATGTCATATACGTTTGAACATTCCCAGGCATTGTGGATCCTCCCCCAGAAAGGTTACATACATACATATTGCACCGTTATTACTCATAAATGATAAGTAATAAAGGTGCAATTCTAAGTTATAATTGCTGTTTTTAAGAACTAAACTGCCCAGGACTGATGTGCAGCTGAGCAAAGTGTTTATGACGTGGTTGCTAAGTGCGCATGCGAGTGTCGGTTGCCAAAACATTTCTGGTTTTCATCGTTTGTGAAACGCTAAGGGCGCACTCACACGAGACAGTTCGAACGGTCTCAAGCATGACAGCAGAACGTTCTCAGGCCCTCACTCACACCATGGGTCCGTGCACACCTTCACAAACAAGCTGACCAACGGCCCAATTATGTCTTCATGTTGCACTGTTTGTGCACATGTGGAGCCGAGTCCTGCCTGTGATACACTCTCCTCCGGTTTGAGATGAAACATCAGCGTGGAGAAGACTTAGACCACATGAACACACATGACGTGCGTGCTTTGACCCATCTCCTCCGACTGTGCCAAAGTCCAACCCGTGCCGTGCTTGGGCACGTTCATTTGCGCTCACACTGGGCTAACGTACTGCACTTTAAGAACGATCTGTGATTGGCCCGGTTCAGTTGGGCGAGTGTAAGAGCCCCCTAACTCTCCTGTTGAGAATGCATCGGATCAAACGCCTTTGAAATGCAGCCGTTTGTTAAAAGTCTGTTAAGTATGACTCTTGCACGTGAAGGTTTGGGTCAACTAAAGCATTAGGAATCCCTCCATTATCATTACAGAAATGGGGGCTTTGCACGGGCTCTGACAGAACCAAAAACACTGCTGTTGTTGCTTTTCTCATGAAACACCTCCAGAATGCCACTGCCTTCATGAGGAAACCCACACACGGATGTGTCCTGAGGGGACAGGATGCAAGAAGTGGGGAGCACCTTATGGAGCAGGTGGCACTGCAGCAGTTAGGTACTACAGCATGTGTTTTAGGTACTACAATACCTGTTGTAGGTACTACAGTACCTGTGTTAACCTTATCTCCAAGTTTATACTGAGCAGCAATAACACAATTATAACACCTGGGTCAAACCACCAGCTAAAGAAGTCCTGACCAAGCCAAGCTCAAGGGCTGGAGACGGGTCCCCGGGCACTTCAGGGACCACTGCTCCTGAGGAGATGCCCCAGTGGCACTGGTTGAAGGATGGGTCAAATGCAGAGAACAAGTTTCCCTATGGGGACAATAAATCTAACTGCCTTTTTATCAAGCTCATAAAGGCAGATTTTCTTCAGTTTAGTTCAACACACAAGGGTCAAGGGTCAAGACTGGACCGGCGGTGCCAAATCACAATAATAATGTTTTTACAATTAACTGAATACACTGGAGATACATTAGAGATATTAAAGTTAAATAACATTGACATTAATAACATCAATAATAATGTGTGAAAAAGTGATATGATTTTCTCATTTCAATGCAGATGGTCAAAACTGTCAAATGTAAGTTCTTACAGAGCATTGGCTGCCACACCATCACCATAACAACATGTTTGCGATGCTAATTTAATCCACATTACATTCATGACAGTATCTAGTCAAATGTATAGTCATAATGAGCTTATGTTACAATATTCTTAAAGTTATACAGTTCCACACACATCGGTCCGAGGAGAACAACTTCATCCAAGTGGCTCAAACTGAAGGCACCAAAGTCGGCATCAAAACCGGTCCCGTTCCGACCAGTGGGCATCGCTTTGAACGGGCGCGGTTCGGCCGGCTCGTTTTACAAGCGCCAGTTCCACATCTTCAAGACGCAGCACTTTCACTTTGGCTCGGCGTTGCATCAGCGCGTATTCGGACCACTCTGAGCAACAGGAGACGGCGGGAGTAAACAACAGCTGGCAGCACGGCCGCACGGAGCTTCTGATGCGAGTATTGTTTTTGATCCGGTGCAACGGACTGGCTCTACAGACGGGAGCAGCGTGGAGGCAACAGCAAACAGATGCTACGTAGAAGGCAGAATGTTAATGAAAAAGATACGTTTAGAAATGGATATGTTGAGCAATAGAGCCAATCGCACAACAGAGGAGCTACACGAGAACAGCTGTGTGTGTGTGTGTGTGTGTGTGTGACACCGCAGACCCAGATGTAGAGGGTTGTAATGTGAAGATAAATCATCAAACGCTTGGCGACTGGGATGTAATAATAAGCAACAGATTGTGATATCGTCCCACGAGTCTCACGATAGAATTATAATCACACTATGAGAATCTTTCCGTAAATGCTTCGTTTCGTTGCAGAAAAAGCTTAAAGTGCTGCTATTTTTTGGTAATTATGGCTTGTTTTGGGGGGATAGTCCCAGTGGTAAATATTGACCACGCTTTTACATCAGTCAAGTTCCAGTTTTTGTGAAAAAATGTTGAAAATAAAAGGGACAATTTACGCGCAACAGACACAATTCTCCGGCAGTTTAAAGAATCATTCAACAAAACAAAGGTGTCAAATGATAACTATGGTGCGTTTTATATGGATTGTGGCCATTACGGTTGCTAGGTAACAGTTGTGGAGTTACATTGTGCACATCTACTGCTCCAACCAGGAACTACAATTATAAATGCAAACATGAAATAATAATAATAATAATAATAATAATAATAATAATAATAATAATAATAATAACAACAATACTAATAACAATAATAATAATAATAATAATGATAAGGTTAATGATAATAATAATAATAATAATAATAATAATAATAATATGATGCTAATGCTGATAATAATAATAATAATAATAATAACAACAATAATAATAATAATAACAACAATAATAATAATAATAATAATAATAATAATAATGATAAGGTTAATGATAATAATAATAATAATAATAATAATAATAATAATAACAATAATAATAATAATGATAATGATGATGATGATGATGATGATAATAATAATAATAATTAATAATAAAAAATAATGATAATAATAGTAGTAATAATAATAATAATAACAATAATAACAATAAATAATAATAATGATAGTAACAATAATAATAATAATAATAATATAGTAAACATAATAATAATAATAATAATAAATGCTTTTCAAGGCATTTTAGTTGGAAAAAGTAGTATAATTTGTACAATTTTGTTACAATATTACAACAAATATTGTACCATGAAATAAAAAATATGATAACGTTGTACCACACAATTTGCATACTTTTACTACTTCACAAGACATCATGAAAGAAAAAAACATGTTTAAATAAAACTGAATTGACTTTTGATTGGTATGACGACGTGGACATTCTGTATGTAACTCTTCGTTCAGTGCAGACGTTGTAAACATTGCACAAATCACAAATCTGGCTGAAAGAATTGTTCTGAAAGTTCCTTAAATTTCCCATTTCACAGCACGTAACATAAGCAGTAATAAACGTGCACGACTTATCTCACCAACAAACGCTGATAAATCCACGAACACCATTTCATTTTGGACCAGAATAAAAAGAAAAGACTGTATATAGCTTCAGGGTTTTCTGGCAAAGTAGATAATGCGGCTAAACTCACAGGAACAGCAACGTGAACAAAGTGTATTTCAAGGATTATCTGCCGCGCTGCAATGCATATTCACTTCTTGTGCACAGCTTCAGCACAGACATCGCCGAGTAACAGTAAGTTAACAGTCAGATTTGCCACCAACGCATTCGAAAACCTTCCAACAAAGCAACGTTGAAGACAAAATGTAAATCCAACTGTCTCCCCCCCGCTAAAGCTGCCCCGACAGGACACTTTCCCCCTCACTCGTGCTCCTCACCTTCTTGAGGATGATGATGCCCTCCTGGTTGTGTTCGTTGGTGGTGATGTCAAACATGGCTCCTCCGTCTCCCGGGACGATGGTGTACTCCACTTCGGCGTTCCTCCCGATGTCCAGGTCGTGGGCTTTGATTCGGCCCACCGCTGAGCCCACTGCGGAGGACTCGGGGACGCGGAGGTGGAAGAAACCTGGGCGCAAACACACGACGAGAACAAGTTATTTTATGTATGACTGAAAGGCCGAATGGGGTGAACATCATTACTTCTTCTTCTTCTTCTACTTCTGCGGTTATTTTAATGTTGTTTTTTTCCTGTCGTGACCAAACCGAGGGGGGATCAAACCTCAGACCTTCTGCTTGCGAGGAAATAGAGTTCACCCCTTTGCCACCGTTTCAATATTGCTATTATTCTTATCACTGAACATCACATGGACATAAAATATCCTGCTTTTGCCGAGGGCCCGGAGCTGATTCGCTTTGCGCGGCTCAGCGAGTGAAGTCCATCTACATGCGTGACATTACTCAGTTTGGTGTTTGGACATCAAGGAGGCTGCGGTGCTTGTAATGGGTTGTTTTTCAGATGTAAAGATCAACAAACGCAGAAGGCCGCTTTGATAGGCCCCAAAGAGGGATCAGAGCATGAGAGGGAATGTGCAGGTGAAACAGCAAACAGCTTATTCTCATGTTTGGATGCACGAAAGAGGAGGGCTGGACATGTTTATTCTACTGCGTTTGTAACAGTTCCATTGATGTGAGTTTGTTTATTTGTCAGGGACATGCCACAGTAAAATACTGTACGGACCTTTGTCCCTGGACAGAGACAAAGGTCTGACTGTGAAGGTCAGTCCTAAAATGGAACATTTAAAACACAGCAACAATCACCAATCAGCAGCAGAGGATCCAATTGAAATATTTACAGTTTCAATGATTCCTGCAGACACAAGATCACACATGATCATCTTTAAATGACTCCCTAAATATTGTGTTCTATTACAACATTTTCTTAATTTTGAAACTTGTTTTGATTAAAGGTGCACTATGTACATTTTCTGGCAGGTTGTCTGCCAAAGTATGACACTAAACATATCTGTCTTGCATTTATTCAAATACAATCATTTTTACTGCTCATAAATACCGTGAAAAACACGTAGACCTCATCAAAACTAAACTTTGGCTAATCCTGGATTAGAACAGGACAGAAAGTCCTTTTACAGGACTAAAACTGGGCTCAAACCAGGACCAAAACCAGAGTCTTATTCCTGCCTCGTGACCAGAACCAACACTGAATAAAGAGTTTAATTTGAGTAACAGTTAAAACAAACATGTACTAAATACTATTAGAAAGTAACATTTCTTGAAAAGGAGTATTTAAAAAAGCCCTTGGAGTGAAACTGGCAGGTTATTATTTTTAGAGTTTGTCTGAAGCCTGTTGTTTGGCATTTGCAGGTGACTGGAGTCTCTCAAAAGGCTTCGTGAGTGAGCTTGGCTGGACAGACCTTGAACAATGGACTGTCAATCACAGAGCTGACATTTAACCCCGATGTCCGCCGGAGTGGACCAAAACTATTTCACTCGGTGCAGAAAACTTTCCGTGTTTGGTCTGAGAAGCAGATTGAAGCTCGGAAACAAAAGTGCGTGTCAAACTAAAACAGGGCGGAATATGCAGATTTCACTTTCTCCAGACAAGAAGCAACGCCAAACATTTAGACATATTTGAGTCGACGCACAGGTCATGCACATATCTTTTGAGTATTGACGTGAGAGAATGGTAGAGCGAAAGGACAACAAATAAATAAAACAAAACAAACCATAACAGTATAACCCTAGGATTCATTGGAGAACATTAACTAGAACTACACTGCTCATGAAAACGGAAATGTCAGGTTCATTTTCCATCAGTTAAGTAAATCAAATCATTCAAAAATGTCGTAAAGTTTGCAATTTAGTTATAATAATTTGCAAACGTACTATAGGCTGCATCAACACTGGCCCTGGTTTGATCCGGGGTTATTTCTTCCCCCCAACTTCCGACTTGTGAAATTGCCCTGGAATGGCGCTCAAACGCGAACTTGGAGATCGTTCGGGAGATTCCAGGACAACACGGCGGACTTTTAACGCGTCGTAACGGTAATCGTCACAAAAACCGGATTTGAGTTTCGTCCCTAAACACTCGCCACAGGTTCAATCCAACAATATTTTATTCTTTTACACATGAACGGCATTTGTTGAAGGTTTACGCTCGTTAGCTTACGGTTTAGCATTAGCATGTTGTTTACGTGCAAGTCAATTCTAACCGACCTCCCAGTTTTCCCTGATGCAGACTCGGTTTGGTCCTGTTCTAGTCAAGGTCAAGTCCAGGATGAGTCCAGGATGAGTCCCAGAGAGTTCTGATGTGGAGTCTCGGTCTGTCAGAGTAAAAGCATTTGTACAGAAAAAATAAATAAATGGATGACTCAAACCGCTCTGGACTAATATCAAAAAATAACCTCAGGACTCAACTTGAACACTGACAAATTTAAAAAACAATGGACAAAATGGGAGAATATTTCAGGATTTATTATGCTCTAATTCCTATTAAAAAAATATATATATATATATATATACATATATTCTGATGCCCTTCCCTTATTATTATTTTGGTTTTTTCGTTTCTGTTGTTTTTGTTGATCTGTGTTCTAAAAAAAAAAATCAAATAGCAAAAAAAGAAAGCCTTTTTAGTGTTAGTTCGCTTTTGTGCCAGTGCCAAATCTGGATTTTTTAAAAAAAAGTCAAGAGCAATTTAGCATGAAAGTAAAATAGATAAATTATTGTCAATATCAAAATGATGTGGATTTTCTGTTCGATCATTTAAATTTACGGGAATAATTTGCTTGAAAACGAGGGCACGGCCACAGATGCTTTAACTACTGTTACAGACACAATGGAAAACTAAACTTAAAAATAGACAAATTTAAAACACAATGGACAAAATGGGACAATTACTCACATTTCAACATGCTCTAAATCCTCTTTTTTGTATTCTAAATAAATCTTTTTCAGATGTCACTCTCTTATTTTCTACTCTTTTGTGTGTTTTTTTCCCCTTTCTGTTGATGTTTTGTTCTTTTGTTTTTGTTGATCTATATTCTAATAAAAAATAAAATTGCAAAAATAGCCTTTTTAGTGTTTTTAGTGTTTAGTTCACTTCTGGATAAAAAAAAAAAAAAGTCAAGAGCAAATTGGCATTAGAGTAAAACAGATACATTTTTGACAATATCAAAATGATTTTCTGTTCAATAATTCAAATTTACGAGAATAAAACTAGGGCACGGCCACAAATGCTTTTACTAATGTTACATGCGCTTACGTAATTGCACCGCCGCACGTGCTAAAGATGATGAAAACGCATTCAGTCATTTCCAGAGCTCTGTGTCTGGGACCACATTAAACTTTCATCTGCACAAAAAGTTGACTTGCAGTAAAATGGGGGGGGGGACTGAAACATGACAGCGCTTCTTAACATAACACAGGGTCCAGGAAAATGCGGAGGTCTTTGGGTGTTAAAACGTCTTTGGCTGTCGAAGCTGCGTTGTTGGAATGAGCTCGGGCTTTTCATGTTCTTTTAAAAGGAGCGCCGCAGAAGGAGGATTGGCGCAGACAGGCCGTAATTTAAGTGGGAAAGGTTAGCTGCTGATTTGACAGTCAAAGAAATTGGTTAAATGCTGAAAAATGTCATTTTTGGGCGGTTTTCTCAAGCTGTTTGGATTCAAAAATACCTCTTGAAACCAATTTAATTTAATAACATAGTAGTGGTGTGCGACACAATCTTCTGCTATTCTTGCACTTCCCCCATTATCAGACATTATCCTCCATTAAAGCTGCTCTATGTGACTTTTCTGTCTATTTGTCTCCATGGAGATGTTGTTGCTTGATTCTCCTGCTAAATCTCTGCGCTACATCTCGCACTGGTTGAATAAAGTTAAAAAAAAATCGTTTGAGCTGGAATTTAATCTTATGGCATTAAAAAACGCTGTATCCACGGTGACGCAGCGGATCAGTGGAGAGGGGACTCCGCTGGCAGTGTGATTGCATGTTGTTGTTTTTCCCCATTTATGTTTAATTAAATAAATGCAAGACAAATATGTTTAAAAGCCAAACTGTGGAACATTCAAGGCAGAAAAAAACAAAACATTTCCATGGACACAAGCATGAGAAAAGTTACGTCGTGCACCTTTAAAAACAAAAACATTTTAAAAGAAAAAGATAACACTAAAGCCATTTTTCACTCGCACAAATACACGTTTTCCAGTACTTCAAGATGACAATTATTTTTGTTTTCGAAAAGATTCAGGCCACTTTACTTGTTTATTTTTTTATTTTATTAAATTCCATTTCAATTCAATTTATTTCTGTAACGCCCGAACTCACAACAGCAGTTCCCTCGAAGAGCGACAGTGAGAACAGATTAAACCATGTTGATAGGGGACTTGGCAATGTCCCAGCATCCCGCGTCCTTAGACCCCCCTTCTCGGCCAGGAAAAACCACCAAACCTCGTTGGGAAAAAGTAGAAACCTGAAGGAGAGATCCGACTCCAAGGCTCCCCGACTTCACTTTCCAGAGGGCCAGATATTTTGTGGGGCGGTGGTCTCTGTCATCATCATATCCACACAGAACTAAACAAAGACTAATCCAAGACCAAACTAGGTCTAAACTACTAACTAAACTGACTCCAAACTAAACCAGTAATCAAACCATATATTTTTAATATTTGGACGACGGGTCGCGGCCTGGATTCAATCATTTGGAGGGCCTGATCTGGCCCCCGAGCCGTAAGTTGTCCTACTCCCTCGGACAGCTGGACACCCTTTTACATCAGGTTTAGTCCTGGTTCAGATATGTCTTTCTTTGGTCCTAAATTGACTTGGACTTGGTTTGGTTCTGTTCCAGCCCTTGCTTAGTCCTGATCTCAGGTTCAGTTTCGAGTATGATGTGGCGAATGTACAACTGAAGACACCTTTGACCTTTAGTCCTCTTTTAGACACGGTTTCAGACACGGTTCAGACTTCTGCTGCCGTATTGTCCACATTTTGAACTCGCTGGCCACTTTTCCGTTTCAATTCTCTGATGGATTTATGATTTTTTTTTTTTCTTCACTCTTGATCCTGGGATTGCGTTTCAGAGGCGCTGGCAAAGGGTGAATTTGGGTGTTTTCATTTTAATAAATAACAGGCTCTTTGATGGAATGCATTTCCCCCCTTGCAAATATATTTAACCTTCTTTTCAAGGATATGATAAGGGCGTTTTAAGCGAAATGGTATTGCAACAATGTGAAATAGTGCGTACAGAACGCGCGGCAGCAGATGGCGTACAGGCTGTTATTGAGATGAGTGGCTGCTAATGGGAGAGACGCACTCATCTATGGACACTTTGTCACAGCTAATACAAGCCATCAAGGACCCGGGGCCAAATTATCATCACTTCCTTTGGCAATGTGTTTTCAATGGACCTAATGTTTTAAAAAGGTTCAGGGTCGATGATACGCTTTAATCGAGCTGACTTATCCAGTTCGTGACTTCTTATTGAAGTGTAAAGTTATTGGCGGACGGAGAAAGCGTGTGTAATGGATTTGATTAAAGTCATTTTAAACACTCACTAAAAGTATGTATGAATTAGTTGAGAAGATACAAGACTTGAAATAAAACATAAGAAAATGGTTAGAGTTTCGAGTCATCCAAATTTAGATATAAAGAAATAAGTGATGCTGTAAACTTTCATGGTTTATGATGATGTATCTGAAGTTTTGTGACCGATTTTACATGATTAAACCTCAATGAATACGTTTCAACACATGTTTCAACACATTTCTGTCTGAATATCGTTGTTTGGTCACTCGAGGTATTCATTTTTGTCAATGTCGCCCACCTATTTTGTTTATGTTATTGTTAAAGCGCTGCTCTGTGTAACTTTTCTGGTCCAGGAGGATCCAACACCTGCTTCTCCACTTTTCTATCTTGCATTTATTCAATTATATGTTTATATTTTAGGTTTTAAAGCTAAAAAAAAATGACGTTTTTACAGCAAAAAAAAAAAAAAATCACAATCAATTATACCTACAAACAACAATAATAATCACCTTTTTATCATTATTTTCCTCGACTTTGCTGACCAGTTATTGGCCTAAAAATGATGTCAACGCAACAATAATAATGAATTTCAAGGAAAACAATGATTAGAATAGAAAAGTCAGAACATTAATCAAAGTGTGTCGCAAAGGAAGTACAATATGTTTGCTTTTTTTTTTTTAGAAAACTCAACCCGAAACTAAACCTGGACTAGGATCAGGACCGAACAAGGACTTGAACAGGACCAACCCAAGTCCACATCAGGACTAAACTAAACTGGGCTCAATTTAGGGCCAAATAAAGTGTGAAATCAGCTGCAGTTGCAAGTTACAAGTGCAATCCACCAGTAATAAGCCTTTGAAACTCCTCAAAGTCCTTCAGAAGACTGTGACTGATATTGCATTGATCAAATAATGTATTACTCACTCTTTTTTATTCTATTTTTTATGAATCCGGTAGCTTTTCCTGGCACAACCCTGACGCCTTTGCACCTTTAACCCCTTTATAGATGGAAAAGAAAGAAGAAGAAAGCGCGGATTTGGTGCCACGACAGCATTATGGAAATATCTCTTTTGTTCCGTCTTGACCATTCGGCTGTCCAGCTTTAAAATTCAGGGCAGACCTCGCGCCTCCTTGAAACACCAGAGGGAACACGTCCTGTTTTCGCTCTCTGCTTCGGAAGGCATTTTGTATAATGTCACCCAACGAATATGCTTAAGAATATGTCCCGCGCAATATCCTCACCGAGATCAGCGCCTTTACTTTCACAATCTATTTCCCCCCGATTTAGTCTGACCTCGGCGAACGTTACAATCAAAATAATCTGTTTCTCGACCGGCTTATAGGGAAAACATTGCGGATGTGGTGTGCATTTTAAAACTCTATTGCGGTCGTTCCCTGGCGCCTAAATATAGACGGTCGGAACAGCAAAAACAGAATTAACGCCGAGTTCCCGTTTGCGTCGCGGCGGCTTGAGACGCAATCGTCGAAATAAGCAGAACCTTTGCTTATAAAGGCGTAAAAATGAAAAATAATGAACCGCAATTATGCAGGGTGGACAATTATGAAGTCTCTCTCGCTCGGCGCCGTGATGTGATTGTACGGCGTTCGTTTGGGAATGTAATGAATGTGCGGAGTAAATTCAGGTCACGTTGTTTACTTTCAATATGTCGAGGCACAATCGCATTTTCCCCCCCAAAGCGTGCGGCTCGACTAAAAGCTGGTTAGTGCGGCGTTGAGCGGGCGCAGCGACAACATATACAGTAGGCATCAGCAGAAGCAGTTTCCCTGGTGGTCATCTGCACGCTTTTTAAAGAAAAAATGTGACTTTTCCACAGCCATCCGGAAGTCATTTTCAATCTGAAGGTTACCGAGCAGCTATGAGCCAGATTAGCCCTGCCCAAAGGGAGGAGTTATAGCCTGACACCGCTCTCTGGCTTTGTTTACCTGATAGAGAACTGGCTTTGTTTCGTTCTATTTTTTTTTTTACTTTTTTTACTAGATTATACAGACTTCATTTCGGTTTTGACCAAGGTTTGAGCGGACTGCGAGTCAGGCGGAACCGTCGGCGCTGAGACTGCGTGCCGTGGCGTGATTGTGTTTGTTGTTTGTCCGTGCATAACGGTTTATACATGTTTGACGGCTTGTTTATTTCCTCTTTTACAGGAGGGAATGTGTTAAATCTCCGTGAATCTAGTGAAATAACTACTTCTTTATCCATTGTCAAAACTAAGATTCCAATTTGAATCGTGGCAATTAGCAAATCACATCAGACTGTACTTATTTAAGACAAACAAAAATATATTCTACCTGTAGTTTAGACCTCTACAAACATGCCCAATTGATTCTTGTATTACTCTCAAATGTTAATGCTGCTGGACATGTTTAAAATGTGCAATTTGACCCGAATCTTACCAAAAGAAATTGCAAATCCAATCACAAATCCAAAGCTTGTCAGAAAATAAATCCCAATAAACTGCCCCTGATAAAATAAACAATAATAATAATAATAATAATAATAATAATAATAATAATAATAATAATAATAATAATAATAATAATAAGACTGCAGACATATCCCTTTGCTAAAGCCCTATTGTTTACATGGTGGACCCTAATAAGCTAGCTTGTTACGCTCGTCGTTTTCTGCCCAGGAGTCGCTCTCTGTCAAAAACAAAGAATTGCTTCGGACAAATTAGCCCAGACCTTCACAACACAATGGAATATGTGCTTTGCACAGGTAATTAGAGGGATATGTCCAGGAGAAGGCTGAACCTCTCTGCACGGTGAAGAAAAACAAAAGAAAACAAAGACAGATGGGCAGCCAATGACCCTTAAAAACCCTTAAGAAAAACATTAACATGCTGTAAGATATGATTATAAAACTATATTAGTTAATATAGTTACAGATTTACAAGTCTGATTTATAAAACTTAGGGTTAGGACATATGGCCCAAACACAAACTCTGAACCTTTGAACTCGGATCGCTTTCTTGCACGCATCTGAAAACCCACCGATTTTCATAGGTCACAAACTCGACGTGGAAAGTCACTTCATTTTTGTAAGGTACGCACGCTTTATAAATGACAAACCAGAAGGGCTCAGGTGAAGAAACCCAGAAGGTCTCAAGTTAAGATAGCCAGAAGGTCTCAAGTGAAGATACCCAGAAGACCTCAAGCTAGATACCCAGAAGGTCTCAAGTTAAGATAGCCAGAAGGTCTCAAGTTAAGATACCCAGAAGGTCTCAAGTTAAGATACCCAGAAGGTCTCAAGTTAAGATATCCAGAAAGTCTCAAGTTAAGATTCCCGGGCGGTGTGGAGGTGTTCACCCTGTGGTGTTGTAGTTTCACCCATCAACTAAAACCAGCACAATATAAGACTCTGGCTCTGGAAGTGTCTCCTAATACTGTGAGGTGCTGCTCAGTGAGGTTCTATCTGCAGGAACATTGAAGATTGAAGTCAACATTTGGGAGAAAATGAAGATCAACGGCCCTGCCCCCGTCCAAGGCAGTTCCAGATATATATATCTTTTTTTTTTTTTCAGAAACATTTATAAAATTACATTTGGGGAGCTATTTGAGTGAATTAGATGTTCATGAAGTTTCAGAAACATAATTTAAATAAAATGAAAGGACTTGTGGTGTATAGTTCCCACACACCACGAAGATGGCGGCGCACACACACACACACACACACACACAGCCGCACTGGGCTCTCTCGATTCTCCCACGCTTCTCTCTCTCGTCACGTTGTCATGGTTACATGCTATAAGGGCCTTCACATGTAGGTTTACATTCTGCATGCCTGAGTTATGTCCAGTACATTCTTGAATCCTGAAGTCCGCTGACCGGCCTTTAGCAAACTTTAAAACTTTTATCAATGGAAAAGTTGCGTTCAAAATCAATGAGGGTCCGTCGCTGTTGAGCTCCATGAAGTGTGACTTTTATTTCTACAAGTTCAGGCGCTGAAAATGCTCTTCAAACGACACGTAGTCAAACGTTAAAGCTGTTATTATAGACAATCATAAAGATAAAATGATACAACCAATATATTTTTAAAAGGATTTTGTCAGAATCACATAGACGCAATGACTATAGATTGTGTCCAATTAAGCACACTATAGGGTAGAAAACATGCGACGAGGTTGTTTGTCTGTCATGGTTCAACATAATAGCGAGCGAAAGGACCAAGTGGGCGGGGCCAACACTTCAAACTTAAACACGCCCTCCGCTCACGGTTCAGAATCAAGCGGAGCACGTTTCACCTCGTAGTAAAAAAAACAAAACGTCCGACTCACTTTTGGAGAATCGAGGCGGGTTGTCGTTGACGTCGCTGAGCGTGATGTTGACGGTGGTGGTCCCCGCGAGGCCCCCCAGCTGGCCCCCCATGTCTTTGGCCTGGATCAGAACCTGGTACTGCTCCTTCACCTCGCGGTCCATGTTGGGCAGAGCCGTCTTTATGATCCCTGCAAAAGACAAGCGCCGCATACAGATAATAAAGCAGGAGATATTGGAGCCGCGACGCCGGCCGAGGCAGAAGTAATAAAGCGTCGACAGAGAAGAGTGGGGAGCATAAAATGTGTGACAGATATTCGATGCTAAATGCCAAACCTGACACTAAATATAATCCATCCAAAGGCAGGTTTCTATCATGGTATATCACTTGGTATAGATATCTGCTGTGGCATCTGAGAGTACTGCGGGACGAGATAATTCACTTTTAATGCAATGGTTATGTAAGCACTAAAGTTTTAAAAGAAATGAAACCAGCCCAGTAATGCAGAACGTGTTTATGAAGGTGAAGAAGGACTAATTGAAATGAAAAAAATCTGAAATGTATAATTAATTGAGGATTTGTAAAGAGTGTTTCATTAAGATGTCACAGTTTAAAACCCTTAATTTTATGATTATTATTATTTTTTATTTATTTATTTTTGCTTAAATTTGGAACATTAACTCATACATCAGTATATGGACGTTCTAAAAGTAACCCAAGGGCCATTTCAAATTAAAGAAAAGTACTTTTTTGTCCAGTTCATGAATGTAGTGGAGTAGAATGTACAAATCGCTGCTCTAAAATATAGTGAAGTTAAAAAGTATCCACTGTAAAGTTTACTTAAGTACAGATACCTAAAGGTTTTATTTAAGTACAGTACATCGTTACTTTCTTATTTTTCTATGTCTACGTGTACAATATTTTAAAGTTATAAAGTACCGGTATAATGCTAGGTGTTCAAATGAGTTAAAAAGCCTATAAAGTTATGTTTTTATAGTTAATTTTGGATTCAAGAAAGACACAATTCAAAAAAGGCTGGACTAAAGACTGATTGGTTAAAATTAAAAATGCAAATTTGATGAAACATTCAATTATTAAAAAATAATAAAAAACCTTTCAAATGTTCCAATGCATTTTGTCTTATTTTAGCTCTTACTTATGTGCAAACCAACTCCATGTGTGTACAAAATATTAAAAACACATCACCATAAGTAAAGATATTCTACCCAACTCATCAACTCAAGTCAGAATCGCATGACTTTGACTTGAAAAAATGAACAGACTGACTAACTGGTGCAGCAAATTCACTATCTTTCTTCTTCAAACGTCATTCTGTCCCCTCTGCGCGCCGCCAGGCCGGGAGAGGGGTCACTTTACGGACTTCACACACTTGACATTCAACATGGAGCTGCTCCGACGCCGTGGAAGCATTCAGAGCAGATCACAGGGAGGAGATGAGAGAGCGTTTGTGCTAAAGATTAAACGCAGGGTCGGCGAGAGGCTGGCGCGGGCTAACGGGCTAACGTGCTAACAAGAAACGAGCACGGGCATACTGTAGGTACGAGATGGCATTTCACTTCGAGGGGCTTTTTATTAGAGACAGGAAGCAACAGGGCTGATTCCTCCAACGTGTGGGAAAAGAATAAATGTATCTCTGTTCATGCAAAACATTACAGTAAACAAAACTTCCTCAATAAATGTGGATTTTCTCATATGAACTGAATCTATCATACTGTACTTTGCACAGTAAATCTGCTCCTTTGGTCTCCGTTGGATTAGTGTAAAATTAGGTCAGTAAAAGAAAGAACGAATCAGATGCGTGTGTGGAACGGTCTCCAGGGCGTCTGATTAAAATTACATTGAAATTATGTATTACATCAGACTCAAAGTGTTAAAACTGCACCAAAAAACCCCAACTATTTAATGTATTTTTGTTCTAAACACACTGAACACCATCTCCCATTTTCCAAGCTTTTAATCCCTTTTTATATTTGGTTGCCTTGGAGATATTTTGGGCAAATTTCATCTTCATTTCATGTGATCAAACATGCTGAACTGCCATACTGATAACTGAATTACAGAATAAATGAGCAATATCTTGAACATATTTTACTTTGTTTAATCTTTTATCTGAAGATGACCTTTCACTCAACACATTTTGCAACATCTTTAGATCTAAGAAGCTTCGGTGTCTGTTACGAGAGCGTTTCTACCTTCATGGCCACATAAAGGAATGGCTCACCCTCACGATCACTCGCTCTCCTGCCAGTCAAGCGCCGCAGACATTGGAGACAAGGTGAAGTGTCTTGCCCAAGGACACAAAGGCAGTATTAACCAGGGGAAGCAGGGATCAAGTCGTCAACCTTGCAACCTTGAGACACATTCAGATGAAATGTTGGGTAATATCACAGGAAATGTAATTAAATGGCCTTGCCTTTGACTGACTGGCTGTCCAGCTAAAGGCAGTACAACTAAATGGGACAAAAGGGCACATACAAATACACACATTAAATACATACATACAATTATTTATTTTTAGTCTGTATTGGGCATGACTGTGGTTTAATAATATGTCTCATTCATCTCTCTTGTCCGATTTCATTTTGTAAAGCATCTTTTAGTGCAAAAAGTATATGTCTCATGAATTATTATTGTAATTTAAAGACACTGAAAACAGAGATAGACTAAATATTAATAGCAGTTTGTGAACTGTCAGAAAATATTTAATTTGTGTATTTTTATGTATGCATGTATGTATGTTTATTTCTACATCTTTATTTAGGCATTTAACATTCTACATTTATATACATTATATTATATATCTATATATCTTCGTACAGAATTAATTTAACTCATTGACTTATTCATTTAAACCTTAACTCTATGTCTGCATTTAATTCAGAATTAGAATCATGATACTTTATTGATCCTCAAGGGAGATTATTTGTGTGTACTTATTCATATACTTAAAAATGATTCTGTGCGTCCAAGTATTTTTCATGCACTTATTTCTTTCTTTCCTCCAAATGTTACTAAACCACATCACACATAATTACTGAAATATTACAAGCCAACATTTCCTGATTTACATGTTCTAAATCCGTCTTGCTGTCACCCTCCCTCCCCGGCTCCCTGTTCCCCTGTTCCTCCTTTGCTCTGCATCTCTTTGCAGATAACCGCTCTCTCAGCAGGGCAAACATTGACTTTACCAGTTTGATATTTTCCTCCGCCTCACAGTTTGAAATAGTCTCAGTATGTCCTCAGTAAATCTAACAGATGAGCTGCATAATCAGACGGCCATTCCTTCTCCCGCTCCCTGTGATATGCATGAACCCATTTTCATTGCTTTGAACTGTCCCAGATAGGAAACCCGCATTCGCAGCAGCAGCAGCGTGCATATGAAGCCTTGTATTTCAGAGCATTACCAGAGCGCGCAGGCTTTTTCCCCCTGTCATCTCTGCTCACCTGACACCCGCACGCCCACAGCACCACCAGCAGGGGGTGATAAAGGCGCAAAAACAAGAATAAACAAGAAAATATGTCACATGTTCAAGCTTTACGTAACAGTTGTTTTGCCAGAACTGTAAAATGTGGTTTTACAGGGAGACAACTCGCACAGGAATATAAATAGATGGATTAAAAAAGCATCAAACAAGAAAATACTCGACGAAGCCAATGTTAAAGCCGTTTGTTTTGTCAGAACTGTCATAGGTGAGGTGTAGTTTTGCAGTGAGACGTATAAACAAACGTACACATGAAGGACAAAAGCACAAAACAACAATCACGTGTATTCGTTCAGCACAATAAGACTGTACATTCAGAAGAGACTGGGTAACTTTCCTTTAAAATAAAATGTATTTGGCAAAAAAGTTGAAATAGAAACAAGTTATTTACTACTCCCTTTCATTTGTGAAAGTTTAGTTCAGTACTTGATTAAAATTGTGCGACTTGTGTTCACTTTTATTCCTCCCGTAGTCCCGTTCCGATGCTACGTTCAGACCGTGGCGCCAGAATCTCGCCGAACACCTCTAGTTGGGCTAGTCGGACGCGTCTTGACCTAGACCTGATTTCGCTGCTTGTGAAATTATTGCTAAACTAGTGGAAGCTCCTGATTGATTGACATGCTACAGATGTTGCCAGTAGATCAGCTTTTCTAGCTCTGGAGTCTGACGCGTTCGTGCTGATGGTTTGAACGCACCATCGGAAAAGTCCAACCGCCTCGTCATTAAAGAAGAGGGGTTGTAAATCCAGATGAGAGCTCTGTAGCGCACAGCGAAAGTGGAGTGAGAGCAGAATACTACCGGTGCAGCCCACGATAATTATCATGCACGTGAGCGACGGGTGGTAGAGGTTTACGATAGCCTTTATTACAGCAGACGCAAACTGCTTTAAGACGTCTGAAATGTAACGCACTGTAGTCGTGCAATGAGTAGGTACCTCTGTGTTTATATACAAATGAAGTGCTTAATTAACTATAATTGTTATAAATGTGTGCCATGTTTTTTCTTAACACCGTGTCAAAGTGCTCATTTTTCTCAAGGAAATGCTAACTGTTGGAGAAACTGTGGCACCAGGAGGCAAACCACTATCACGTGTTCTGGGACTGTTTATTGGACAGAAATCAACAATGCACCGCACACTGTTTTTGACATGTTTGTATTTGGGCTTCAAAACTCCTGCCATGGACACAATAAATGGATACCTCTGGAACGTAGTCTTGGACGGCAGGAAAAGAGGCCATCACAAAGAAATGGATGACACAAACATCGCCAACGATCAAGGACTGGACTGACATTATAACAGACATTAGACAATTGGACAAAATGACATTCGGACTTAATTTGGAAATGGACAAATTTGAAAGACTTTGGACCAATTGGGACCGTTATTTTAATTTAAATATGCCATAATTTTGCTGACGTTTATTTGTATTTTATTTTTGCTGTTCTGTTGTGTCTATTCTTTTTTTTTTTTTTTTTTATGAACAGAAAGAAAAGAAAAATGAAGTGGTTGTTCAGAGGCTTACACTGCACATACATAAATAAGTATTTTCCAATAAAGAGCCTATCGTCTTCAGAGCTTCAACCAGAGCCAGTGCCACAGTGATCCGATAAAAGCACACACACACACAAAAAAAGATTCTTTACAACAGGAACGGCCCAATGTTCAAACTTTGCAAACCGCTTGTCATCACTGCAGTGCAAAATGTCAGACAGCAGTGGATGCAACTTCACAATTATTGCATATTATGTTTGTTTTATGACAGGAAACACATGGAGAGAGACAAGATTTTGGCTCAACAGAAAAGGATGATCTTTAGTGCTGAGGATAAACTACAATTCCAAGCGCTTGGTACAGTGCAAGACTCAAAATTAAAGATTAAACAGCGACCACGGCAAATTCAGAAGCAGAAGTCAGGTCTATTTTTTAATTCTAATCTATTCTATTCTTATTAGTACAAATGACACTTGGTAATATTGAGGCGGGAGTGGTGTTGTGAACCGGAAACCGATGTGTTAAAACAGACGAGGCACCTACATAGATTGAATTGGAGTAATTCCAGAAAGAGTTAGCGCTTGAATATCACTATTTTAGTGAGCAACTAACACAACACGCCACAGTACTCTTACTTGACTTTGCAGCTTGCACACCTTTCACAGTTTGATACAGTTGCAGTAAAATTGCATAATCTCCCTCTCATCATCTGAAACAGGCACCGTTTTCATCATATTTGAACTATAACCCAGATCAGATAGAAATGCAGACAGATACATTATGATTATTATGATTATTTATTGTATTTTATTGTCTTTTATTTTATTCTATTTTATTTTAATTATTTTATTTATTTTATTTATTTGCATTTTTTAATTTTTTAATGTTTTATTTATTGAATTCTATAAGCCGCTTGGAATTTTAAATCTGAACTTGATTGCAACAGCTGGCAGGATACCTAAATTAGTGAGAGGCTTATCAGTAAAAATATCACAATTTTGTTCTAAAAGTCCTCAACCTCCATAGCAAAAAGAAAGGTATTCAAGTCATGACGGTTAAAATGTTAAAAGATCAACAGACATGTACTTAAACTGTCTGGGCAGGAATTGAAATGGGATTACAGCTTGTTATTACTTATAGTTAGAGTAAAACAAAAGTACAGTGTGTCATCGTCACGAAGAACACAAAGCCATTTACTCCAACGCGATCGGAAACATCTACAGTTTTAATTGCCGTAGTGCGGACGTGACTATTCGGCCTGCGGTCTTCCCCGTGGAAATAATCCGTTTTTATTACGAGTTCACCTGGCGAGATTTGATATTTCTACGTGGGAGCAGTCATATGAAGAGATCGGACACTCATTTCGTGAACATGTCTAAGAAGAATAAGAGGAAGGACAACAGAAGGCAAAGACAAAGAGATGGATGACTAAAACGGCACCAATAACTAAGGACTGGACCGACATCATAATCAACATACGGAAGCTGGAAAAAATAACCTTAAATTGGGCCAATTTCATCGACTTTGGACTAATTGGGATGTTTGTTTTGGAGTTTGTGTGCCATCGTTTTAATGTAACGTGATCAGCTCCAAACGAAGTACCCCAAAAGTCGTTGCATTTCTGTTTTGGCCGTTTATTCCGCCAGCACATACTGTTCTAAAAAGTCTCTCTATGCGACGTCTTGACATTTTGGTGCGTCGCGAAAAGCAATGACATTTCGCAGCGCCACCCGGACGCTATACCAAGAGCTATGGCGCAGCTCGAACAAATTACACCATCTTTTGCTGGTTCCGATTGACAGGAACATAGCTGCTGAAAAGATCCCCATCACATTTTTCAAACTGACACATATAACAATAGATACCTGAGATCCCCTGTTTCAGTTAAGAGACACTTTTGATTCAATTTGACCTTTAGTATCGCACCTGTCAGATAAATTATTCACCGCCTCCGGTTGGGGAGGACGTATCTTTCCGTGGACCATTGATTTGGATTGCCTCTGGGGTTATTCGTATTGTGTCTTTTATTTTGCAAATATATGCCAGATCGGGTTTCTCTGGCTGTCAGTGGACACGACGTCGCGGATATCATTTGAGGCCGACAAAGTTCGATAACCTTGTTTCGCTGTATAATTATTTTAATGTATTCCGCAGCTTGCGCGAGGTAAGATACTTTTGGTTCAAGGTTCTTTGTGGAATACGGCGGGATTAATCGAATTAAAACCTATCCGTGAACAGAAGGTTTTGTAAAGTACAATTAATTGAAATGTACTTTTTCTGTCACTTGTAATAGACTCTAGAGTGAAATATGAATGAGTTATAGCAACCAAGAAATGAAACTAAGCAACCACCACCGTAAGCCTTTGATTGAAATATTTGTTAAAGCTTATAAATCAGAGCTTTAAAGGGGAACAATATCGAAATTATTTAAATGTATTAATGATTTAGGCAGCCACTCTACTGATTACATTACAAGTAAATGGGAAAGAGAGGGTCATTTTGTTCTGACTGACGAAGAATGGGAAAATATATGTACAGAAGAACCACAAAATCACATGTCCGGGGGGAATTCCGTTGGAAAAGTGTGACGCGATTATTCACATGGAAGGTCTGATTGTTGGAGAATCTGTGGCACCAGGAGGTAAACCACCACCATGTGTTTTGGGATTGTCCAGTTGCCCAGAAATATCGGACAGAAATCAACAAAGAAATTGAGAATATATTTGACATTACAGTTCCGTTTGATTACGGATGGAACTGCAATGTCAGGTATGTATTTGGGCCTGAAAACCCCTGCGCATGGACACAATGGGTGGATACCTTTGGCCCATACTTTTGGCGGGAGGGAAAAAGGCCCTCACGATGAAAATAATCCCATTTGGACTAAATCCGACAGACTCTGGACTAAATGGGACGTTTATTTTGGAAATAATGTAACTTTATGAACGAGTTACAACTTGGATCAAAATTCACAAGCGCATTAACGTTTGCAACACATACACGGACAAACTACATCTAAATACATTTTTCATACACATTTAATTTACTCTTTAAACATGGATATTTGAAAGCAGAAATAAACTTGAGCAAACATAAAAACCAAGGCTAACCGTCTTTAGTTTAATATTGGATGTGTTTGGTGATTACAGCAGGTATTGGATTTAAAATAAAGTCTTTGTCTAAAAGATATACAACACGAAACTCTAGTTCACAGAGCCGAAAACTGATAGATAACATTTTATGACTAGTTAAACAATATAGTCAAGCAAATGACTGGCAGGATTGATGCAAATTTAGAGACCGACGGGCTGCTTGTTTCCATGGAGAGAAATAAGTACACAGCAACACCATCTTCATGAAGACGAGCTGATTTATTTTGTTTATTTTGACCGAACATTTTTGACCATTGGAAACTGTTGGTGCCGGAGTCTTTGGCAAGCCTTTCCAGACTTCAGAACAAATGATTTAACCTCCAAAGGCCAAACCCACAGCACTTTCCCCTCAGGCACATTGGCTGACTCAAAAGTCTGAGGTAAAAGGCTAAATTGACCCGTATTCCCACTGGCCGGGGATGGGTAAAACAAATGAGAAATCCAGCCAGAACTCCACAAACTTCACTTGTGTTTGTTGTTTGTTTAGTGCAAGTTTACGCTGCTCAAAACCCTATTAAAAGACAAATTAGTTGCATTTGTCGCGCACATTTTGCAAATAGATCATTTCAAAGTGAAGTGGAACCTAATGTCTCAATGGAGAAACTGGGATTAACCTCAGAGTATCACCAAATATGAAACATCAAGGTGGTTTTGGCCAAAGAAAACCGCACATGTGAGCAGGTTTAAAGACATTATTTAATTTCTAATTTGGAGATTATGGTGAAATCCTGAGGTTTTAGGTTTTACTGGACAAATACTTAAGCCAAGAATACATACTTTACCAATAATCATACATTTTGTGAAGAACATATACAATTTTTAGGCTAGTAAGAAGTATTTTTTTTTTCATCCTTTGTAACAAAAAAGCAAACTGACATGAGTTCTCAGACCTGATCCGCAGATTGAAACGTCTTGTTTTTCCCCCAAAAGAAACGTGTCCAGATGACTGAAGCTTTTCCTAACAACAACAAACTAACATTTCTAACCTGGAAGTTGAAAATGGTCGCTTGCTTCCTGTTACAAAACTATTAGCATATAGATCTGATGTCAGAAATTGTACCGCGGCCCACTTCATTTTAAACGTACCGATGGCACGTTAAAGGTTCCATAGATCATAGCGCCCACCAGGCTACGTTGCAGGTCACATCTGCGGAGAGGAGAACACTTTGCACTTTTGCTCAGCAATCAGCATCTCATCGCGGCTTATCACGGCTGATCCATTCCACACAATGGCGCGCCAACAGTTATCTCCACATCAATACTGAGACAACAAAGGGAACGGGCTTCAACGCATCCACTCTCGATCTGAATCCACTCAACATTAATCGCGACGCAAAAGAAATAGGGATATCTCGGATTCCGGACAATAACATCCCTGTCTGAACGCCACATCACGCCCGCACAACGGCGATTTCATGTTCTCTGCACACTCGGTGCCCCCCGCGTCGCCCTCCACGTCGCCCTTCACCTCCCACTACCCCTGGATAAGAGCGTCATCAAGTCCATCCAATTGTCCGTCCGCCAGCGCTGTCGGTCTCCAACAGAAACAGGCTTCTCCAAATCCAAAAAGAATCCACTCCTCCAGCGTCAAAACATTTCAGAACTCAAAAGACAGAGAAATAGAAGTTATGCAGGTGAAAACTCTGCTCAATTATGACATCTAAATGAAGAAAATCAGGTGAACGACAGATAAAAACCAGATAAACGTCAAACTGAGGCTCTACACTCACATTTGCCACTGATTCAGACTTTGTGATCAGAAGACACAGTTGAACTCCTTTCCTGAAATAAGATGTTCCTGAGTTAGATTTGAACATATACAGTTAAATTCAATGAAAACAAAAGCTCCATGGACAAAAAAATGAGCCCATAATTCTGCCTTTCAGTTTGAATATTTGCATTTTGTTTTGTTTTTATTTTTAGGCTCAGAATTTTATGGGAAAAATAACACGTCCCTTTTGTTTACAATGTCAATTTTTATTGTAGAGTTTATAAAAAGCCTAAAGTATAAGTATAAAAGCGAAAGGTAGGTCAAGTAGGCTGTGTAATGTTAATATTGTATTTAGAAGTGATCAAAATACATTTTATTTTCGACAAATCGAGACAAACCCAAATTTTGATAAATGTATTAAATCAATTTATTATTTACTTTACAAATACATTTTATTCTAGACAACTTGAAATAAACCAAATTTTTAAAAAATGTATTAAATCAATGTATTATTTACTTTACAAATAAATTTTATTCTAGACAACTTGAAACGAACCCAAATTTTGATAAATGTATTAAATCGATTTATTATTTACTTTACAAATACATTTTATTCTAGACAACTTGAAATAAAACCAATTTTTTTATAAATGCATTCAATCGATTCATTATTTATTTTACAAATACTTTTTTTTCTAGACAACTTGACACAGACCCAAATTTTGATAAATGTATTTAATCGATGCATTATTTACTTTCCAATGCACTTATTTTTTAAACATCTGTAATTGGATAAATAAAATAAAATACTGTGAAATATCCCACATCTTCATGGAGACAAGCGTCAAGTGTACTGTAAATTCACCAGATAAATAAATAAATAAACCTTCCGTGCGTGACATTGGCTGCTTAATGGACCCTTTGTCAAAATGTGACTACTTTTGCATGTTTTATACACGCTACTTTAAATTTAAATAGATTCCCCCCCGTCGCCGCCGCTCTGATCATTATCACAGCGACGCGGAGAGAGCCGCCCCGCTGACATTTAAAGACTAACAGGTGATTTACAATGTAACTCCAACACTACCAGGCACTCGCCAATTTCAAAGTTTCGCAGGCTATAATTCAGCGGCTGCGACTCCGTTCCTCCCGCCTACACGCAAAGGATGAAAAACAAATGGAAAAAGGATCATTTCTGGGCCGTTTTGCACCTGCCCATTTGCATATAGAGCAGAAGTGAGATGAGATCCAATCGCCCGGTGTTAATGCCGGGCGGGAGAGGAGCTGCGGTGATGATATGGCTTTATGGGAACACTTGTGGGAGGAATAAGAGGGCAGAAGGGAATGAAAGGTAGTCTGGAAAAGGCAAATAAAGCTTTTCCGCGTGCGTCATGAATCCGCGAGAAAGACAGCGTCGTAATGTGTGACTTCAACGTCTTACAGTTCAAGGTGATTTATGGACTTAGAGGAAGTGTTGTCAAGATTTGATTTAGACGTAAAGGGAAAAGGCTCAATCTGGTTTGGATGATAATATCGACCGAATGTGATATTCATGTGTTTTTAACGCTAAGTAAGTGCAGTTTCTTACACTGTACAATGTCTGGTTCTGGTTGCTAAGTCATATTCAGAAGAGGTTAAACTTACAGGTCTTATTTTCAGTATGGATATCTGTACAGATGATCATCTAGTTTAAATGTTAGTCGTAATAAGTAAGTTTTGGATCCTTATTGTCAGACCAGTGCACTTGTGCAGATAACCAAACTGAAAATAATCACATTCATGACCTCTAAGTTTAACCTCTTCTGAATATACTGCAGTTTGGAAATGGCCTTGACATTTATCACGTTTATTTTTATTATTATTACCCAGAGCTGCAATATCATATAATTGGATTATATGTTGTCTTCAGAGTAGTTTATTTTATTTAGATGACCTGCGAGGAGCAATGGGTGACCACAATGACACAAGAATAATGGTCTGACAATAGGAATCATAAACTTACTAGTTATTACTAACATTGAAACTAGATGTGCAGAAAAATAGTAACATTCATGACCTCCAAGTTTAACCTCTTCTGAATATACTGTAGTTTGGAAATGGTCTTGACATTTCTCACATTCATTTTCTATTCTTATTACCCAGATCTGCATTTCATTTAATTGGATTATATATTTGTTGTCTTCAGTTTAGTTTAGTTTATCTAGGTGACCTGCGAGGAGCAATGGGTGACCACAACGCAGCGGCCGGCGGCTTTCTCAATATCTCGAATTTGGGATCATGGTCATGAGTGCCGGCCAGACCCCGAATCCAAACATCCCAAGGAAAACGCCACGAATGTTGAAAACAACCAACATTTTGCCGGCCCCCCAATCTCAGTCAGACGTCTCCTTGAACCAAAAATAGGAAAGTTCAAACCGCTAACTTAATTATCTTCAACAGGCGGTCTGGTCCTCATTCTGCGATTTGCTGCTGCTCCTGTGATATTGATTCTGATTTGCATGGAAGTGGGTTGTGGGGGAAAATCCCATGTTAATTCACACCAATCCCGATGTCACAGGGACACAGTGGGAACGAGCGAATGCTATACGAAAACACACGTCACGCATGCGGGTGTGATCCGGGGTCGTGGCGGCGGTCCAAATTAGCGCAGAGGTTGTTAGCATTGATTTGAAACGCCCGTACGCCATGGCGCCGGGGAGTCAAGGGCAGGTGCGAGATTGAACAAAACTCATGCAAAACTATTTCAGAAAGAAAGTTAATCCTCACCAAAACTTGATTGCACTGTGTGACACTTAAAGCTGCACTGCGTGACTTTGAGGACACGCTTGTCTCCATAATAATGACTATATCAACCTCAAAAAATGAGAGAAGGAACAATACTTTTACTTCAATATTTATCATGGGTAACGTTTTCTTGCACTAGTGGGGGATTGTTTCGTTATTTTTTTTGTTTTGGTCGTATGTTAAGATTTGATCGTGGGTGAAAACATATTTTTCTTCGTTTTGAGACATTTCCTGGCAAGTATTTCAAGCAAAACTTTGTCGAGTCATATTCAGATGTTGTTGACATGGCGTTCATTCAGAAAAGTAAAGAGATTGTGCTGTAGATGTTAATATACAGCAGCTAGTGGTGCTAGCTACCGTTAGCATTCTTGGATATTTACACGACTTTGTGCTGTCGTTAAAGCCCTTTTGTCTTCTCCATGCCCTCGTGTCTGTATTTGGTACAATATAAATCGTAAAGACCACCGTCACTTTTGTACTTGTTAAACAGTGGGTGATAGAGCAGCTCTTCTACAATAAAATGAATGGTTTGTTTTACCCGACAATTAGTGGCCGTTCCCTCTGTAGCTACACAGTTGAACACTTCCAGCACGCATGACCATCTCTACAGAGACAAGCGGGTGACATATTCCCCATATTCCCCGGGTGACATATTCCCCACCAGAAAAGCCGCACGGCGCTCAAAAGACCCTGCGTCAGTACGAACGGGCGGCGATGCTTTACCCGTCTTGGCCTCCACGGAGAAGTACGGCTGTCCGTGCAGGATGCTGTAGACCACTCGCGCGCTGTTGCCGTAGGTGGGGTCGTCCGCGTCAGTGGCGGTCACCTGCGTCACGTACGTCCCTGTGGGCAGACACACACACACACACGCGGGGTTATCGACTTTACCTTAATATGCCCTCCCGCGAGGCACACAGGTTCTTTCAAGTTCAGCAGCTTAGCCAATCGTATCAACCTCAAACGGATGATTGATTAACTCCAACCTCGTGGAAGATGGTGGTTTTACTGAACAGTTAAGGCTCTACAATGATGATGTGTATACTTTCTTCTTTATTATTAAGACTTATATACTTTTTTTCTCGTATTTGTACAAATTTAGCACACACGGAGACTAACAGTTTACATTTTGTTCATCGTAAACCTTAATATTGATCTCAAACAGCGTAGTGGACTTAATGAAAACAGGTCCATTGACTTTCTTTTGAACACTCCAGTGCTGACCTGCCTCTTCATCGTGGCATTTCACATTAACAAGGAGCAGATTTTCATTCACCGAGCACTCGAGCCTCAAACGAAGGACAACGAGGGATTACTCAAACACGCATGAATCAAACATGCATGAAGCAATCTAAACATAACTCGTAAGCCCCTCGGTGACGGGGGGGACTTCAAACCATGACTAAAAGAACAGAAAAAGTCAATGTTGCTGAGCGTTTGATTAGCGGTTGAAGTCGTTGTTCTGTCGTCGTCTGTGTAGTCCCTCATTTCCCTCAAGCTTTCAAAGGTCCAGACTTTTCCACTGCCGTCCAGACGTCATTTTCAATCTAAAGGCACTGGTCTGAGGCACTACGCGGAGTTGTGCCGGAATAGCGCCGTCCACCTTCGTCTTAAAAGCCACGAATCACTCACTTGAGGAGAAGGGCTGGTTTGAAAGATCGTGAAGGAAGTCTTTTTCAAACAGGAAACGTTGGGATCGAGACGCAACACACCTCATTACAACACGCTCCATAAACCTTGGCCACAGCAGAAATCGAGCTACAGCTGTGAGCGGGTTGGCTGGCAGAGAACACTTGGACAGACAATTCCTTGTTCGAGGCAGGACCAATCCAGCGCCCAGGACTAAATTCTAGCTCCAGCCCGCAGAGTCTTGGTCCGGACAAGCGAACCTCACAGGGAAAGGGACAACATGGTCAGGGAAGTCAAACCCCCAAATTACATCATGATTAAATACTGTCACGTGTCATAGTAATTGCTAATTACTCGGTAAAATAAGGACACGTTTTTTGCATCTAAAAGTTGAAAACGCCATTGTCAGGTGCACGGTATCACGCCGTGTTCCATTTAGAAAGCATTAACACAGCAGGTCTCAAATGTCAGACTTCTATTGGATCTGAAACGCTTCGCTCTGTCTGTAAAGTCTCAAGTTTTGCTTTTAAAAGGTTTTCTCTGCAACTTTTTTTTTTTTTTTTTGCCCTTAAATGCAAAACCAGGAAGTATATACCCTTAATGTCTCGAGTTCAATTCCATTTATTTTGGTAACACCCCCAAATCACAACAGCGGGAGCAAAGTTCAGACCATCTCCTCATACTCACATTTTGCATGAAGCACGGACAGGTTCCATTAGACATGGAGGTTTGGTTTAACTTGAAGGAAATTGACTGGATTTGAACCACATTGTCTTTTGTATTTGATTTTTTTCAGCGTTATTTCCCAGGAGACAATAAATGATAAAAAAAATTGCCGTGCACCGTTAAAATTCATATTTTACGCACCAAACCAGTCCCAGATTAAAGACGAAATCAATTGAACTGTAAATGTAGCGTAAGCAATTTGTGTTAAATAAATGACATATGTGCTTCTTTGGACCCTGGTAATTGTTATTCGTTGGTGATTGATTTGGAGAAGGGATGTCACAATATCAAACGTCAGTGTTACAATTATTGGGAGAAAAAAACATCACGATTTAACAATTATTCACGATTATTGAGATACTACACTACTCTCTGAAAAACAAAATAAAGATAACAAAAAGATGAGCATTTATGTCTATTTTTGGGCTGTAGATCGAACAAAAAAAAATTACATTTGCATTTAAAATTGTCACGATTATTATTTTTATGGTTCTTGCGATTATATTGTGCCCTGAATAATCCCGATTATCGATTAACCTAATAATCCTGACATCTCTATTTGGAATTTACGTGTGTCAAAGGTCGACTTTCTCTTAAATACATAAAAAGTCAAACTAATGTTTTTTTCCTAAATGATGTTCCAATCTAAAACTCCTTCCAGTTTTCTTATCATCCGGATTTTAATTTTATTTCTTGGTACGTCGACTGAACAACATTAGTAGGTTGGAAAGCATGCACTCTTTATACATTCATGTTTGATATATGGAACAAACAAAAAAGAAAGTCATTACCATCAATGACAGAAATAGCATTAAGGCAGCTCTCATTCGTCGGTTCATTCACACTAATTATTCGCAGTGCGTTTGGCGCGTTCTGCCTCGACTTGCTGCCACTGAACCCCATTCTCTGTTCTATTAATAAAGCCAATATCTCTTGTATTTATTTAGGGGGGAAAGTAGCGGGGAGTACAGCGATCCTGCCGTGTCAGCGTAATTACTTCACAGCTTTTTGAGCCTCGCTGTGGAGACCGTCAAACAGATGGACAGGTCTTTTAACATTCACTGTTTTTGTGGTTGTGTGTGTGTGTGTGTGTGTATGTGTTTGTATTCAATCTATGAGCATGTGCAGTTCATTTAGGATCATAATTTGCTGCAGATAATAATAATAATACTCTGTTTTGTGAGCCGCGCTTGTTTAAATGTCAATAGAAATGTCAAAGGACAAAACAGGAATATCAATAAACTGAAACCAACACGTTGCAGAAAGCAGATTTAGAATAATTCCTCACCAAACGCTGCACTGCTCTTGTCAATGGTCGTCATTAACGTTGTTTAATAATGTTATTGCGTTATCAGCTGCGACAAACCCCAGTATTTTCAGCGATGATGACTTAAATTTCGCCGGCGCGCTCAAAAGACAAACGCTAGCGCACGTTAGCATCAGTTAGCTTCCAGTTTAAATCATTGCACGGCACCCGAGTCGAGATCGGAAATGTTATGTTTTCAGTTCATAATGCATCTAACAGCCAAGGCAATGCATTAAGTTCAAATAAAATGGAAGTCGTTTTTTGTTTACTTTAGCTTTAGCCACGTCTCACCGCGCCACGGACTTGGAATTTCTAACCGTCGTTTTATAGAGATTGGCCTTGTGTTTCTTTTTTTTTTTTTTTCGTTTTTCTGTGTGTGTTTGTGTTTATCATTTACACAAACTGTCAAGCAATCGTGGTTAAAATGTGACCGTGAGAAAACGTAACAATAAAACCCTCTGACCTTTCAACGACACATCTTAGCTCGTGTTCTTTTAAACACTGGAAACGACACAAAGTGCATGAACTTATACCAGCGCGATAAGTCCAATACATTAGCACCTCTGGACTGTGCGGGAGAGACAGGGCAGGGACAGCACTTAGGGGCACATGGTGTTGCATGTTTAAAGGGCCCGGAGCGGTGTGCAGTCCGGAGCGGTCTATTCCCGGTGACAAGCCCCCGCATCCCAGCGCTGAGGTGTGAGACGGGGGGCCAGACCCATCCACATTATTTAACCCTGTGAGAAGTGGAGAGGTGAGCGCCGGCAAAAATCGTCGCCACCGCGCTATGTACGGGGGCCCGAGTGCAGGTTTTGGGCAGGGCTTTGTCAAGGTGAAGTGAAGAACAGGAAGCAAAATGCACCGATGTTTTGACGTGGTCTTTGACAAAGAGTCAGAACATCTTCATAAAATGGACATTTGTTCAAGGGGACAATGGTGGGGGGAATTAATTACCAGTCCATTGAACCACCAAATGGGGTTTGAGGGTTGGTGGTTGTTACAGTTATTGTCAACTTCTTTCTACAATCCCCAAAAAATAAACAAAATAGGTTTTTTGAGTTAAGCCCATGGAACAAAAAGAGAAACCGAAAGACCCAACAGTTCTGAGGCCCAGTTTGGATACCCCCCAATGTAAGTGCATGGAATGGGTGACAGCTCGAGGGCGCAGGGGGGCTACAAATTGCAATCCGGACAGTTCGCACTTAAAAGAAAGTGATAGGGTAAAACATCCCGCAGCGTAAAACAGCGGTCAGCAATACTCCTTCACTACAGTCAATTTAATCAGAAAACCACTGCCCATTTTGATTTATTTGCTGAATTGGACACAAGAAGAAATGTGTTGTTACCAAGACAATCAACGGTTACGGCGATCCTTTCCATTTTAGCCAGTTAGCGCTTGTGGATCGTTTGAGGGGCCTATACCTGCATTCCAACACGAGTCAGGAACATGTTTTAGTTTAGAATCGGTGCAGTTCGTCCCCACGAGACTCAGAAAGTGATTCAAATCCATCACGTTCTGGACTCTGACCGCGGCGCTCTGCAGAGGTCTAAATTTAGCCCGAGACCACAACAGTCCTGAGCGGGTTTCCGATGATTAGACGGGTGTGAACGGCGCAAATCTGAAACATCTGAAAGTAAAGCGCGCAAAACATGATCCGAACTCGGCCTTGCAGTCAGCGTCCACCGGGGGTCCTTACTGTCACTCACGGTAGTTCCTGTGCAGTTTTCCAATCCAAGTATTTTTAAAACATTTTTTTTGTCACTCTTGCTAATGTCTGGGACTCAAGTGTCGAAAATGCCCAGCAGTTCAACGCGTAGTCTCAAACGTCGTCTTACTTCGCCACTTTTACCGCACAATGCATGGCGTAAAGAGCATTTAGTTTGATCGGAATTAAAACCAGGTACCGGCCATTTAAAGCACCAGCGCTCAACTGAAGTCCGCAGCGCTCCCGACGCGACGAGAGGGAGGAAGCGTGCGGCGGAGCGCGGCTCAGAACGCTCAGAAGAATCCAAAGCGTCGGCACACTTCAGCTCCTCGTCGTGAACAAGTGCGAGTCCTCAGACAGAATGAACCGCCATTCTTTGCTCTTCACTCCTCTAGCATTAGTGGCATTATCTTTTTACCGGCACTAATACAACGCTGCCAAATGATTTAATTTCCACGCAGCATGTTCTGATATTCTAGACCCGGCTGTCTCGTATCTTTACACATTTATTTCAATGTGAAGAGTTGCGCAAACCCAAAGAGACGCCCATTTATCTTCAATCTGCTTTTATTAAAATGTTCTATTATTATTATAAGTGTGAATTATTCATCGTTTAACTGAATAATTATTGCAATAAGAGAGTGGAATGCCGCGGCGTGCTCTATAGAATCTGTTTTCACATGCTGCGATTAGTGAGTCAGTACTAATTAGCAACATTCAAATAAGTGTTACAACAATTAGCTGATTCGGAAGGTGTTGCCGCCGTCGACGCTACAGTTATGACGGCTTGTCCAAAGTTTGAATTTAGCCAAACCGACACTGGCATTGCCCAATTCGGAATTCAATCAGATTTGGCATGTTTTTCAATGCATGTGTTTAATTCTTTCAAACGTGTCGTAGTAGTAGTTCTCAGTTTAAATGTAGATATGGATCAAAGTTTGACTCTTTCACTGGTTTATTCTTAGGAAGTGATTTTTTTAGCTCGTTGTCATTTACGAGTAGTTTTTACATACATAATATAACAGAATATATAATAATAATAATCATAATAATACAAAACATAGCATCTTACTTCCAGTGTTCATGAGGAAAACAGCTTATATGATCTCAAAAATAAGGTTTGTCTCGTTAAGAACAAACTGAGATTTATTGATTATTGATTTATGGACGATCGCGAAGCATCGGTGAAGCAGATCAGTCCCCCCCGGTTGGTCTAAGGGGTCAACCTGTCTCAAACAATGCAGAAACACGTGATTTTCATACAAGTTGTGGGGGGCGTGAGGCCACACCCACCTTCAGGACAAGGACCTGACACAAGAGCGGCAACCGAACTGATGAGATGTATCTGGAGGGGAGGGGGGGGCGCAAATGGGGGCGGGGTTTCAAATCGGGTGTCGGGAAAGCATCGGACAGAAAGCGGTGCCATTATTGATCGCCGAAGATGCGATGGTTACAACTACTATGGCAAATTTGTGGACCCAATCGGCAGCAAATAACGATAAGGTTCAAAATTCATAGATTTTAGGATTTGATATTCCCCTTAAAAAAAACTGTACCATCTCCGAGGCTGTATCACTGTACATTCATAATTTGCAAATATTGTTGAATTTAACCAATAACCTTTGAGTTGGTATTTCCACTTCGTCACTGCATCAATATTGGAATGTGATGGCGCAGCAGCTCGCACAGATGGTGCCTTTAATGAGAGAAACCCATGGTCTTATGCTTATCTGAATACACTCAAATCCAACGCTTTTGTTTATTTATTAGGAGATTTCAGCTCAAAATTAACTGCACTGACACATAATCCATTTGGAATAACGACAGTCTTTCAAGGCCTGTTGCATTTCAGTCAAGGCAGATCACGGTTTGTAGGTGATCGTGCAAAAACAAGGCATTCAAAGTCATTAACAACTCAGCTTTTGGACAAATGTTCAGTTATTTGAGTACAGAGAAGAAGACAAACGTTTGTACGGAGTCAGTATCAACATATTGATACTTCAATACCGATACTCGAGTACATTGCAAGAAGAATTATGTATTTTTTACGAAATACACTTATTTTAATTAGATAAAATTACGTTTACAATACAATCAATGCGTCTTTACAAAAATGCATTTAATTGAATTGAATTTAATCTTCACAACAACAATTGTATAATTTCTAGTGGCGTTACGAGCATCGATGTTGGCTGTACTAAATACCTTGGGGCGAAAAGTGCAAGCCTCATTAAAAACTTAAAACAATGAGAGAACGCAAGACTTTTCAAAATAATTTCAAACTTAACATTCTGCAAAATTGACATTAATGAGCTTTTTAACCAAGGTCCCGCTTCATTAACAAAGACAATTCCTGGTTTCCCTTCACCTCCACAACCCTGAACTCGTAATCGACATTTTTCAACAACAAAAACATGAATATCCACTGCTTGTGACGGCGAAATACCACAATGAAGCACGAGCCATTTCAGTTCTGCAGTTTTGACCAGGAAGTCATTGAACCTTTCTCTCTATGTTACAGTTTAATACTAAATCCCCCCGAAAAGCGTAATATGTCTTCTTTAAGCTACATTTTGGGAGCTTTAACAATGTCCACTTTCACCTAAATGTGTCTGTGCGGCCCCCGAGCTACGGTATAAGGGGTCATTTTGAGTTGATTTTAGGTTTGGGGCTGGACTCATCTGCATCAGGAGTCTGTGACCTCGACACGAGTGCCTCGGGTGGAACGGGGGGGTTAGTGAGGGTGGCAGCGTGGAGCAGGGTTTTGTGGGTAAAAGACAGGCCTGTGAGAGAAGCGTGCTGTTGGAGGGCAGGGGCAGAATAACAGTGTGTGCGTGTGTGAGAGTGTGTGTGTGTGCGTGTGTGTGTGTGTGTGTGTGTGTGTGTGAGAGTGTGTGTGTGTGTGTGAAATGTCAGGAGCCACGGGGCAGAACGGGCGCTCTCTGGATGTACCTGGATGATTCCTCTGCTCAAAGTCCAACCACCGACTGAATTCAAACGAGCACAATACAGCAGCCAGTGGAAGCCCTTGGGTTGGACATGAGAGCACGGCCAATCGCTCACTGTTAATATCGTTACGAGGAGACACCGTGTATCAGCGTTTTCTTATCAATCACAAGGTTTGGTGTCTAGGATATTTTTGGATCTATTCAAGATGATGGCAGTGTCGAAAGAGCTGAAATGTTCAAGGTGCACTATGTCTCTTTTACGATGTCATGCTTGTTATGATGTTATTCGTGGGTTTCAGGCACAAGGATTTGAAGGATTTGGCATGGCGACAGTCCTCAGTTGTTATGAGCACGTTTCAAATCAAAATATTATGTACATTGAGCGGGGAAAGGTCCTCACAAAATCCTTGAAATCAGGAAGGAACCATTTGCCTGGAAGTCAGCACGCGTGTGGGTTGATTCAATTGGAAACACACAACTTGTTCCTTCTCTCAAGACGTTTTCTGGCAAATTATGTGCATTTTACGCTAAATTAATTCAAGTCAAGTCACATTTGAGTATTATTGGAGGTTGTTGACATAGGATTACCTTAGAAAAGCAAGCAGATGTTCTTGTATATGATAAATTCAGCAGGCGACGCTAGCATTAAGCTGACAGCGACCATGCAGACAGAAAGACACGCAGAAAATAGTTTTTATAAGATTGTTTGTGCATCTTTCTGTCTGGATTAGGCACAATGTAATGTAACTCTTGTAGTTGATGAACAATGGGTGATAGAGCAGCTCTTCCACATTAAAACTAATGGATTGGTGTCTCCCTTTGGATTGTTTTGGCTGGATATTACACCGTAGGGCATTATACCGTCTTATTACAGGCGTTTTCATTACTAAACATGCCTCTAAACACATGCATGCTTACAGTGACTGGGCATGCCTCTCCACAGATCTAACCCGTCAAGAAGAAACAAGCAGGTGGCAAAACATCCACTGGAAGAGTTACACAAACCATGTGACAAGTGGCACGTTTAATTGGCATTGCGCACACTGATCCACCCCCCCCCCCATCCCCACGCGCTCGTTATCTGAACTCCACTTACCCACAGGCAACCGCTCGTTATCTGAACTCCACTTACCCACAGGCGACATCTCGGGCACGCTGGCGGTGTACGGCCCCTCCAGGAACTTGGGCTCATTGTCGTTGATGTCCTGGACCTTGATGACGAACTCGGACTCGGGCTCCAGGGGCCGGTTGGTGTCGAGGTCCACCGCCTGGGCGCGGAGCGTGTAGTAGGGCCGCTCCTCTCTGTCCAGGCTGCGCAGGGCGTGGATGTCCCCCGTGGTCTGGTCGATGGTGAAGATCGAACCGGCGCCTTCACCCGAAAGAGTGTATTTCACCGCGCTGTCGCCTTTGTCCAGGTCTGTGTGAAGCTGGAAGAGCAGAGAGGGCGGAGCGGGGGAGTTAGATTTGATTTATTCTAATTCATCTCTACTTAATAAGATACTTTTTGGCATGTTTATTTATATTATATTATATGTATTTATTTGTATTTATATCTATTTAGTCTAGTCTAGTACAATAATTCAATAATACAATACAATAGTACAATAATGTGTAAATATGAAATAGTTTGTGCACAAATGGCAAATCAATCTTGAATCTTGAATTTTAGGGTTTTCCAACTCATATATCAGCATCGGTTAAGAAGTAGTAGTAGAACTTCATTTAACATTAATTCAAGATTTATTCAACATTGATTTAACATTGATTTAACATTGATTTTACCGGGACGTCTCATTGGGAATATCTTTTTCGAGGGATTCCTGAAAGCGGCACAGTTTGAACGATCACAACATATAGAATATGTTACCTACAAAGAGCACATACAAAACCTTTCAGAGTTCATTTCAACTGAGCTACTGCAATCGAGCTGCAAGTTTGCAATCCAATCAGAATCAATCAGAATCAATTTGCTAAATTATTCGGCTAACATCATTCATTTTGTCCTGTCCAATGATGTTTTTTAAAAAAGTCATTTCGATGTCTACAAACACCTGTTGCGCAGGATTCCTGCATTCGTTCTCTCGGTCGTCTCTCACATGTTAATGCTCCTGGACCTGTTTAAAATGTGAACTTTGACTGGAATCCTCCAATCAAAACACAGATTGTGACTTGGAATCGTAATTGCACTGCTTGTCAGAAAAAATCTAGACATGTTCAGCCCTAGATGTCCACTAATTGAAAGCATTTAGTTACTTTCTAAAGCCGCGTTCACACAGTACAGTACTCCACTGCACTGTTCTTCTCTCCGGGTCATTCTGCAGCTTTGGTGAGAGCAAACATTGGCTCCGTAATGACTGAATGAAAGCGCATGAGAGACTGTCAAAGAACAACATCCGAGGAGAGCGAGCAAGCTTCAAAATCTCTGCTGCAGTCTGGGGGGAGTGCACTGACGAGGACTTTGCTGGTTTGATGAGGATAAACCTTCTTTTAACGATGCATCTGTCAGTCTGTGTCTGTGCTTTTACTTCGTGGCATCAGGCAGTCGATGTCGATTTGAGAAGTGATTATTAGACGTGGGAAAACTCCTGAGATGTATGTATACTTGGGTAAACATGTGCGTGACGTAACAAGCGATGTCAACTCCACTGACAACTCAGCAGCTATGGGTGGTCTCACTAACACCCGATGCAGCCTGCGAGAGGCGTCAGCGGGAGGCGTCAGCGGGCGGCGCGCCTCCTCGGTGGCCGGCAGCGGAGAGACGACACGCAGGGAGCGAGCGGAGAGAGGCGACTGCAGCTGCTGTCTCTGTTCCTCTCTCTGAATTCTCGAGCGGTCCCAGAGAACTGATCCCCCGAAGCCAAAGCTGCTTCACCATCTCTGTGGGCTGGTTAGGTCAGACGCGACAAATGGAGAGTTTTATCACTGTCAATCTGGGCCACTTTTCCTTTTGATGTTTTAATCGAGGCATGGCAGGCCTGTGGTGTTGCTCAAGTCATCAGAATGCATCAATAAAAGCACATGTTCTGTGTATTTTGACGGAAAACCGCTTCACTGCGCGGTGGCATTTTGGGTTGGCGAGCGGCTTCGGCTGTGACCTGAGGCTCGCGGCGGCACTGCGAACTCCGATCCGCTGAAGTAGATGAGCAAGCGAGTGCCTTCCGTCAGTCACAGCGTATTCTACTTTGTCCCTGTTTTCAAGCAGTTTTGACGACTTTCAGGTTTGAGGAGTCTTGCCCAAGAAGATGCTTCATATGCTGGTTCTGCCTGTAATTCTTTCAGTCAGGACTTCTGGTGTCAAGCCAAGGTCGTAGCCACGGTTGACTTGTGGTAAGTAGTGAGGCTGCCAATCTGCAACATCTGCCCCTCACCCACCCCACACTGGAACGCCCACACACACACACACACACACACACACACACACACTGTATTTCCATGGTTCTTTGGGATATTTCCTTGACTTAGATCCGTTTCCTGATCCAAACTTTACCCATAGTCACCACTCGCCTAACCCGAACCGGAACCAAGCTTAATCTATTTTAACACACAGTATCTCAACTCGCAGGTGAATTGAGTGTTTCCAGGTTTTAGTCATAAATACTCAGCTACTCCTACTTCTTTTGACACAAGCATTCGATAAGATCTATTTTTTATTTTTTTTTACATAAAGCAAGTGAAGAAGCTGCTGTTGTAACACTGATCGATTATTTATGCTTTTATTTGTGTATATTGTGAGTTCATATTGGGTTGTGACTTTTGAGCCACTTGGATTGTGATATTAATGTATTTTTAATGTATTTTCATGTCTTTAAAGAAATTGCACTTTGTACAAATTGTGCTTTGCAAATGTTGGATGTGCCTCAGCATCGAGACCGATTCCTGGCTCCGACAATTTGCTGAAAGGCCTCCCAGCTCTTTTGACCCCGTTTCATGCTATACTGTCCAATCCAAGGCCAAACAAGCAAATGAATAACTTTGACTGCTTTTGTTATGTAAATATCGCTTATGTACATTTTTGTATTGATTATATTTTGTTGATGTGCGAAATTAGAATTCAGACATTTGGTAGTGCGTTCCCATTTGATCACATTTCTCAAAAGTGGCAACGGTGGTGAAAGCAAATCCGGAGAGTCAACTCCACGAAAGTCAAGAATCTCCGCCAGAACACATCTTTGCTAAAACAAAGACTCGGCCGTTCTTTCAACCAGACAAACACATTTGGTTTGTGGACACAGCGCTGTTTACCCTCCCCACTGAGTTCCAGTTCCCACCCCCCCCCCCGGACACCCTCACCACCACGCTGCTGATCCAACACCAAATAAAGACACACAATTTGGACTTTTTATTATCAAATCACAGCCAAATCATCCATCTGGCTCCAGGCAACACAGATCTCGCTGCCAGCAACAACCAAACTTGAACCGAGTGAAATGTTGATCGAATGCCCTTGCTAAGTCTTGTAATGTTGGAGGAAATGATGTTGAAATAATTTGTGTTAAACAATTATGGATTTTTAATGACTGATCTGATATTTGCGACGCGTAGAAATTCTTTTTTTTTTTTTTAACGGTAACAATTCAATGGAAGGGACAACTGCCGGAAAGCATTAGGGATAATGTATTCGACTGGCTCTTTTTATTGCATCACAAATTTCATTCATTTGGAAAAACAAATCTGGAGTTAAATGTAATAACAAATAATTGACGTAGATGCAATAATATTCTGCAATAAACACTCAATCGTGCCCTGTGTAAAATGTGTAATTATCCAATATAGACTGATAAATAGTACTCAAACAGCTCTTTCTGGTGGTACTTAGAGGTCTGTGGACCTTCCGTTAATTTGATTTTCAGTTCAAAACAAAACTATCTGATAAAAAATAATAACAATTCAATCTTTGGGTTAAAAATACAACTTTTGAAAGAAGGATTGTCGTGCAGATTCATGAGTTACTTTATCTTAATTCATTTTGTGCAACGCAGATGTTGGTTCTGGGCCGTGCCGACCGTGGGGTCCGAGCTCCGGCGAAATGACCGGCCGTATCTCATGTTCCGCCCGCAGTGGGACAACCGTCGCAGAGGGCTCAAAGGCCTGTAACGGGTCAGAACGGGTCGTCGCCGTGGACAGGTGAAGAGGTATGCTGCTGCCTGTCAATCTAAACCTTGCTCGATCAGTTTATGGATCACAAGTCCAGTTTACAAGCAGATCCTGGTTCTGGAACTGGTTTAGTCGGTTTGGTTGCAACAGACTGGCAATGGCCCTCTATTCCCCCTCGGGGTGGAAGCGAGCGCTCTGTGGCATCCACTCAGAGGAACAGGGCGTTGTTGTTGTTGTTGTTGTGCTGCTGATTACATTTTTTGGGTGTATTATTGATCATTCTTATGGCCTTCTTCTATAAACGGAGGATTTGTAAAATGTAACTTTTATGTATGTTTTTCGAAGGACTTTTGACCTGTACGGAACATAATGAAAACCATGCTGAATGAAGACGTTTACTGTACATTTCAGAAGCCAATGCCGTGTGATGGCTCTTCATCTGACTGGATGAACTGTCTCTAGATCAGGGCTATTCAACTTCAGTTTCTCGAGGGCCAGATTTTTCGAGGGCCAAGTCCTCTGGGCCGAAGGGGGACCACACACCACTATAACTACATTTTGGGTCGCACAAAATATCCCCAACACTGTTTTAATTCATCCAGTTAATGACATTATGATAATGACTGATTAATTTGATTTGCTGTGAGAAATGTCATACAAAAGGCTTTACCAACATTGCTTTGCAAAATTGCCCAGAATTAAACTAGGACTAGACTAGGACCAACCAGGTCTGAACCAGGACTAACCCATAATCAAAACCGGATTAAAGCAGAATCAAACAATAACTAAACCATTACCAAACCAGGTCTAAATGAGTGCAAGCCCAGAATTAAACCAGTAAACAAGATTGTTTTTTTGCTGTTGTAATATTTGGAAAATGGTCGGTGGGCCGGATTAAATCACTTAAAGGGTCTGATTTGGTCCCCGGGCCTTATGTTGAATAGCCCTGCTCTAGATGGACCACCCTCTCTCCTCCTGAGTGGTTCTGGCTCCACAGCCCATCTCCAAATGGAAGCACGTCAGCCGTTCAGTCCGTGGAAGTAGGATCTCTCCTTCACTGTGGTTTTCCACTTAGTTTCTACTTTCTCCCAAAGGGTTTTGTAGTTTTTCCTTGCAGAGAAGGAGGGTCTAAGGACAGGGGATGCTGGGACATTTGCTAATTTCCTCTGGACATTGTTTCAACTTGTTTTTCCCTGTCGCCCTTCGAGGAAACTGCGGTTATGGTTTTGAGCGTTACACAAATAAACTGAATTGAATTGAGACAAGCATTTGGCAGAAAAGTCTCTTTAAGCATGTGAGAAAATGTACAAATCAACTCATTATTCCATCTAAGTCGAGTGCGAATAAACAGACCTTTTCATTCTTGCTTGTTTACGAGACACAAACAGCAGTCGACCCGTTACCACACACAGTAACAGCGGAGTGGCACTTCATTACAGCGGCGCCTTTTGCATGACTGCGTATCGCCGTGGGCAACAGCTTCTCCTTTTCTGATTTGTTTACAAGCTTCGGCAGCGCTCGGTCTCTGGAGCGTGGAGAGCTTTTTGCGTACTTTAACCTCATATATGCACGACAAGGACTGGATTTGACCTTGAACCGGTTTTGGTTTAGTTTAGGTGAGTTAAAGGAACATTTTTGCGATCGTTTTGGTGATGTTTTATGATTTATGAATGTGCAGTAACGTGCTACGTGCTTTTGCTTTTTTTAACATAAATTAAGACATGACCTTTAGGCTAATTAATTCCACTATTACCCTTTTTTGTGCCGTAAATCTGTCTAATTTAGATATTTTAGATGAAGCAGGGACTGTTTGTAACTGTACATTAGGCACGATATTGGAAATGATGACGAGATGCAATGTGGCTGTTAATATACCTTTTGAAACCATCATTTCAGTTATATTAAACCCAATATGTTCATGCCTCTGTGTATTTGTCAAACTCTGTCAACATATGAGCTTAATACAGACAAAATCAATGATCGTTTTGACTAAATATGATAAAAACAAGAATAAAATGAAGCTTTTTTCATCGTTTCCTTCGAAAAACGGTACATTTCTGTCAGATGGAGAACCTTGGTCTATTGGTCTAAATGTGTTAGTTTTTCTTCCTTTTAATGTTATGCCTTTTTCAATGTTTTTTTGGTTTTGTTCTGTCTTTGCTCAATTATTTAAAGAAAAACAAACTATTGCAGTAAATATCTGTATTTGAAAGACTGAATAACAAATACTTGCGACTTGAAATGAATACAGTGCAACAGCATATTAAAGCATCATGTCGTCTTTAATTATTCAAAATGTAATTAGATGAAGCAGTAGCTCGGTTGATGGAAATATTCGTACACTAGCTCAAAAGTTGGAGGTCTTATCTTGCTTCTGGTGATTCACACTTACATTGTGTCATTGGGCAAATGAATGGTTTCTTGACCAACGGATGAGGAAAAAGCACCTTATAAATGATCAAATCTATATCTTCCATTATAATTCTGATTAATTTATTTTATAATCCAAAGTCATTACAGCGGAATTGATAAATGTGTATAAATATGTCTCTTTCGCCCAAATTTTAACAACACTGCGCACAGTTAAATGAGTGAAACGATTTTAAACGCTCGTGATTAAATGCTTTGTACCACAGATTTCTTTTGCTTCCTTAATTATTTGTTAAAATCAGATTCCGACAGCGGCGTCTCCGCTGATGTTATTCATGTACGTTTTCTATTTTTAGCGGCTGATCCCTAAAAGCACAAGCCGTAATTAATTTTTTCCACTTAATTTAGCTTACTTTAATGTGGCCTCACCCGTGCGCTAACTCATGCTAATCTCGTCTTTTCGGCGTGATTTCGCCTCTCGTCGCGGCGCAATGCTAAACTTTCATTTACTCGTATGATTCTCCACTGAACCCAAACAAGAGGCCGTCGTTAAAGATTCTTTAGAAAAACGGACGCGGCAAATGTGTCTTTTATTGCAGCAGCGACATAAAGACTTTGACAGTTACTATAAATATTTATGGCTTATCTATTGGCCATTCTGGCGGTTTCGCTCTCGCGTCTCTGTAAAGGGCAGTGGCTGGTGTCATTTAAATTTAAAGCTGCACGATGTAACTTTTCTACCATGTGTGCCTCCAAAAAGATGCTAATGCCTGGGATGTTACACAGTATGTCGTTTTAAAAAGGTTGCAGATGCTTAAGATTAAAACAAATACATCCAAATGAACATGCGTTCGTGGGTGGGTCGTGTCTCCACAGATCTGACCTGTAACGAGGCCTCCGTGGAGATAGATAAAGCCCCACTGTGGACTTTTAAAAGGTAGAGAAATGATATAAGTGGCATATCGGTCATCAGAAAAGTGGAACTAAATTGAATATTACAAGAAAAAAAAATATATATATGCATTATTTTTATTGTTATTAGCCATTAAATTTGCTCTTTGGTACCTTTTACATTGGCATTTCAAGTTTTAGAAATTATAATAATGTAAAACCACGTATGACTTTCTATCAGTCAGGATAGTTCATTTCCACGATTTGTGTTAGCACTCCATTTACAGGCGGCAGAGGGAATTACCTTGGGGAGAAATACAAACGCTAGCGACATGCTAATGTAAGCGCAAGATGTAATGAACGTGATTTGAGTCTGGTTATGATTTATGGACTTAAAAACGGCGCAGGGGACTTCCGGATCTCGACAATTTGACGTCACAAATTTGGGAAAATTGAAACGGAGCATTTTTACGAGGCTTAATGAAACGACCGCTAATGAAGCTAAATACAACTTCATGTACATTTGACACTCTATGTTCTTGTACGCATCAACACTTGAGGATGTTTAAAACTAAGATGCGTTGACGTGTCGTTGACGTGTCGTTGACGCGCAGCAGCCGTTAATTACACCTTGACATCACATCATCTTCTTCATCAACGTCGTCAAAGTTACGCTCACGTCATCTCCAATCGCGGCCGGCGTTAGATTGGTTTGCGGTCGGAGGAACAAGGGGAGACGCGCAGACACAAGAACAACGTGTGACAGGGTGAAAACCGGTCCTTTCACAAACAACACTTTTATTTTTGGTGTCGCACATATTTTACAGCCGGGTGACAACAGATTTGGCGAACGCGGTGATTTAAAAATAGCGTCACTGGTTGAAATGATGATGAAACGCTCCACACATCGGGATAAATAGACGGAGATGTGGACGTCGAGGTGCGCTGTTTTTAGGACATGGTCAGAAGGTAACAAACAACACATATATACGAGGCATAAAGTACTGATTGTATACGTTCAAAGTGTGGTACATGGTGTATTACATGTATTTTGGAAGTTATCTGTAGTTTATTCCGACCATAACGCAACACATTTTCACATTTCTAACAATTGATTCTATTTCTGGCAATCCTTCCATCACGATTCCGCTTATCAGTGCCGCTTTGGGACGCCGTTGCCCTGGCGCCGTTTAAAAGCACTTTTTTTTAGTTTCTCTTTCACGATAAGGTTTGGCTCTGGGGAGAAGTCTGTGGGGATACATTTGAGGCTTTCACGCGCTGAAATTCAACTTCAAATGCATTTTAAATTGTAAATTGCAGTTTTAGTCCTAAAGTAGTCGGTCCAAATAGTTCTTAATAGTTAAACAATATTGGCTTATGAAACTAGACGCATGCACAGTTTATTTTTGTTCAGTAGGAATCTGTAAGAGAATTAACTTGATCAAGAAGAGGAATCGACTATGCCATTGATATGAATAAGAATATATATATTTCCAGCCCTTTTCTGATTTGATATATTCAAGTAATATGTTCAAGTACATTGTTATGATGTGCCTCCATAATAATACTCTCACACTGTACAGAATCATTGTGTATTTGCCATACTATAATGTATTCACGTCAAGACCCTTCTTTTTCTTGCAGGATGATTGAAAAGAGGCGTATACTGCACATTTTTAAGAGTTCAGTCTTTCCTCAGGGCAAGGTCAAAACAGCTCAAATGTTTGCTTGTTTTTTTAAATTGGGGCAACCATCATCAATATGTGTGAGCTTTGCATCATCAGCAAACAGAGGATATTATGCAAATCCAATCAAAAATGGACGTTAGTTGAGGTTTAATTATCAGACAAATGTAAAATGTCTTGAAAATGGATCACAAAAGTGCAGAAATGTCCTTTATACCCTTTGTATACACCATTTGAAAGCAGTATCACCTTTAAATTATATACTCAACATTCACATTTTGCATTTCTTCAATACAACAATGTTCACAGTATTATCTAAATTCCGATGTACATTTCCCATCCGTACTTGGCACACGACAGAAGTCAAGCCTTCGCAAATCCACGATACAAACCCCTGATAAGAACGCTTTCGCATTCTGCACGTTTGCGACAAAACCGCGGCGTCACATGAATACTTCTTCATTGTGCAACACGACAATACTCGCCACAAAACACTCCTCCACCTTCCAAACTCAAGCCACATTCCGTTACAAAGACAGCTTCTCGCATAAGTTGAATAGCGCGCACGGCCGCCGAATCGTCACCCACGTGCAAATGTAATTCAGTTCTTTTCATTGTACATAAAAACATGAAATTGTCCCTTTTCTCACGTTGCGCGCCTTTATGTAATAACTCTTCGTGCTGCTGCCTTTTACAGAAGAATGGCCATATTTCTCCCAGGCATGTTCTAATGTTGATTTGATTGCCTGCAAAGATAGACACTTTATTACTTCCACGTGACGGTGCCGCGGGTGATTGCGGTAGCTATAGGTAGGTAGCCTTATATAGAAAGAAAGAAAGAAAGAAAATAGAAGACAAACAAGGCCATAGAAAACACATAAATGCCTGAATATGTAGGGTGAATATATAAGATTCGGTTGAGCTGGCAGCATATCAAGTAGCCTCACGGCGCGATGATTGATGTGCCACTGGAAACAAGAGCAGAGTGAATCCAAGCCAGTGACTACAGACAGCTGGGGTCAGTGCATAAAGGGGCCGGCGGGGGGGTGGGGGGGGTGGGGGGGGGGGGGGGCAGGAGAAGGAAGAGGGGAAAGAAAGGAAGAAATAAAGGAAGAAAGAAAGGAAAAAAAAGAGAGAGAAAGAGAGATTGGAGTGTTTCGACTCCAGTGGTTTTGGTGTATGTGAACTTACTCTAACCGAGGACCCGGACAAGAGGGAGGCCGGAGGTGGAGAGGGGTCCGCGCAAGAGAAAGCATGGGCCAGTGGGTGTGGAGAAGGCAAAAGGAAGAGGGACTGACCCACGACGCGTACGGGGGAATCGATAATCGTGATTGTTCGGGTCACACAATCAAAGAAGTAAAAAAGGTATCATATTGAGAAGCGTATCCAGCGACAATGAGTCATTTCAGGTTAATCTACACACCAAAATATAACAATGACTCGAAAATTTGGTTTTAATCTGGTTGTTTATGGGACAAAATAATTACGTTTTCATACAGATTGTTTGATATCCCAACATTTTGGTGATGGGGCCAACAGTCGCGAATAATCGTAAAATCGTGATGTTATTGTACTTGTTTTATCGTGATTTTATTTTGACATCCCGACTCGCGGCCATTATTAATTAATATTTACCACTATTTAATACAGTCATGTCTAAAATTGGCCATGGAACGTAATTGTCCTCATGTTCTGTAACTTGTGGTTCAATAAGTCCAAGGTTGAGGGTTTGATTCTTGCTACAAACCAAAATTGGCCAACATTTTTGACATATTAATATGAAAAATGTATAAAGATTTTGGATATATTATTTAGTATTATGACTGACAATTTGTGTAAAAAAAATACAGATTTTGTCGAGTCAAACATTTTAGAAATTAGGTTTTGGATTAAATATCAACAAAAATATTAATGTAAAAATATGAATATGACAAATAAAATGTTTTTTCATCCGGTTGTTTATTGGACAAAATAATTCACTTTTCATACAGAATGTTTGACGTCATAACGTTTTGGTGATGGTGCCAGCGATCGCGAATAATCGTAAATTGTAGCCCTTAAGTTTTTTAATTGGGATTTTATTTTTGACATCCTAACTCACAGCAATTATTAATTCATGTTTTAGAACGATTTAATATTTAAAATTGGCCATCGAACGTAATTCTCTTCATGTTCATGCTACAAACCAAAATTAGCCAAAATTGCACATATTTGAAAAGTATAAATGGGAAAAAAAAATTATCAAGATTTTTGATATATTATTTAGTATTTAAATAAATAGAGTTTACTGACAATTGGTGTAGAAAAATTCAGATTTTGCCAAGTCAAAACTGTTATACATCAGGCTTCGGATTAAATATCAACGAATCCTTCTGCACAATCCATCAACCTCTTTTTTTAAGTACAAGACTGTGCAAGTGCTACTTTGAAGGCCGATCTTTATGTCGCCATGAGAGAAAAGGGACTTTGAAGTTACAATGTCCTTTATAAATCTTTGGATGCAACTGGATTTAATGGAAAAATTGGGACAAATTGTTCAGTGCTGTTGTTTCCAAGTAAAAAACGTAGTTGGCCGTTAGCGTCTGGCCTTGACAAAGATCGTGTTGTATTACGACGGTGACATCACATTTGTCCTGGTTTGGTTCTCTTCTAGTCCTGGTTTGGTTCTCTTCTAGTCCTGGTTTGGTTCTCTTCTAGTCCTGGTTTAGTTCTCTTCTAGTCCTGGTTTAGTTCTCTTCTAATCCTGGTTTAGTTCTTGGTTAAATCCATGGTTTAGTCCCAGTTTAGCTCCAATTTTGCCGTGGTTTTCCCCTTGCTCATTCAACGCCATTATATTATGTTTGGCTTTTCCCATCTGCTAACGAACTAATCTTATTATTTAACCTCTGTCTAAGCGATACAAAAAGCTTTCAGTTTATTTCCCCTTTAATATCAGCCTTCGATTACGGACCGCCCTCACAGACTCGACAGCTCACTTTACCCTCTCACCGCGTGTCGGGTAAAGTGTGCAGTCGAGTCTGTGCGTGACAATTCGCAAAGTTTTGTCATGGTTCGACTTTAACTTCATAAAGCTAAGGTGCTAAAGTTTTCGTAGTTGCTGGGTTTTTTTTTTCCTCCCGGTTCAGACGGCGCTCGGAGCCACTCGGCGAACCACCATTGTGCGAAATGCCACGTCTGACATGTCTGCGGGTGAGAATTAGGATTAGACTTCAATTAAAGGGAGCTCGGTGCTGTTAAAGGGGATGTTCGCCGTATCTCCAGATGATAACAACAATGGCAATTACCCCCAAACCAGCGCGGCTCGGGGCCCGGAGCTGTCAGCGCTATCTCCGCGCGAGCGTCTAGCCTCAGGTGCTCTCGCAAACCTGGGCGCGCTGGGTTTTGGGGGCACTCGACAGCCTCAAATCATCAGTCTGTGCCGGCGTTCGAGACGAGCCCATTTACTGTAGTCGTCTGTGGAAATCTGCATTGCTTTGGATCGTTGGTAAAAGCCTTTTCTGGGTTCAAAACTGCCACATTTTTACCGCATTCGACTCTCATTCTTGTCTAATTATACGTAACTTTTCTGGCATTGCTCGTCCCCGCTGGAATGTTCCACAGTAGGGCATTAAACGCATCTTTTTGTCATTAAAACACTTTGAAAATCATGAGTACTAACCTGTATGTGAGCGGCCTGTATGTAACTCGCCCGCTTGCCTCCATGGATACGAGTCATTTTAATGCCATACTGAGGGACATTACCTGCCAATTTAGTACAAGGCAATGGTGAGTGTTGGGACGGTAAAGCATCGTAAAGCCCGGCATTTAAAGGGATTAAGACCAAACGAGCCAAACTAGGACTGAACTAGGACTGAAGTAGGACTGAAGTAGGACTGAAGTAGAACTGAGGTAGGACAACCAGGACTGAAGTAGGACTGAAGTAGGACTGAACTAGAACTGAGGTAGGACTGAACTAGGACAGCCAGGACTGAAGTAGGACTGAAGTAGGACTGAACTAGAACTGAGGTAGGACTGAAGTAGAACTGAGGTAGGACGGAACCAGGCTTGAACTAGGACTGAACTAGGACTGACGTAGAACTGAAGTAGGACTGAACAAGGACTGAACAAAGACTGAACCAGATTTGAACAAGGACTGAAGTAGGACTGAAGTAGGACTGAATTAGGACTGAACCAGGGTTGAACAAGGACTGAACTAAGACTGAAGTAGGACTGAAGAAGAACTGAAGTAGGACTGAACTAGGACTGAACCAGGGTTGAACGAGGACTGAACTAGGACTGAAGTAGGACTGAAGTAGGACTGAAGTAGGACTGAAGTTGAACTGAAGTAGGACTGAAGTAGGACTGAGGTAGGACTGAACCAGGATTGAACTAGGACTGAACAAGGACTGAACTAGGACAACCAGGACTGAACTAGGACAACCAGGACTGAACTAGGACTGGAGTAGAACTGAAGTAGGACTGAACAAGGACTGAACAAGGACTGAAGTAGGACTGAATTAGGACTGAACCAGGATTGAACAAGGACTGAACTAAGACTGAAGTAGGACTGAAGAAGAACTGAAGTAGGACTGAACTAGGACTGAACCAGGGTTGAACGAGGACTTAACAAGGACTGAACTAGGACTGAAGTAGGACTGAAGTAGGACTGAAGTAGAACTGAGGTAGGACTGAACCAGGCTTGAACTAGGACTGAACTAGGACTGAACTAGGACAACCAGGACTGAAGTAGGACTGAAGTAGGACTGAAGTCGGACTGAACTAGGACTGAACTAGGACTGAACTAGGACTGAATCAGGGTTGAACAAGGACTGAACTAGGACAACCGGGACTGAAGTAGGACTGAAGTACTAGGATAGTTCAAATATAATCCTACAATAAGAATCTGAAACTATATTATAATGTTAGTCCAGTCCTTGATCGTCGGTGCATTTCCATGGCAGGAGTCCTGAAGCCCAAATTCATAGTTCTGTGATGTGTGTTTCTGATCTTCCAACCATCAGACGAGTTGTATTGGACATTTTCACATTAATGAATGTGCTGACCACGACTGGAGTCCTTCAGTCGACCAGGACATTTTTTAATTTGTCGATTAATTATTGGATTTGGATGAAGTACTTCTATGCTCCGCAGCAGTGAGCAGACAGCATGGAGTGAGTGAGCTGGAGGTTTGGGAGTGACTGGACAGTATTTGTGCACAGGATACTAATCATTCCGAGAGCTTTGTCCACCAACACGCTGCACCCTTTTTACTGAATGAATGAATGTAAATGAATTCCTCTTGACTACAGCCCTAGCGATGACGTGCTCCTCTGACCAGAGCTAGATTTTCATTTTGATGTCATTGTTTTTTTTTCATAAGGAATGTCCACAGGGGAAATTCACAAACAACTGACGATTTCTATTTATGTGGTGAAAATACAAACTTTCCAGATCTCAGAAGCTTAGCAGGGGTGCGCCCGGTTTGTACTTGGATGGGAGACCGCTTCACCCACTTCTGCCTCCGGTGTCTAACTCTAGAACAGCACAAATCTACACGCATAATTATTTCAGCTGCCCTCCGAGCGTGTTAAATATCACTGGCCTGTGATGTCGTCTGAAACCCAAAACATACAAATACAAATGATTGATAGAATTGCTAAACACAGCCAGGAGGCAAACCGTTTGGACAGTGGTCAACAGAGTGCTACAAACTGTTCTTCACATCATCATCATCACCTTCGCACTTGATTTCAGAGCTATGTATTTGGGCCTCAGAACTCCGGCCACGGACACAGTCAGTGGATACCTTTTGGAATATACTCCTGGCAGAAGGGAAGAAGGTCATCACAACAGATTGGATGACACAAACTGAGCCGGCGATCAAGGACTGGACTGAAATGATCATGGACATACGGAAAATGAACAATGAACAAATGTGACAGACTTTGGACTTGGGGCGACTTGAACTGAACTAATTAGGACGTTTTTCTTGTCTTCTTTCCTTTTGCTTGACATGTTCTCTCTGGTCCTGTTCCGTTTCATGCGTCGTAGCGCGGTTGTAGCTCGCAAAGCTTCCCGTCGAGTGTCAAGAGTTAATCTCGATCGTCTGACACGTTACACTTCTTAAGATTTATCCCTAAAGAAGCCGTAAAAATCTCATCTTTTCTGTTGCGTTGCACTTCCTCAGAAACTTTTCTTTCCCCCTCACCCGCACCGCCGCCGCCGCCGCCGAAACCCATCTCAATCAAGTCACTCCCAGCGCCTCGTAATTACCCAGGTACAAACAAATGGCAGAAATCATTCAAATGTGACAGATCGACTTGCTGTATCGCTCCCATCCCGGTGAAATGTTGCTTGTAGACAGACAGTTTATTACTTCCCGACCGCGACTGAAATAGAATGGCAGATGGACCGCGGTGACAAAGCTATGATAACTTCTACCAAGTCTTTTCCTCGACTCGTCCTCAGACTCTAATAAACAAGCTGCTGACGAGTAAACACCGCACTATAAACACCTGCTTACCAATGTAGACTCCCGATACGAAAAGCCTGCAAGGTTTTGAGAGGGGAAAAAAACAAAAACACATACAAATATAACTTTTGTAGACAAACTTTAGTGTCAGATTTTGGCCCCTGTGAGTTTGGAGGACGTCGGGTTTGCGCTTGCATTGTGTTTCGGGGATGTGTTGCGTCGCGGTAACAGTGGGCAGAATAATAACAAGTGGCGGTCGCGTTATCGCTAACGCAGCTGAATCAACAGCACCACCGATGTTGGGCGCTGAAAAGACCCCAGCAGGGCACACCTAGAGTGGAGCAATTATTTTGGATTGCGTGTGATTGCTTACTAGTGCAGAAGAAGATATTGAATAGGGCTGCACAATTCTGGGGGTGGAGGTGGGGGGAATGGTAAACTAAAGCATTTGAGAACATGGTTTGTAACTACAGGGTTATCAGGTTTTAGAACAGGCTTTTTGTGTGTGAAGACATTGTTGTGCCTCAATATCGGCAGCATCCACTTCGAAGACTGGGACACTAACAGTTTGTTTTCCATAAATGATTTGCATTTCATTGCACGTCCAACACGGCTCAACGGGACAGATGCAGAAGGCTTGATTATCAGGGCACTTCGAACCCAAAAAACCTGCAATACGTGAGCGTGGACGTCATCAGAAATGTGAAAGTGAACATGCATCAGCACATATGGAATGTGTACAAAACAAATATCATCACCGGGCCGCACTGTGGAGGGGTTTTTTGTCCCGGGCTCCGCTGTGAGACTGTATTCTGTCGAGGTGTAGCTTTTCAGAATCTCATTATTCACTCGGGTGCGCAGGGCAGTCCGACGCAGCACAGCGTGTTCTGGCGTTCTGTACAGTAGTTTGGCGAAAGAGTTACTTGCACACTTCCAGCTCTGGGGGCTCTGTCCGCACGTGCTCAAAGCTGTGTCGAGGAGGTCGCGTGCACACGAGGGGAACACCACGGCAAAGTCGGCGCTGAACCGGGACTAAGCCATGGATTTTGACCCAGAACTGAACCAGGGTTAGAAGAGAACCAAACCAGGACAAACACATGACGTGCAAACGCGACGCACGGAGGACTGTGACGCTCTAACGTTGTGTCACGTTCATGGTGGTTTTGCTTTTGGTTTGCGGGGCCCCAGGAGGAGGAAACGGGAGCCACGAAACGGGAGCCACGTTTCCATCCGCTGGCCCACATGTAAGGCCTTTTATAAGAGAACGCAACAATGCACACAAGACTGAGGACTTACGTGAAAAGTGAACTGTTACCTACATACACAGAGCAAATAAATTAATGCGATAGTTAATTAGACCCTGTGATTTCTGCTCCGTCTACAAATTATATCTATAGTCTGAATAATGGCTGGGCTGTTTAACTAAATTGAATGCCCTAATATGAACCACTGGAAGACTGTTTTGTATGGCTGTCACAACACATGCACAGCAATAATTAAACCCCCAAACAGAATCAATACCAACTGCGTCCCCCCACTAAAAGTGCATTAACCCTGTACTGAAGGGCCAGGGATATTATTTGCGTGTACTGCGGCATAAATTAGCATTTAAATCAACGTTAAACAAGCCTTTTCACTTAGCGCCTTGATGAGTGATAAGCAAAAAGCGCCCATTTTTCACATTTTTCTGCTGTTTATTCGATAGCGCGGCCCGCGAGAGGTGCTGCAAATCAATTCCGCACTCCACATGTGAAAGTGGGGGAAGAGAACGCGCCTCAACAATGGCTCCTCACCCAACTTGACTAATATTAATTAAAAAGTCCATTACTTCTACAATAGTGATCAATTATATGCCGGCGTTTGTTAATATAGCGGGGACAGAGGTTCAATTAAAGTTGCTGTGTGGGAGATTTAAGAGGAGGCATTAAAGAAAAGGGTGGGTATAATTATGTTTATGACGGAGCCTCGGGGACTAATGGATTGTTGTTGTGGAAGACAAAGCTCTGGCATCTATCAGCGAGATCGCTCATCGGATCGAGGATGTTTACGGAAAGGCAAAGGGGACAAACGGAAAAGCAAACTGTTAAAAAAAGAAAAAAGACATGAAAAAAAAAGCATTGGTTTGTCGGTGGTGTTCGTATTCTGACTGCGGTAGGACGCGCGCTGTGTAGTTTCCTCTTTTTTGCTGTTGTTTTCGTTTTCGACCAGCCACCTGCTTGTTTCCCTGGCGATGTCGTGGTTTGTTTCGCCCGGAATGTTCCGTGGTATGGCATTAAACTTGTCTGTCCGTCTCAGTGAATTGCAGGTGGTTATATTGAAAAAAACACGCATTCTTAACTGAAACTGAGCTGACTTTGCATCATCGCCTGCTTGTCTCCATGGAGATAGACAAATGTAAGGCCACAGTGCGGAACATTTCAGACAAAGCAGGTGGCATACACAGTAGCCTCCTCCAGAAAAGTTACATACATATTTGTTGTATATTTCTGTTTGTTTTGTGAGTGTATGTTTTATAAGAAAGAATGATATTTGTTCAAAAGAAACGTTTTATTTAGTTTTGCTCAAAGTTGGGACGTCAACTCAAACCTTGAACAAGAAAAACAACTCCTCAGCCCTCTCAGGCGGTCTCAAACTGTAAAGAAAAGTTCTTTTTACTTTTTATTGAACGTGCACTGCAGCAAAAAAAATATATATTAAAAAAAGATTAAAAGTGTGCTGCCCAGTGGTTCGATCCTTTAAAAATGAATAAATAAATAAATAAAAAGCACCACATAAAAACATGTTAAACGAACAGACGCAAAATCAATAATATACAGAAAGAGAGAAAATAAAGGGAATGTCACAATAACCCAAAAGTACAATACCATTAAAGTGCAACTGCTCGAATAAAATGCAATAATAAATACATAAATCCACAATAATCCACTATGGATTAGATTTTTTGGGGGGTAAAGTGTCAAGGATATCATCATGTGCAAGTGGTTTAACTATCGTTTTCTCTCGTCGAGTCTTTTGTTTGTGGTTTTGTCCGTTTTCCCCCCAGAAACTCTGCCGCTTCCCTTGGAGTTACGCAGCGGTCGCAGTGATCAAACAGCCTTATTTGGTGCTTTTAATCCCATTTCTCTCTCCTATATTTAACTAAGATATACTCCAGTCCCACGACCCGACTCATTGTAATGTTCTCTTCTGTCCTTTCACTGGAAGAGAGCTAATGACCGCGTGGACCTCAGAGCGAGCGGCACGGACCTCAGAGCGAGCGGCACGGGGACCTCGGAGCGAGCGGCACGGGGACGGGCCTCGGAGCGAGCGGCACGGGGACCTCGGAGCGAGCGGCACGGGCCTCGGAGCGAGCGGCACGGGCCTCAGCCAGCGACGCTCCGAGCGGCACGGGACCTCAAAGCGAGCAGCACGGGGGCCTCAGAGCAGCGGCACGGGACTCGAGCGAGCGGCACGGGACCTCGGAGCGAGCGGCACGGGACCTCGGAGCGAGCGCACGGGCCTCGGAAGCGAGCCCGGCAGCGGCCTCGGAGCGAGCGGCACGGGCCTCGGAGCGTGCGGCATGGGCCTCGGAGCGTGCGGCACGAAACCTCGGAGCGAGCGGCACGGACCTCGGAGCGAGCGGCACGGGCCTCAGAGCGAGCGGCACGGGGACCTCAAAGCGAGCAGCACGGGGGCCTCAGAGCGAGCGGACGGCCGGGCAGCAGCACGAGGACCTCAGAGACCTCAGAGCGAGCGGCAAGGACCTCAGAAGCGAGCGGCACTGGGGCCTCAGAGCGAGTGGCACGGGCGGCTTTGTTCCAAACAAGGCGTCAAACACTCAGCAGAAAGTTTGTTTTGGTGAGGCTAAGTAATTACCAGAGTAGAAAAAGTAATTTGAACATGACCAACAAAAGCTTAAAAATGATAATTATTATTTTTTAAATAATTTTTAAACTTATTTTAAATTGGGGGAAAAAATGAAACAAACAAACTGCAGACGACATTATCTGAAACCAGACTAGAGATATAAATAAATGCGCGGTAGTAAACAATTTTTTATTTTGAACAATTTCTATTCAATTCTGATGAGTAACTGTGAGTCCAATATATGTCATGGAAACCAAAAACATCATTTGTTCAGAACTGCGCTGAAGTTGAAAATGAATTCCCTCGAGTTTCTAGGGTTTGTCAAAAAGGACTCGCAATGAACCCAAAACCTGGAAGAACAAGCATTTTCCAACGGAGACACGAAAGACAAATAACATGTTCAAAAAGGTTGATCAAACACCAAGAAGGTCCAGATTTTTCGACGAGGGACACTTCTGGTCTGCTTGTAACATTTGCTGAATGCCCTTCCCACTCGTCACCCCGCGATTACATACACATTGTCAGGTAAAGCATGTGCAAAAGAAGAAAAAAGGTCCAATTGTTCTGATGTAGATGTTCATTTAAATACGTGGAATATTTATGGAATAGAACAAAAATAACATTATAATAGACCAACAGTACATAATATATACATGTTTTTAATCATGTTCTCTGGATCACAGCGATGGACATAAAGTTCCCATGCTTCAAACTTCTATAAACAGCAGCTTTTTCACCTTTAATTGGTGTCAGAATGCGTTGCTTCAGATCGCATAAGGATCTGGTCGAACAGAATAAAACGTTGAAAACATGTGTTTGTAACTGCTGCCGATGCTGCAAACATATGCTCAGAGTTACAGACGGAAAAACACTCGGAATAAATGTTTGAAACTGCCTTGGGGAAGGGAAAGTATACAAATGGGCACTGAATGTGAAAACGAAAGCGTTATTGGCAAAAGCCACTGTATTTGCTGTAATTGTTCCAAAGCACCAAAGTGGTGCAGTGGTCAAAACGAAAAGAAGAACATTCTGGTGAGCCACTGGGTCACTGCAGGTCAATACAGCTACCTCTGGTGTCAGAACTTACTCAAGTACAGTACAAGTACAGTTAGCATGTTGAAGAAGCCAAATTATGCTTTGTCTGCCATATGTAATATATAACACCTGTAAAACATTTTTATGTTTTAGACATTATAAATTGCCATATCGATCAAAAAGTGTTTTTTTTTTATTTGGGTCAAGGCAAACTTTATTGTTCCCGTAAGGAAATGTGTTCCTCTGCATTTGACCCTTCAATGCCTGTTAGGAGCAGTGGTCAGGTCAGATCTTATAGACTTGGTCAGGTCAGATCTTATAGACTTGGTCAGGTCAGATCTCGTGTTAGACTTGGTCAGGTCAGATCTTATAGGCTTGGTCAGGTCAGATCTTATAGACTTGGTCAGGTCAGTTCTCGTGTTAGACTTGGTCAGGTCAGATCTCGTGTTAGACTTGGTCAGGTCAGATCTCGTGTTAGACTTGGTCAGGTCAGATCTTATAGGCTGGTCAGGTCAGATCTTATAGGCTTGGTCAGGTCAGATCTTATAGACTTGGTCAGGTCAGATCTCGTGTTAGACTTGGTCAGGTCAGATCTTATAGGCGTGGTCAGGTCAGATCTCGTGTTAGACTTGGTCAGGTCAGATCTTATAGGCGTGGTCAGGTCAGATCTCGTGTTAGACTTGGTCAGGTCAGATCTCGTGTTAGACTTGGTCAGGTCAGATCTTATAGGCTTGGTCAGGTCAGATCTTATAGGCGTGGTCAGGTCAGATCTTATAGGCTTGGTCATTTTAACTATTGTGAATGTTTTTGGTTGATGGGGAAAACTGGAAACCAGAGTCGAAACTGTGACCTTCTTTCTGCCAGGTGAGAGTGCTAACCACTCTGCCACCGGCTGTGGAGCGCTGCCGATGGCTTCCTTTCCTTTCAGTTTGTGCCAAAATGGCTTCGTGGCACTGCTAAACCCAACATGCATCAACGATTAGACAAACAATAACACATTTGGAGTATGATGAATGAATAATACAGAACGGTGAGCATGTGTCGTGGTCGGTGAAAATGTGGAATTTCAGTAGATTAAAAGGTGAAAGCTCTTAAACGTCCCCTTTGAGCTGCATACGTTTCAGAGATCTACAGAAAACTCTCCATTTCTCCAAGTTCTCCAGGCCACGTGCAACACAACGCGTTTGGGCCGAGAGCAACCAATACCATTTCACCATTAAATCAAAAAGCAAGTTCTCGAAATGACTATGTGCTTACATTGAAGACAGGCCCTGCATTATGCATTGGTTGCACTGTTCATTTGGTAAGAGGGCGTTCCAAACACGAGTTCACTTCTTCATCATCTGCAGAAGACAAAACAAAGGCTATAAAAAGATGCAGGTCGCACAGAAACTCCTCCAAAACCCGCACCATCTGTTTGACTAATCATGTTTGCATTCAATACTGTTCGTCTCCGGAGTTTGTGATTTATCAAGATGTTGCAAAGAGGTCTTCTGCACTTTTCCATAAGCACTTACACGGAAGTTGGCGACACAATTGTTTATTGCAACCTATTTTGTACAAGTTATTTATAAAGAATGGTGTTATATTTTGTTGGGAACGAGCAAGTGACAGAGAACGTGGAGAAACTTCATGAGCAGGAGCTGCAAATAAATTGAATCACAGACAGGTTTTTAAATTCAGATAATGAACCTGGAGAAATCCCATTGTTTGAATTAATATCGATGAGTTAAACAGCATATTTTATTCTTTAGGTTTTTATATTTAAGTCATATAAATCATCAATAATTACGTTGGATTAACGATAAGAGAAAGAGTTGGTCCAAAAACAATTTCCACGTTTGCCACAAGTAATTAATTGAAATGCTTTGATAGTAAATGAAATGTTGAAAAAAGTGGACAGAACACAATTAGGATAAGGCCGCGCACATTCTGTCAACGTCGGTCTTACAAACGAACACACAAACGGAGAATTAGCCTTCGTTTCCTACTCCAGTCACAGCGACGAATCTAGCTGCATCTGGCAATTAAAACACGCTTCCAAATCACCCCAACAACATTCATTTGGTTGTGCTTTTTTCGCTCCGCGGCCAAACACAGCCAAACGTGCCGCCAGTTACCTTGTGGTGGTTGGAACAGCTGATGGAAGAGGGAAAAAACATGAAACTTCAACACCCATTTCCATATTCCTTTAGTAAATACGAGTCGTTTTGATGGGTTTGTTCTAATCTTCTCAACTACTGACTTCCTACTGAAACCCGGTGTAGGTTTAGTACCCCACTTTTAGTTTATCTCAGGAAAAAGCATGATATCTTCACAAAGTTGGGGGTACCTGATTTTGAAAACCGCAAATGGAGGAGGAACGTAATCAAATCTGTCTCGTAAAACCCTTCGAATTCACACGCATGCATTTCCTGCTTTAGACGCTTTAGAACTGCCTTTTTTAGACGTCAACGTGAAGCTTGGAGTGGACCACCCCAAGCACAGCCAATCAGAGCACTGCTTTTGGCTCGTACTTCCTGTTTGACAAGAAATAAAATACTTCACTATTAGCTGCAGGCAGTGCGCAGTGGTCTTATTTTGACACAAAGTTCTGCTTTTACAATATACTCTTTTGGGGGAAACCACAAAATGCACTCATTTACAACAACAAAAAGTCAGGTACAACCGCTTTAATTAACTTTAACTTAATGAAGTGGTTAGGTTTAGAGTTAAATAATTACTAAGCCTGAATCGGTCGTTACTAATTAAAATGTCATCATGCTTTGTTAAGACTATTAGGCAAAAAAAAGGTTAATTACTGGAGAGTTACTGAAAATCCTGCCCCTTGTCTATGGAGATGTTATTGCATTGGCTGAAATGTACCACAATACAGCATTAAAGGCAAATTTACTGATCAGATCTGTGGTGAGGCGACCCTTCTCACAAAAAGAATGAGCGATTTCAAGGTATTTTAATGCGACAAAAAGCACCTGCAATTGAACAAACGCGTGCCGGGTAAGTAGTTGGAGGATGCATGTTTTTAGGTTCATGTTTACTCCGTTATTGCAACAGCCGAACAATTTTTTACCCCACGAAAACAACAAAAACAGGTTGGCCAGACAAACGGGAGCCGGCATTCCCAAAAGCGACCTGTTTTTCTCAGCACAATCTCAAGCCGTAACCACCAGAGTCCACTCCTATTTACCGTCAATCCTAATGACTCCGAATATCCTCCATTAAGATGTTTTATTGCCGCGAATTAGCTTAGGGCTACCGCTAACGCTTCTTATTCTTTATTCTTGTGGTATTTCCAGGGGCGCGTGTTCTCTCATTCCGAACGCGGCGTATTGATTAGTTTGAGCGATTCTCGTGGAGAATGTAACCAAGCCTGTAGAAAATGCTGTAATTGGATTTCAGCTAGCAGGATTACAGGCGGTGCGTCGCGGGAATGCATATGGGAGCCGCTAACTGGCCGCGGCAAGCATGTATCGCCCACCACCCCCCAAAAAAAAAACGAAACGAAAACTCTTGTCCGTCTTGTTCTTCCTCAATTTAAATGCAAATAATCATCTGCGGCGACGCGCGTCTCGTCTGACAAAAGAGGCATATTTTCGCTTTGATTTCCCGCACTTTGGCGAATAAGCCGGCGTAAAGAGCAAACGTGAAGGTCACTAGCTTGAATGCGTGTTTACTTCTGGGGCTAAATTGATTGTGGTCGGTGTCTTTATGGGCGGATTACAAGCGTGTCACCTCCACAGCGGAGAGGAGAGGCTTTCATGAAGTATAGTGTTTGACAAGAGTGTTGCACGGACTCCGCCGCTTCACAACTTATGACACCAAGAGCCAGGTGGTTCAAATTTACATAAAAGTCCATAAACAGTTCATAAATATTGAGGAGGATGCCTGGATAGCAGCAGGAGATGAAGAAAGTTTTTTAAAAAGTACTATACCAATGTTTGTTTTTTTTATGCGCAGGAACTTGAATTATACTTTGACAAACGTTGCGATTTGATTTGCGATTTACATCTGAATTGTTGGATTCTCGTCGCATTTCAAACGTGTCCAGGAGCGTCGACATTTGAGAGGAAACTGAACTTCCATGCATTTCAGAGCACGTTTGTAGATGTCTAAACTACAAGGTTGACAGCACGTAGACATAACAGGACACGGCACTATGTTGCTTGAGTAATTGCCATTTCTTTACTTCCACACAGCTCATCCTTCCTCACTCGTGCACTTTCACCACACTTACAGGTGGGTGCAGTTTTGATGTTCTTAAGTCTGGAGGTGAACATGTTTACCTCAGAGATGCACTTCATTTCAGTGGGTAATGAATTCCAGAGTTCACAGCTCTTATAGGAGAAGGATGACTGTCCAAAAGACGTCCTGCACTGTGGGATTTGACAGTTTTGGTTTGAGGGGGCTCTTGTCACTCTGCTGCTGCCGTTTAGTCTCTGTATAAATGTACTGAGGGGTTCAGGGGCCACGTTATTAATACATTTGAAACATAATTTAAGAAAACATAAGTTACTGAAGCTTTCAAAACTTCATAAATTATAATTCTTAAGAATGTGGCACTGATGAAATCGGACAGGTTTTCTATCCATAATTTTGATTGCCTGGTTCTAAAGTGAACCAATTCCCTCTGTGGCTGAGGGGGGCTGCCTGGGCCCATGCTGTCATGCAGCATGAAATATGAGACAAGATCATAGCGTGAATGTACAGCAGGGCCGCTCGGTTTGGGATATAATATCTGATTAGTTTAAAGCAATTTAGATTTCTTTGTATCGTTTTGGATATTTCTTAATTTTAGTTGGGGGTCTCTTTGCGATTTACTAAATGTTCAATGTTTGCAGCCGTAACTTGGTGGAGTGTTGGTCCAATATGCACCCAAGTACACACTATTTACAGTAAAAAAAAACTATTACAGTAAAAAAAAAAAAAAAGCAAAAACAATTAAAAAATACAATAAAAGCTATGGATTCATGACTGGTTTGTTGTCAAACTATTTTTAAGAACTTTGTTTCTCTCTAGTTCTCTCCAGACACAGTCTGATAGACAGCCATTCTTTATTTTATTTTATTTTATTTATTTACTGTATTTATTGTATGAATTGTATTTATTTTTATTGTAATTATCTTTATTTACTGTATTGAGTGTATTTATTGTTAATTTATTCTATTTATACATTTAAAATCCATTAAGGGCAAGAAAAAGAAAAGAAGAAGAAAAAGAAAACTGAACACTGCATTTAGTAGTGCACATCTTTACACACTATTCATCCATTCATTCATTTTCTACCGCTTGTTAGGGGTCGCGGGTGACTGGAGCCTATCCCAGTGCCTTTGGGCTTTAGGCGGGGTACACCCTGGACAGTGGCCAACTCGTCGCAGGGCTGTCTTTACACACTATTTATATGTATATATATATAAAAATACAAAGACTTTGGGACTGAACTCTTTGAAGACGCACGTTTTTGCGATTTGACATGAAAGGATGAGCAGACTTGTGTAGTTTTGGCCGGGATTTGAACCCAAAACCTTCACGCTGCTTGGCAAGCCCGTCCACCGCGCCACAGCCAGGCCTTTGTCACAACCTCAACGCCAGAACTTTGATGCTAAAACGCTCCCTGCTCGCTCTTCATATGGAAAGTTACTGCCCTGCACTTTGCCTGACCCACAACTCCATAACTTGAAATTATTCCACTTCACTGGGCAGGGTGTCGCGGGAACGGCTTTGTTATACATTCCGGACCATATTTCAGTTTAAAAAGGACGCATTTGGACAACAGAGAGTCTAACCAACAACCTTTTTGGCTTTGACGATTTGATTTTTAAAACACTGTCCAGATGACTAACCTTTTTAAGCAGTTTATTTTCATTTTTATTATGGATAACAAATGAGGGATTACATCAACTCTCTGGCCTAAACTTGGAGGGAATGACTCGATTTTACCAGAAAAAAAACACATTATTATCATTTACAACGTTGGCTTGAAATAAACATAAAGTTTCACATTTTTCTATTGAAATATTTTATCTTGAAATGGAACTGAAAAAAGGTCGTTTAAAATCACATAATCTAACAAACAAATCACATTAACTAAACCCACAAACGACTTAGTCACACTTTATAGCGGCACAAAGGAAATTAAACACAAAATGTGACCATTAAATGTGTCAGCATCAATAAGAATAAATATTAAACTGCTGTGTGAAAATAGTTGTTATTTTACCTTTATTTTAATAGGCAACACATTAAAACCAAATTATGATTTACGTTGTTGCCTTTAAATAGATATAAAATTTCACTTTTCTCAATTTGCTAAATGAATATCAAGCAGATCCTCTTGACAGCCAAATTAATTAGACAACATAACATAAAGTTGTCATTATAAATGTCACTAAATTGCCTCGTTTGAGTGACAGAAATGAACGATATAAGTAATAACTACTCTACTACGGCGCCCCTGAGTCATACCTGCCGTCGCCGGTTACTGTGACAACTCTTGAACCGGAATTTGACATCTCCGTAACGTGCACACTCCACTTCAGCTGCTGTCCCCTCACTTTCTATGAACTTCCAATGCACTTCCAGACTCCGCTCTCTGCATGCGGCCCTCGTCCACTGTCAGGCTTATTTTTATTCCTTATTTTATCATCAATTCTAAGTATATCCTTCAGCGGTGCCGAGCCGAGTGTCCTACGGCAGGAGAGTGGCAGCGTGTTGTCATGTGTGAGTCTCGTAGGTGCTGGCTTCTGGCTGGTGCAACCCAGACTTTCTCCTTAATATACATACTGTAAACACACTTGGACTTTTCACATTTATCTGGTGTACAGCCAGAGTGGAGTCGGTGGAGTGCCGGCGTTCACAGTCAGACACGCTCACAATAATCAAAATGCATGCGAATTCTTGACTAAACCTGGACTAAAGCTGGGCCAGGACTTGAGCCAGGGTCTTGGGCAGGAGTTCCTAACCGGAGAATCCAAAGAAAAGCACGGATGCGTCAAAGAGAACGTGCAACAGCGAAGTCAGGCCCCCACACAATCTGGTTTAGGTGTTTCGCAGGTGGCATGACAACAGTGAGCGCTGCAGAGGGCTCGCTCGGCCTGCGGGGGCAGTAGGCGTGGAGCTGACCGTTCTGGAGGGCATTTATCTACAGAGACTACTTACTCGGACATTATCGCTTATTAATGACCCGTCTGATCATCTGCTGGTGCTTTTTAATGCGCCACAGCAGCAGTCTCTTCTTACAGGACTTTAAACAATGCACTTTAAAATGTTATATCCTTTTCTTTATTATATATCAATCGTGTTTCGATCGCCGTCTTTTTTTTGCGTCTCCTTTCTGAGTTTCGGCATGAATGGGTGAATGAATGAACCTCACAACTCCTGAAATCTAAAAACACAGCGCAAGTGAACTTTTGTAGAAAACCAGATGAACAACGGGAACACGGCAGCGACGCCCACATTTCTCATTTTGGCATCACACACGCAGGCTGTTTCTGCGTGTCGTTCGAGTTGAAGTGTCCTGCATCTCCCCCTGCCGTTAGCCACCAAGCCGGCAAAAGCTCTGCACACTCGGAGCAACTAAAGGGGCGCTACTGTCAGTTTACATTCTGCCATATAAGGGGAATTTGAGCGAAACCATGGCGCCACAGACAAAAAGCAAAGAAGCACATTCAACGCAGTCATACTTTTCGTTAACAGTATTCGACGATATTTTAACAGTGCGTCGTGTTTGTGCAAAAATGTGCTTGTAAATGTCTTGGTTGAAGTTCAAATTTAGCATAAAACATGAACGGACCCCTAAAGTCGACCACAAAAGGGCAAACGTTTTACTTTACACCCTTGTTTGGAAGATAACTCCGGACGTTTCTGTTTTTCCATTTACTTTTATAAATCGGCTCGTTTTGCTGTCATTTTCAAAGTTTGGACAATGGACACTGTACTTAATATTCTAATGTTCATGTATCCAGAACAACAAGTGGTGATTCTATCCATTTTATAATATATTTTTAGTCCTGCTCGCTCCAAATCCAATGCTGGGAATTTTAGCAGAAGCACATCTATGTTCCGCAATCTGCTGATGGAAAGAAAACTGTATGTCAATTGCCCCGCGAGCTTATTACAGCTGATCGATATTAGGCCGGCGACTCATTCCTTCGCCGCTGACAGCCCCCGCCGCACACTATCTGCCTCGTGTCATGCCTCAGTCAGGTAATGGGGGCTGAGGGAGCAGGCGCACGCTGGCCCCGGCTTTGATAGATACGCCCAGAAAATGTGTGTGCTGAAGATAGAAAGATGGAGTGAGGACAGGCGCCAGACTATGAGGGACCAAATGGAGAGATTCGACTGATGATAAATTCGCCGTGTGACGAACGGGGGGGGGATACAGGCTTTGGGCCGGGGTGTGCGGGATTAGGACGCCTTCTGCACGGAGATATCGCTGCTCAGTCGGAATTAAAAGGAAAATAGTGGAATTTGACTGCTGCAGGAATATGGGGAAGGTGCAATGAGTTACATGTGTGCTGCATGGTCTTTGGATTCACGTTTATACATTACATACGGGCGGAGGGGGGCAGAGTAGCCAAAAAAATGTACTCAAGTAAGTGAAAACGTTACTATTACTCTAGTAGAAGTGCAAAGTCCAAGACAGAAATGACAAAAAGTATTTACTATACTGAAACTATTTCTGAAGTAAGAGTAACTTTAAGAGAGATTGCTTGAGAGATGCCTGGGCGTAACATCTGATTTATGTTTTGTTGCATGTTTATGTAAATGGTAAATAAGTCCCCAAATCTGTTATTTTCAAAGGAAAATGAGACAAAAATGAGAAAAACTCAATCAGATCTGCAAGAAACACACATCATTTCATATTGTCAACAGTAAGACCCATTTGCACTGCGAGTTTTTGCAAAAGTTTTTTTCTGACCAAACTTTACATTGTGTGTATATATTCAGTCAAAGTATATAGCATATGTTTATTTTGTATCTTTTTTTAGTAAACCCATTTTTTTTTATTCATGCCTTATTTAATTTTTTTTTTTATGTTTACCTTTTACCTTTATATTAAAGTTTTACCTTTATATTTACCTATATATATATATATATATTTTTTAACTTTTTTTTTTGGCTAATATATTTGTTGTTTCATGTTGCATCTTTTCCCCAAAGAAAGTCCCCAGTTTGTGAATCTTGTTTTTATTCCCTGACAATGGCACACACTGGGAAGAAGAACCAAAACGCTTTCTTACTTTTACTTGAATAAAACTCAAGTAAGAGTACTGTCACATCGAGCCATCTCAATAGGTTCCTCCAAGAAGTGCAACTCCTTGAAAAAGAGACAACATATTGGCAATTAAATAGTACTAATATGAAAACGTACTCCTTCTTCTCGACACTTTATCGTACGCCGCTGGGTTGAACAGGCTCTTGTTAAATGGTCAAGTTAAAAAGCCTTTATCAGCGAGAGCCTTGGACTAATTGCAAGTCTGTCTTTAAAAGCTTCTGTTAAGACCACTTTGTACCACTAAGAAAACAATACACATCAGTCCACTACTTACTACCTGTGGTTTTGTCCCTAAAGACGCTGTACCTGGGTTTTTCTGAGTAATCAACGCATCCTGAGCGTTCTAAAAGTTCACCACGATGACTTTGCTCCTTTTTCAAGGCTCATTGTCTCGTCGGTTCTCGCCCCCTGACAACAGATGTGGCTCGGTAACGTATTTGTATTTGCCTGTTCACTTAATCCGGTCACGCGCCCTGATTTCTCATTAAGGATCTATTTGATTGTTGCATAATTAAAAGACCATTAAAGAAATAAAATATGATCATTAAAAAGGTCATGTGCCAAGTGAGAAACGTTTGTGTTTGATATAAATCTGAAATGCCACAACATTTCCAGGAACTGACAAAAAAAAAAAGGACAGTAAAGAGTTTAATAAAGCTTCTTTTAGCGTTAAATTGACAGAAATCCAATACATCAAATGGAATTAGACTGGGATTTCTGATAACGCATTAAAAAGCGGTCAATTAAACTGACGAGAGAGACGTTGTGTGCATCTGGCTAACGTTTATCATCACAATACGTTCCCATTATGCAAATGCGGTTCAAATATTCCAGAATGATTAAGAAGAAAGACTCCGGACCTTTCTACACAATAGCGACAGACAGAACACCACCTGACGCCTCCCGTCAGCGCCGCCGCCGCGTCCCCGTTATCGATCGCCGCGAGGACACTTAAAGGCACACTCCCCTTTCTCATATCACACTTGATTAAACCTCGCGATGATATTGATACAACGTACAGAATGCAATTTTCTACCCAGATTCGCAACACTACACCGCTGCGGCTCGCTCGACGTCGAGGAGTCCGGCCGCGCCCCCCCCCTTCGTAAGTGATACTGATCGTGGGCATTAGCAAACCAGGGGAGAAATATGGTTTGGGCAATACAGGGGAAAAGTCCATTACCAAAGAGGACAGAATATATTGAAGGAATTACGTAGATGGATAGTGCTATTAGCCATTTTTTGCTAGCCGTTCCATTTCCTGATTTCACGCAATATGCATTAGCCGGCGCAGATTGCGATTGTAGCCAGCTCTTAATATGTTCCACGGCATCAACAGAGAGGACATTCTTTTAAATTAACCTGATGGAGAATTACCTGAGTGGCAACTTTAAAGCTGCGCTAACTGATTTTGAAGCAGTGGAAGGAGGAAGTAGTTATTTAAATCGGTTTCATTGGTTCCTCGCTCTCGCGTTCGTAGCTCGTCACGTGCGTACATTTTTCAGGCAAGTTTTCGGACAGAAGTGAAGCAGGGCGTGGACCACCGTCGCACACAACTCTGGCTCACAAGTTCGCAATCGATAAACACGTTCAACGAGATACAGACGTTCATTCGCGTAAACAGCTAAGGCTCAGTTATGCGCTACGTTCTAGACCCAAACGCACATCCTTCTGTGTTGTTTTGTCCGTCATTTGGCGCGTATGTGATTCACGTGTTGACCACTGGGGGGCAGTAGTGAACGCAGCGCGACAGTGGAAGATCAACTTTTTAAAATGTGACGAGAACAAGCTTCAAAACGGATCAAATCGTTACCTTGACTCTGTTCCAACAGACGCGATCTAACAACTGCTCTATTTCTTTCGCATCGGATCAATTTTCTACCTGACCTTGCGCACCCTCTGGTGGTCATGTACCAGAAAACAGCCTTAACATTAATAAAGGGTGTGAAGTATGAATGAAACTACGGTAACTACACTTGAACGCCACGAAAAATGGAGCATGAATGAGCCTTTAGTTTCAGAGTGGTTAGCTCCTCCCATCAGACAGATATACGACAGTGACTTACCAGTTTTCTGTCAGGGGAACCGAAGAAGCTACTTGGATGAGTGGCGAAATGAAGTCACCCTTAAAAAACATTCGTCCAGTGGTCTTTTTTTTACAATTACACTAGACAGCGGACTTTAAGGGGGGGGAAACAAATAATTTATTCACGTTCACCTTCTTCTAAAAGCCTTTGAGGAAGGTATTTCAGGATTTTTGAAGAAAGTATTGTGTTCAGTTGGCTTAGCATCAAGAAGAAGAAGAAAGTAATTTCCAACCTTTTAAAAACTGTATTTCACATTTAGGGAGTGTTATAAGTATTAAAGTACGTATTATAGCTAAATGTCAATGATAAAAGCAACTGAAATGATTGTTTGGACTTTACTACTATGTGCAATTTTATTTGTCGGCCGAATAAGTACAAGACTGAGTGTAATGATTGACCAGTTATTTTCACACTATTTCTGTCTATTTCAAAATGGACAGAAATAAATTGAACCGGATACTGGGGAAAAACTGTTGGAGGAACTGCCCGTGCCCGTTTGTGGGACCCCGACACAGGCAGAACATGCAAACCTCCCCCTGCACAGCGCTCACGTCGTTCGGGAATCAAACCTGGGACCTTGTTTCTAAGAAGCAAAAGCACCGGCTTCCATTGTTCTGAACGACCTTTTCTTCGAGACAATGCCATTAAGACGGTCCCTAATATTTGGAACGAGTTTAATTCAAATCCACTTGCCCATGAATAATCTGAATGGGCAAAGTAATACCTTTTGTTAATTACAAGTCTGAAGGTCTTGAATTGTTAGGTTTTCTATTAAGTTCTGCAGCCCGGTGTTTAAGAGCAGTTATAATTAAAAGTGCGAGGCAGGAAACACACAAAAAGAGCACCGCGGTTATAAATCTAAGACCAAAAACAACAAAATTATGCTAATGCGTTACGCGACCCCAAAACCCGGCCGCCGCAAATGTATGTGCCCAAAGTTTGGCTGGCGAGAAGCAATTATTCAGTGAAATAATGGCTGCTGTAGCGCTCTGGTCCAGTGAGTCTATCAATTAAACAGAGCCTTGTAGTAGGTGCCAGAGCTACATTAGGAGCAAATGTGTACAGTCGACGCTGGCACTACGTTACAGGAGGCTAATATTTGTTCATGTCGGGCAGGGCTTTGGCCCGGGCCTGTGCTTACAAGCAGGAGATGCAAATCACAAGAGCTTAAAAGAAGACTCAGGACAGTTTGCTCCCTCATCACATGCTCGCTCGTATAAAAGCTACTACCAAAGTCCCATCGATTAAAGCTTGAATTATTAGTGTTAGTTAGTTTGTTTTTTTATTTGATTTGAATTATTAGAGTGTTAGTTATTTATTTTATTTATTTTATTTATTTTATTTATTTTATTTATTTTATTTATTTTAATTAATTTATGTTATTTATGTTATTTATGTTATTTATTAATTTAATTTAATTTAATTTATTTTATCTTATTTTATTTTATGTGTATTTATTTATTTATTTATTTTATTTTTATCTTCGGTTAATAGTCAAAGGAAACATTTTACAGACCAAAAGGGTTTAGGCTGAATATGGCTTATAAGATGGCAACACATCAGCTAACTAATGAACTATCACTATATCACTTTTTTATTATTTTATTTAACAACACACAAACACACAAATACAATGAATGGAAAAAAAACCAAGACCACACCATTTACGCCATCACCGTCCCACTGGATTTCGGAACTATGATTCCGGGCATCAGGACTGCTGCCATGGACACAGTTGGCAGTTATCTCTGGAACATCCTCCTGGCTGCGGCGAAAAAGGCCCTCACAAAAGAACGGATGAAACAAAGAGTAGCGACGATCAAAGACAGGACTAATATTATAATGGACAAACGTAAAACGGAAAAAATTACATTTGGACTTGATTTGAAAATGGACAAATTTAACAGACTTTGGAGAAAAGGGGGACGCGTACACAGGGGGACGCGTACTTTGGGCTCAGTGTACTATGACTTCATTTACGGCTGTTGTTGGATGTCTGTTTATTTTGGTGTATGTCTCTCTCTCTCTCTCTCTCTGGTTCTGGCCTGCTCAACTGTGTTTTTTTCCCCGTTTGTTTTAAAATGGTAAAAAAAAAAAAGATAATAAAAAATATATATAAAAAAACCAAGAAAAAAACAAGACCAGAGCGAGGACAAACATAAAATCAAAAACTGTAGACATCCAGCTAATAATAAAGCGAAAGAACAACAAAGCATGGCACACAAAACCCAAAGAAATCGTCCCATTGAGTCCAAAGTCTGTCAAATTTATCCAGTTTCACACTAAGTCCGAATGTAATTTTTCCCATTTTACAAACGTCCAACACAATGTTAGTCGAGTCCTTGACACATACAGTTACTCATGCATTTTACTACACACTTCCTTCAACTTCTTTATATTTTCCTATTAAATTGGAATACAATTTTCTTTTAAAGGTGTAAATTGTCTTAATGTTTCATCCAAACCGTTCCATAAATTCCCTTTTTTAAGTTAGTAATTGCATTTGCTTTCCCCTCTGAGGTTGTGCCCTGTGTCTCAGTTTGAAGCTCTCTCTGATGCAGTGTGGGAGCAGTGTTAAAGTCAACAAGATCATGTCATTTTAAGGTTTTTAAGTGGATAGAAAGAACATTTGTCGATGCATTTACATAATTGACTATTCTAATGGCTTTCTTTTGAAGTAGTCTGCGTAAGTGTCTAAAGTTGCACCCTTTAATCTGGTAAAGAAGCTAGTGGACTCTAAGTAAACAACAACATAACGTCATAAATGTGGCATACACACGTTATATGTCATGGTTAAAAGCAGGACATGCCAATAACAGGCGGGTGAAGCTGATTTGAACGTCATAAAAGATGCATTAGAGGCTCTTCTAATGCAAGATAAGTTTAATGCCACTGTGTAGAACCGTCATGACAGGCAAAGCTCTAACATCTCCATGGAGACGAGCGCCAACCCTGCACTAGAGAAGCACATACAGTAGTGCCTCTTCACAACTCATCTTTGCAAAGGAAGACACGTTTCTATTAATACTGACACAGACAGGCTCCAGAAAGCCGCCCAGGCCCCCCGATCCCTCTGCAGTTTGACCCTTCCTTGTTCAAATATTTAAAGACCCTGAGCCCACTCGCGTCCGCGGCTTGTAAATCCTGAGGTCGTGATTCGCCTCGCTGGGTCGGCTGCTCGGGTCTGGTTGGGCAGGTGTTTTATGGCCTTATTACGACTTCTCATTGAAAGATTAAATTGCGGGCCATGCGTCGCTCGTAAATCTCGCCCGGGCGGGGTGGGACCGGGAGGAAGCCCGACCATCAATAACGCGCCGAGATGGTCCGGCACAAAGCGGAGGGATAAACAAGTTGTAGGAGGAACGACGCTGGCCTTTTCTAGTTAAAGTGGTTTATTGACTTTTATTTAAATGGGCCGACCTTTTCATTGCAAGGGTGAAATACAGGACGTGCGTGAGACTCCCCCCGGCGCGCTGCAACTGCTAAACGAGACCCGGCGCAGGTCAAGGGCATCACACCTTCATTAGCAGAAGCAAAAGTCAACCAGTGGGGTCCTCACTTAATCTAATTAACCTAATTAAGTGCAGAAGCTTCCATTTCTCTATGTTATAAATGAGAAAGAGCAAATATACATGTGTGCCACAAAAGGAGCGACGAGAAACAGACGTTCTTAGACGTCGTTTATGTATTTTTTATTATTATTATTTAATTGAATCACTATTGTTTAGTTACGATTTTATTTGGTTGCGGAAAGAAATTTAAACCAGGCTTTTTAAATTATTTATTTATTTGCAGTTTTGCCCATTTTTACACTTAAATGCCTCAAATAAAACATTACAAAAAAAAACACACTTTCCCAAATGAATTTCCTCTTCACCTTTAGCGTCTCATATAGAGATCTCAAGGTCAACATTAGAAAAATGTGTCCTCAGCATTTGACCCATCCTTCAGTGCCTCTGGGGCAAACTGTCTGGAGCAGTGGTCATTGCAGTGCGAGGACCCTTAGCTGGACGATTCTGCCTGGAGATGAGCCTGGAGATGATTTCTGGACTTCAACAGCAGCAGAGGAGATTCCCAGAGCCACGTCACAGATCCAGAAAACATCAGTTATGGACGAGATTATTTATTATTTGACGCTCGGAGGGAGGTCTGTTTTTCGAGTGGACAATGTGTTAGAGCGTGGTAAAGAGCTCAAAGTACCCAGAGGAAACCCTTCAGACACACGGAGAACATGCAAACTCAGCGCAGACGGGCCCAACACACAACCTTCGAGCTTCGCGTTATGAGGCGAAAGTGCTAGAAACAAAGCCGCCAAACGACACAAAACACCCTTTTGTCGAAGCCTTCAAACGCGGCGAACACAAAGGACGACGCCTCAACATTACTTGAACCACGAGCAGAGAGCGAGAGCGTGTTTCAAACCGAAAAACAGCATTTGATAAAGACTTCAGATAAAGCCTTGGCAAACTGTGCTGTTTCTCTCCACCGTTGGGTCAAATTGCTCTGCAGTGGCAAAGACAAGGGCGTTCCTCTTGAATGGCAGATGACAGAAACATGACTCGAAGGTGAAACAGCTTTTCTCTCTCCGTTCGATTGGGATTACATGACAGGAAGAGAAAAGCAACAATGTAAAGCGGCGGTACACAAACTCAAGCACATCGTCTATGCGCGCGGGCAACACAAGTCGTCTTATTTATTTATACAAAGACAGATTTAGTCAGAAAATAATGAGGGAAGAGAGAGAGTATTTTCATTCAACTTCAATGATCTGGGACTTCTGAAATGCAAGCAATAAAGAAATGATAAAAAAAAAAAGCTTAAAAAAAAAAAAAAATTGCTAAAATAGAATCGAGAAAGAACGTGGAAAGAAATCTACAAGGTCAGACAGGGCCAACCATCCTTAAAGGTGCAGTGCGTAACTTTTCTGGAGGCGGATCCGTCAACTGCTAGTGTTATTTGCATTGACAAAAAATATAAAAAGTAATAATAACAGACATCAACAGATAGATAGAGATAGATAGATGATAACAATAATATACTCGACTAAATTTACGACTAAAAATATATATTTTTGTCGATTAAATGCATTTATTTGTTGAATAATAAAAAACTAAACATGAAAAAAGGAAAGAAAGGAGCGCAGACTAGATCAAAGTTCCCCCTTTTTCAATCCCCAGACCGTCAAAATCGAGCGCGTCAATAAAACGATGGCAAAAATAATAATGAAGCATGGCATTGAACGTGCGTATCGCCGTGGAAACAGAAGTGTGATCTGTGGAAACGAGAACAATGCGTGTTTGTTCGGGCAATAATCACAAACGCGATTGAATAAAACGCACGATAGACAAGTCAGGAAACCTTTCTGACATTTATCAGTTCGGCTCATTTCGATGGGATGTTTTTTTGTTTTTTTTTTATTGAATTGATATCTTTTCAATGTTCTTTTGTGACATCCAGACAAAAAGACTGCAGTAAGTTACGGTATATTATGACAGCCAGCTTCCTGCCACAGTGGCGTTTCCCGCGCTTCTACACGCGGTATAATTCTGTGTATCATAATTCCAACCACGCCCCAGAACGTGTGGCGTCCCACCGGAGACGGCCGCACTTGTGTCTACGCGAACCTCCTTCTATGCAGAGAGAGAATGTATATATATATGAGTCCCGTCTCTTGGGGGAGGGGGGGGGATACTCCGGTTGAAAATATGCAGTACATTGAGATGCAGCAGCCAAAGTCGTGTCAAAGAATACAAAAGCAACAGGATTACAACCACCAACGGTCTATTACAGATTTAATTCGATTAAATCACACACTTTTCACCACCTCCTTGACTTTTAGACGTTATTGCTGTGTCTAAAATGTCACGTTACAGCCTTAAATGTTTATAGCTACCATTTATTTCATCGTTTTTACTGCTTAAATTACCGAAAATGTGAGTTTAGATCTAGATATCTTGGCTTTGGGTGAAGGATTTTGTGCAAAACCAAACTTTTGTTAATGAAATATCCTCACAACTCAGACACAATTTAACTGCTTTTCACAACAACAACAACAACAACAACAACAAAAAAATACTCATTGTTATTCCGCGAAGCATTTAGAAGTCTTTCAATTTACCGCAGAATAAGAATCAATAAGTAGTCCCGGATTTAATCATTTAGAAGATGTTTTGTGTCAGATTGGAAAAAGAAAAACATGAATTTAAATTAATAAAAGTATGTCTGTATTTCATAGTTTGTTTCTGTTTGTTTGTCTCATTAAATAAATGTAAAAAGATATATATAACACGTCCTTATAGACAAGAAGTTGGCCCCACAGTTTTGTCCATGTAAACACACACATGATTCAGGTTTATTCAAGCGCTGGTTGCGGAATAAACCGTGGTACTTTCCGCCAGGTTAAAGCTGGAGAGACGTTTCTGGTGTTAGATCGTCACGGCCAACAAGAGCGACAAAAGAGCGCGCGCGTGCTTGTGATCCTGTGCTTCGGCCGCGGCGCTCAGTGAATGTGGAACGCAGTGGAAACCGTGGTCAAATAAACAGAGAACAGGGGTCTTAAACACATTAGAATATCACTAGGGGAAGTAGAAAGAGCAACAAAAATGCTCCCAATGACACAGTTTACTGCAGAAAATGTCATATAAAGGACTTTGGATCAATTTAGTATTTAGTTAGTATGTATAATTTGTTGTGCTTCAGTGTATTACATATTTTTTGAAGCCATTAGGGGGAAAAACCAATAAAACAATGAATTCTTTAGTATTCATTTAAGCTCATACATCCTTGTTTTCATCGTGCTTGGAAACTACGAGGACTTTGCTTTCCAAATTAGAGAGTTTTGCTGAAAATGTGTTTGTTCCTCGCGGATTGGGGCTTTTTAAAAACCAAAGGCAACACTGTAAACAAAGACTTTAATTTCAGTTCAAAACAAACCTCCATATGGCGACAATCAGTTGGCGCACGTTTTCTGTCGGCTGCTTATTTTCACCTGGACATTGTTTGAAGCCTGCAAACCTTGATTAGTGACTGTTGATTAGTGACGCTTGATTGGGCCTAAGGAAGAAGAAATGCTGAAAAAACAAAGAAATAGGACAAAATGTGGAGACTATAAAACGAAAGCTGAGACCGTTTTATTACGAGGCCGTTCTTTTCAGCTGAATGGAGCTCTATGTTTGACTGCAGATCGTATACTTTTCCATAAAGCTCGAGTTACCCTCATTGTACTGCCCTAAAAACATGAAGTCAAATAAAATAACAGTACCAGTTCATTTGAAATGGTTTACAACAGCCCAAAGTTACTCCTACTTGCCCAAATCATTCCTAGAATCCGAATTATTCACGGTGACTCTGTGAACTTTTCACTACTTTCCGACGCCAGAGCAGAGTTTTCCCATTGTGGTAAAGCTAACAACAACTAGCGTGCGAACAACACACTTCCTGGTTCTAAAACAATTAAAAAACACTTGTAGATAGCACACAGCGGCCTCATTTTGACCACATTAAAACCGCACTCTAATTTGTCTGTTACACAAAAACTGCGTTCAGCCACTTAAACATGGAGGAGATCTGCATTCTTTTACCCCCTTGGAATGATAAGCTTCTATCTAAGGACAATTTATGTAAAGAAAAGCAGGATGTATAAGTCTGGATGCAGCGCAATGACGTGAACCACTGCCAAAACAAAAAAGAAGCAAACAGTGTTGCACAACTGTCGCTCTTGTTGACCAGCAGGTATAGTTTAAGTCCTCATCTAGGTCTAAAGGTGTAATTGGTAAGGCATTGGGGCTTGCACACTGAAGACCCGGGTCGGAACAATGCCCTTGACTTGAAACCACGAGCTCCAACAGTCTACGATGCCTGCGTCATCAATAGAATCCTCCGGTCGCAGATTCAAGTCTCAAATTGGGCCCTTTGAAAATGTAACCGTGCAATCAACTGCCAATGACTGTCCTGCAGGGGGGTCCAAACTTTTTTCACCAAGGGCCGCATTTTCAAACTTATACGGAGCAGAGGGCCAGAGACAACCCAACAATGAAGACAATTGTTGGAAATCATTCGAAATTTTGCATTCTTTTTGTTGTTTGGACCAACTTAGCAGGAAGCCTGAGGGCCAACAAAAATTGGTCTGAGGGCCGCATTTGGCCCCGGGCCGTAGTTTGGACATGCCTGCTGTAGTGTCTTGTTGTTGTCCTTTATTATGTGAGAAAAACTGCTATTACCGCATTTCATTCATGAAGTTGACGCGATACTTTACACCTGACTACCTCAGAACTTAACCTCAAAGTAGACGGAACCCACGGTCTGGTCCCGAGCCCAGTTTAGTCCTCGTCCTGTCCTGGTTTCGTCTACATTCTGAGTTGGTTTGTGTGTGTTCAATCATGCTAATCACCCCGCAGCGACGAGTCCAGCCGACAGAAGAGTGTCTGGATGCACGTCCTCATCCCTAATGGCAGATTCCTCTCTCAGATAAACAAGCTCCAGGCTCGGAGTGAGATAATGCTCGTGGCATTAGCCGCGTTAGCCGCTCTAGCTTTAATTTCAAATCTGCAGTAATGCGGCGGCTGTCAGCTGACTGTCTGCATGAAGGCGCGTGTTAGAACCTAAGCTATGCGGCTCAAACAGACGGCTAATCAATACACTCCCTCTGTGCCTTTGTATTTCAATTGAGATAATGGCCATTCATGTTGTTTTTAGACGCGGAAAGACAATAAAGACGCTTTCAAATGTTTGTTCCAATGCTGTTATTCTGTCAGAGGAGCAGAAAAAACACAGCAGACCACAAGACTTCTCAAGAGATTGCTTTCAAGATGCTAACTCCAAACTGCCAGTAATTGTTTTCATCGGTAAATAATGCAATTTTACACTGACAGCTCAAAGTCACATTGATCTTTCGGCTTGAATTCATCACAATTATCTTTCTTTCATAGAAGTACGGATTTGTTGTGTGGAAATGAATTCATTTTACACTCCATTTTTGATTTGTGCACTTCTTGAACCTCAAAGCGGATAAAGTTACAGGCTTCTTGGTACTTGAGGAACACTAAAGCTAGAACTAATCCAGTCGATCTGTTACAAAAAAGGCAATTAAACGGATCGACCACGCAACATGTGATTCACCCAGGAATCCATTGTTCATCCAATCAAAAAGCTACAACTGTATTGAAAAACAAAACAAAGAACCTGATCAGAGCGCAAGAGCAAGAACAAGAGCAAGAAGACGAGCAAGAGCAAGAAGAAGAACAACAACGAGGAAGAGCAAGAAGCAGAAGAACAAGAAGAACAACAACAAGAAGAGCAAGAAGAAGAGCGAGAAGAAGAGCAAGAAGAAGAGCGAGAAGAAGAGCGAGAAGAAGAAAAAGAGCAAGAGCAAGAAGAAGAAAAAGAGCAAGAAGAACAAGAAGAAAACGAAGAAAAACAACAAGAAGAGCAACAACAACAACAACAAGAGCAAGAAGAAGAACAACAACAACAGCAACAATAGAAGAGCAAGCAGAAGAACAAGAAGAAGAGCAAGAAGAAGAAGAAGAGCGAGAAGAAGAAAAAGAGCAAGAAGAAGTACAACAACAAGAAAACGAACAACAACAACTAGAAGAAGAAGAACAAGAAGAAGAGCAAGAAGAAGAACAACAACAAGAGCAAGAAGAAGAACAAAAGAGGAAGAAGAAGAGCGAGAAGAGCAAGAACAAGAAGAAAAAAGCAAGAAGAAGAACAACAACAACAAGAAAACGAAGAACAACAACAAGAAGAAAAAAAAGAAGAGCAAGAAGAACAAAAAGAAGAGGAACAAGAACAAGAAATCATAATGTGAATAAATAAATAATGACATACTATAATATACATTCTGCATGCCCTTCATGAGTCCCATTTACGTCTGAAGGTCATTTTCTCCATTTGTTTCACGTCCGTTACCATGGCAGCCCCTCTGCATTAGCATCCGACTGCATATGTGCTCGCACGAGGTAAAACACAACATCCTTCAGTCTTTGTGAATGCTGTAGTCTTTTATATTCATTTAGCACACACAGACACACACACACACACACACAGCACAACAACTGTGTTATTCTAATAGATTGTATAAAAAAATGAATAAAAATACTAATAATAAATGTTCCAAAGGTTACAACGGTATGAGCCTAATCAGCTCTAATTAGCATCTTTGGTGTAATAAAATTAGGTATTTTGACTCCTGCATGTTCGACTCACCCTGTATTGTCATGTAGGCGAGTGTTCAGAAAATTCATGTCCTCACCTACCACCTGTCCCCGCCCACATCCCTGTATTTGCCGTGGTTATTTGAAAATAGAAGTGGCACAGTTATGTTCTAAAATGTCGCGTATTCACGAAATCTTGCTGCTTTCTACGTTGAAATGTCACTATGAAGAGGACAAAAGGTGAAATGACGTTCTAATTGTTGTAGTTCAATACTAAGAACCTGAAAAAAAGCATAAAATGTCTTGTCTAAAGCACAAATATGATCAAATTATAATTATCATCTTGTATAAACTAGCCTTTTTCCAGTCTATTAAAGCCTATGAGTCTTATAAACACACAAGTACTTTCTTCCCAAGTTCTCAACCCAAAAGACCTTTTGATTTCTTCTCAACACGCCGTATTTTAGTATCTTTCCTCCGACACCGCACCACAGACGCGGCGTGGCAGTGACAGCCGCCCCAGCGTGAAGTTTGCCGTGACCCGCTTTGCTCTCAAAGGTGAAACCGAATCATGTCGCAGCATCTGTTTCTTGCTCCTCACCCCGGCGGCCCCTCCCAGCTGCTGTGTACACACCTCACTTATGAATACATTACCCAATCGGCGCGGCGTTTGCCTGTCACATTCGCTTACTTGTCGTGAATGATTTAAAGCGCCACTTAACATGCATTTGGAGTGTTTATTTGCGAGGCTGGGAGAATAAGAAATGCAGAAAAGGCGTGATGTCTGAATAACAATAAGGACATTCTCTCAAAAATGTTGGACAAGTTGACTTTTTGTAGAGTTGTGCTACGGCTAAATATAGTTTGCTACCTTTTACACACCCAAAAAAAACATTGCAGTGTTTTGGTGATTGTGTGACCTCACCTACTGTCAAATCTAATCGTTTTAACCGTGCTCATTATGCATCCCCACAAAATAATGATGTTTTATTCAATGTGTATTTTGACAATATTCTATCAGAACCACAAACATGTCCCTATGGATTACTTTAACATGCACGACCTGCTGATGTTACTTCCTTGCAGAACTCCTCTAAGAGATGAACTAAAGCAGGGCAAAACCAGGTCTAACACAGGACTTAAATCAGGTCTAGACTACATAGAACAAATGTGACCATAACCATGTTTTTTTTGGGACTGTCCTGTTGCTCAGAAATATTGGACTGGGATCAATAAAGCCTTTGACACCACCCATCCCACTTGATTTCAGAACTATGTATTTGGGCCTCAAAACCCCAGCCATGGACACAATAAATGGATACCTTTGGAGTGTAGCCCTGGCAATTGGGAAAGAAAGCGGTTGCAAAAATATGGATGACTCAAACTGGACCAAAATTATAACAGACACATTTTAAAAAGTTGCATAAGGACTTGAAAGACTCTGGACTAAAGGAGACTCATTTGTTGTGCCGTACATTTTAGTTTTATCTTGTGGATGTCTTGATTTTGTTTACTTGCTCTCTGTGTCGTGTTCTTTGTTTTGTGTTCTGTGTGTTTGAATTTGGAAAAAGAAACATGTAAAAAGGACTGAACCCCATCTAACTCCGGACTAAACCAGGTCTAAAGCGCATCTGACAGACACAGACCAGTGCAGACTGAATTGAAAACTAGGACTAAACCAGGTCTTACTCATAACTAAACCAGGTCTACCTTGGTGGTGGTTTAGATCTTACTACTGCAGGTCTAGTCTGCAAACTGCAAACTGACAAAACACCTTGACATAGACAAGAACCACTTCTAACCCAGGGCTGAAGGAGGTCTAACTCAGGACTAAACCAGGTTTTACGCAGATAAACCAGGTCCAATTTGGTGGTGGTATAGATCTTACCATTGCAGGTCTAATCACTGCGAACAAGAGCTGAACTAGACAAGAACCACTTCTGACCCTGGGCTGAAGGAGGTCTAACTCAGGACTAAACCAGGTCTAACTCAAGACTAAACCAGGTCTAACTCAAGACTAAACCAGGTCTAAAGCGTAACCCCAGTCTAACTCTGGACTAACCCATGCTCCATATACTCTGATGCCAGCACTGAAGTCAGGGAACACCAGGTTTTATTCATCTTAACCAGGTCTAACTCAGGAATAAACCCAAGCCAAAACTAAACCAGCTAAAGCATCTCCGATACAACCACAATAGCTGCACTAAACCAGGACCAGGTCTAAAGCAGAACTGAACCAGCTCCAAATCAAGTCTAAACCAGGTCTAATCCAGGTCTTAACGCCACTTGCCCCTTTTTTTACACCGATAAAACCAAGAGTCAACAAACCCCAACCGTCTTGGAGCAGTTCTTTTGATCGCTGTGACACTTCTTCCCCAGCAGCCACTGGTTGCTCACCACTGGTTGCTCATCCGTTTCTGATAAAAAATTATTTTCAAAAAATTATTTTCATTGTTTTAATTACACTCTAGAGCTGGCTCCCCCCCCCCCCACCCCACATACTACATTTCACGTGACTTCTATGATATTATTTCTCTTCCTTGCAGCTATTGTCTAATTGATCCGACTTCTAATCAAACGCACGAAAGATTAAAAACGTGCGCATCTGGTCACACAAACAATACTTTAATCCACGTTGGATTTATGTTGATCGGAACGAGCCTTGGGTGAAATAAATTATATTTTCCCGGCGTGATAAAGTTTAATTTTCAGGTAGAAATGTAATGTTTGTTTTGATCGTTACTCGCCCCATTGTGAGTGTGCGCGGGTTCTGCGGCTAATTAGACTGAGGTTATTACGCTCAAGTGCAGGATTCAAATCGCAAACTTTTCTGATAACGCGAAAAAAAGTGTCACAACATCCCATTATAAAAAGGAAGAGTTATGGCGCCACGGAGACGCCGCCGCCGCTGCCCACAGAACGCATCGCTGCAAACGCATGAAGTGCTTGCCGTTTTAGCATCCGGAATCACAGGTCTCTAATTGTGCATTGACACAAAAGGTCCACGATGTCGCGGTGAGTTGTGTTAGATAATGAGAGTATCATGTCGAGCGATGCATTTTAATAGCGTCAGAAGTCAAAGAAATACGGTGGTAGGTTTGAAAAATGGTGTGTCCAATTCGCAGAGGAAAAAGTCCTGAGTGGTCACTTAAAGCCTCCAACGCAGGTGCTCAGAATACATCAGAAAAAGCAAGCAGTACGATAGTTGACCAATCAGTACCCCGATAGTTGACCAATCAGCACCTAATAACGATTCTATCTAATTACAGTGACGTTCAATGATCACATGTTAGAATCAGGGATGTCAAGATGATCAGTTTAATCGATCATCGTGATTATTCAGGTCAAAATATAATCGTGACAATTTTAGACGCAAAATTCAAGTATTTTTCATACTTTTTTTCTCTGGCCGTTTTAGTCACATTTAACTTTATTTTGTCCTTCAGAAAGTAAAATTTTGTAAAGCCGGTCACAAAAATGTAAGATTTCAATGTTGTTTGGTCACAGTCTCAGTAATCGTAAATAATAGCTAAATCGTGATGTTTTTCTTTAACAATAATGTTAAAATGTGATATTGTGACCTCCATAGTTGGACTAATCCACATAGATCAATAATAGCCTCTGATTGACCCAAATCTGTTCATTCAGAACCACTTGAATCCCAGACAGACTAAAGAGAAAGCAAGTGTTTCATCATGGATGTTATTAGAGCATTGTGAGCGCGCTCGCATTGTCGCAGACCTGACTCGTAACTTGGCCTGGTAGACACGCCTCCATAGCGATTCGGACTGAAACTACTGATTATTTTAGTAGTCGACAAGTCAGTTATTATTTTGATTCTTCAACTGGTCAAACGCTCATTTCTATTGTACATCGTCATTAAAAAACAATAATATTTGAACTAAATAAGGGTTTAAATATGATGAATATGATTTTTTTTAAATGATTTTTAACATTTTGATTTAATATAACCTAAATCTGACTATGAGTATTTTAATAGTGGACGAGTCATGATTATTGTGATTAATCGACGCCGTCTTAGAGCGCAATATCAAGATCAATGTTCTAAACTAAAGCACACTTACAACTTTAAAAGCACAAAGTACAGCAAAGTGCAAGAATACATGTATACAAACAATTCAAATACACATGAAGTTAATAAAATAATCAGTTTGAGTTTAAAAGGCCAGAGAGAACGTTATTGCTCTGCCTGAATTCAAATATACAGTATTGTGTAACATTTTCTGAGCTGCATTCGGAATACTTTCACATTTATTTGCATTATATTGTGTGTGCAAACGTGAAAAAAGGATTGAAACGGCTTTACGTTGTTGTATCACCGTTCGTCACGCATTATTCATAAGGCAAGAGGAACTTTATTACAAATTACAGAAGGAGAAATCGCACTTGCACTCACTGTAAGAGCTGCGTTTTTTCTTTTTTGTGTGTGTGATCAAGCTTTTATTGAATCATCACATTACACGGGGGCTGTAAAAAACAAAAGCACAATTACATACTGCATATATATAATCCCCCCTTCCACCCACATGCATTGCAGACACACACACACACACACACACACACACAAACTTACACATACATACATTTTCTCACAGATTAAGATCAGTTTGAGAGGAAAAAATAAGAAACAAACAAACAAAAAATGAAAAAATAACAAGAAACGACTTAATATAAATAAACAGGAAAACTCATCGCTATATTCATAATGATCCGAAGTATACATACATTATCATCATCATCCTCATCGTCACCATCGCTATTATTATTAACAGTAATAACAATAATAACATCAACATCTATATTTCTCTCTAATTCCTATTTCTCAGATTTTTAGAAAATGAGTATTCTGAATAGGTATTTTCGGCACATGTCTTCAGTCACTTCTACACAGCAAGACATTACACTTATCTCCGTGTATAATGTCCCCCACGGTCCCCCACGGTCACCAGAGTCATGCAGGTGGTGCGTTTGATGGATGACTCTCCAACAACACATGCATATATATATATATATATATATATATATATATATATATTAATATATACATACATACACATAACCACGCACAGATAACACACGTCAACCCGTTTCCTTTTCATCACCGTCTCACTCTGTCAGAAATGTCTCTCGTAAAATGACGGTGGCGGCGTTTCGTCTGAGCCGCGCATTCCGCATTCCGGCTGCTGACAGCGACTTCTGTGGAGGACTTAATTGCGACGCGCTTTAGGAAACGATGAAACACTCCACATCAATCAAGCGGCGGCGCGGCTTCCGACGGCAAACCCGAAACGCCGCTCTTTCCGTACAGTATTCCTCGGTCCGACGTCAAGCACCTGAACGCGCCACGTGTCGGCGACTCTTTAGACAAATGAGATGCGAGGCGTGTTTTCCGTGTCGGAGGGAAGATAACCAAACAAAGCTGCTTTGTTGTTGACGTGAATTTATTTTCGAAAAGGCAATATTAAAGTCCTGCAGCAAGTGGAGAGAAGAAAATAATGGTTACGCTGGAAAAGATCATGTTGAATACAAATTGCCACCGCCACTCAAGAGCAACCCAAGGCTACAGTATGAATAGAAATTATATAAATCAATTAAGTCCATAATTATGAGGCATGTTGGTCTGCCGTGTGGCCTGGAGGGTTAAAGCACGTAATTGCTGTTGGTCCACAAACAATGTTACCGTGGGAAAGTGGGAACCGCACAAAAACTGGGTGGAAAGTTGTGGTGAATGGGCTTTCTTCGGAGAATTTAAGAAAATATTTGAGAGAATTACAAATATTACAACACATATTGCGGTATTTAAACCCACTTCTATCTGGTGAAATATGACACTGGCTACAGAAAACATTAGCGGGGATGCAGTAAGAAAAGAGAACCAAGAACGGAAACTAATCTACGTGCAAGCAGGTGACGCCAGGCCAGGTTAACAGGTCAGATGGGATCACTGCACGAATGTTTTTAAGGCGATTAAAACGCCATCTGACTAAATGAAAGATAAGCCTAACGTCAAAACAATAACATCTCCAGAGACATTTTTCTTTTTTTTTCTTGGAATTTAGTGATTGAAAATGACCAAAAATGAGGTGAAAACATGAAATAGGGGCTGAAATCAATCTTTTTAAAGTTGTTTTTGCACAATATATCTCTTTTTACATGCATTAACATGTTTTATTTATTTTTCCATATTCATTTGCACCAATACCATAATATAGACTGCATTCTAACGGCCTGTACTGATCCATGAGTTAGCGCTGACGTATTTTCAAAAGGGAAAGCTAGCGTTAGCATCACAAACCATGAAGAAAAAAAAACGTGGCTGTTTTTTTGGCGACCGACGACCACTCGACCTCGCGTGAGTAACACCAGAGCAGGGTTCGAAAGCGTTACTTTGTGCAGCTCATTTGACGCAACCATCGGCGTCGAAAGCGGACTAAAACGCCAACCGCCGCGTGACAACCACAAGCTTTCTTAAATCCAACGTCGGCGCTGGACAAATCGCAACACAGTTTGTTTCGTTTCCCCCAAGCGCCACAAATCCTACATTCATTAGTAAAGTTTAGAAACACGTCAGTCCGGGAAGGGTCTATCGATCTTCTACTTTGCGTAAGTGTAACCGCCTTACCATTTTAGGTCATGCGAGGCTCTGGTCTGAACGTCAGCGCTCCCGTTGTTTGAAGCTAATTGAGAGGCCTATAATTGTCCAGGAGAGGCAGGCCCTGTCAGGTCACTAAATGGAAATCGTGTTTACGCTTCACGCTGAATATATTACCACAATTAGTCAGTGATAAACGGTTGAGGAGCAGCTCGCTACATGGGACTTGTGAACCTCGAGTGAAGCTGTGTGGCTCGGAAATAAAGAAGGCGACGGAACACAGCATGGAGACTTTCAGGATTAAGCTCAAGAAGAAAAAAAAAGGATGAAAACACTGAGGACAAATGAGAAAATGTGAAGGCATTCTTTAGCATATTTTAAAAGGGTGACTATGGCGCAGTTGGTGTTTGCTTTTGCCACAACCAACCAACAAAAAAAAAAACATCATCTTTAGAGCATTCAGTGTCTATTCTGTGATGTATCCTGCATGAAACCATCTACTAAATGACATTAATGCAGCAGATCTTACCTGAAAACACGGTCACGGTCAATGGCTTTTGAATAAACCCGAGGTAGGCATTGTATTCAAGTTTTATCCTCGGGTCGGAATCTGAAAACAACAAAAACTTGTTTTGTTCTTCGGCGCCGTAACTCTCAGAACTCTCCGCTCTTGTTCCCAACGTCCCAGAGTCTCTGAGGAACAAGCCGAGGGGACGATTCAGGCGAGTTTACAGAGGACTTTGAACCGAAAAGCAAAGTGTACATAGTTTTATTTTATATCCTTAAAATGAGTTGTAGTTAGTCGATATTCTGACCGCTTTAAATGTGACGACCTCATAGGGACCGGTGCGTGCAACAATTACAAATGTATACTGTTACACAAGACAAATAACAATTGTTTATTTATTCAGACATTTGCAGAGTATGTGGTATTTATAATGCGGTGCACATGGTGGTAGAGGTTGGCACAGTTAGTTTTTAATTAATTCCCAAAGTGACCAGTATCATAAATATGGAAATAAACACTGACACTGTTAAATTGACCAATTATTTATTTATTTAGTTTCTTTAGTTTCTTTTATTTAATTATTTCTTTTGCTTACTGTATTTAATTTATTTTTATTATTTTATTATTTATTTTTTTATTTAATTTATTTTTAATTTATTTTGTATTGTATTGTATTGTATTTTATTGTATTTTATTATATTTTATTCTATTCTATTCTATTCCCAGAAAATGTTGTATAAAAGCCAAACATTGTGACCTAAAAAAAAATCTCAACTCTCTGGCTATGTTTGCACACCAAAATCAACTGATTATCTGATTGCTGGCCCTCTGAATCCATTTAAATGACATGCAAACCACAAAATCTGATGAGAGTTATCAGAGGGTCCGTGATCAGAACGAAATCAGACGTTTTTTTGCTGTTTGCATGTCATTTTAATAATAATCGTACAACTCTGATTCCATGTCAGCACGTACAGTCAACGCAGCCACGGCCTTAAACATTTTATCTATGACGCTTCCCTTTTGCGACTGGGAAAGTGTTTCTAAAGCTGTGCTAGTGGCCAAGAAACGCAAGCAAAACTATTAATGTGCCAAGAGTTTGTGAGAGCTGGGACTGAGATTTGAATATCTTGCTCCTTTCACGGTTTGAAAAGCCGAAAACTTAGCTTTAAGCGAAAGTATTTGTGAATATGTGCAAGATGTAGTAGGCGAAGGTTAACTCATTTTGGACAGCATGTTATTCCAATGTCCTCTTTTAAAATTGCTTGCATTTCTACTACAATGAGCAGCTCTCTTATAGTGCAAAAGCTTCAACTCCCTGGAAACCACTTGGTGCCCCTTTTCAAGTATTATCAGTTTAACGTTGATCCTTTTAGCGCCCCGATCGTTCAGAAGTCGTTTTCCCTTAAGGACAGTTCCGCAAAGGTCTGAATATCTCCGCTCCAAACACACAGAACAGTGCATCGTGGCGAGGAATGTGGATTAAGTTACTGCAGAGGAGAGCCCCGGTTTTCTTCTCCCGGCTTTAGCCTGTGACACCTCCACAAACACAGGCGGCGCGTCGGGCTTGGTTGCGCGCGGCACCGGGGCAGATAAGTCAGCCTTACCATTATCCTATGTAAGCCTGCGGGGCCAAATTACAGCGCAGAGCTTTAAACCGCAGTGGGAGTTTGCTTAAAAAAAAAGTCTTAAGCCTCAACATAAATCCAATAATAAAACAGGAGGCAGAGGGGAGAGCAGAAAACACATTTGTAAACATAAAAAAAGTACTTTCAGGCTGCTAAAAAGCATAATTTTTCAGTTCTTAACGATTCAATAGTGAGCTGAATAGTCATGATTATAAATTCGCCTATAATCTTGACATCCCTAGTTACAGGACTCACTCGCACAGACGCTAAATTAAAAAAAACAACAACTGCACACTAGAAGATTTGAAGCTTGATTTTTTTTCCCCCCGAAGAGTTGGAAGAGGTGCGGCGCTTCTCGTAACCGATTCTTTGCCGCGGCGCTCCTCGTGTCCGCGTCGGGTACGGCTCCCAAAATTGTAAAGTTTCACAATTGTTGCCCGCGATCAGCTCTGAACGCGGCCAATCAGGGCAGTCGGACTGTGGACCAGGCTCCGTGTTGCCTGGTGACGGCTCTTTAAACGGCGGTAAAAGTCATTTATCATCACCGCTACAGTGGCTGTAACGGGCGCCTTACTTCAAGTTAATCTGCTCGGCTGTGGCCTTTACAAGCAGGGTTCTTTTTACTGTAAGAAGAGCACATGGAAAGGTGTTTTATTTAGACTCGCCGGCCGGTCGCTTGACTCGTTCGTAGCCCTTCGTTCGCAGCGAATCTTTCAAACGGCAAATATGTGGTGTCACTGTTCTTCGTGCGAGTTGAATAAGCTTCGCAAAATGTCCTCGTGTGTCACATTTTTAAATCACAGACGGTTGTAAAATCCTCGAGTTTGCAGCCGGATGTTTTTTCACGATGAAGTCAAAACTGGCATGTCGCCCATCACCCAAACCCCCAGAACAGAGTATGACGTCAAGGAGTCCGAAAAAGTCTTGCCAATCTATTGAAAACGTGTAGCCGTGATGCTTGAATTACTCAGGGGTCCTTGGAATGAACCCGAGACCAACTTTTTCTATGAACTACTGTACCTTTTTTAACAATTCAACGTCACGTAATAATTTGGCGCTTTATCATATCATTTGCTTCTAGGGACGTCACCATATCAAATGTTAGTGTCGCGATTATTGTGAGGAAAACACATCACGATTTAACGATTTTTCACGATTATTCTGTGACCAAACAACAATGAAATCGTTCATTTTCTGTGTTGTTACTCTTGTTCTCATGTGACTCTTGCTCAAGTTTGCGACCGACTTTACGGAATTAAACTTTCGGAAAGACAAAATAAAGTTGAATGTGACAAAAACAGCTGAATAAAAAAACGTTCTTTACATTTAGGTTTATTTTTGGACGATAGATTGACCAAAAAAATACTTCATTTTGCTTCTAAAATGGCCCCAACTGTTCTTTTTTTTTGTATTGCCAAAGAACTCGACCACAGCCTTGCATCGAGTCAGCAGAATTGAACCCACAACCTCCAACCAACTAAATAAAAAGGATGCGCTTGTAATTAGACACTCATCTCATCCTTTCGGTTTGGTTCTCCGATGCTGCAGCCCGTCCAGCCGCTCGATAATTCCCAGAAGAGATTCTTCCAGAGAAGGGTTTTGCCCAAGGACACAACAAACAAAAAAAAAAACCTTCCCAAGACGCTCATTTCTTCTATATTCTGCTTCCTCCATTTTATTAATTTCATTTTTACTGCTTATACTGTCGTGCGGCACCAGAAACCAATTAGCATCAGAGAGCAACAACAACTTTATCGTTTTTAATAGGACCCTTTGTGCATATTAAAAAAAAAGTGTGTGGTTGTGTTATGGCAAAACCGCTTTTATAAACAAATTCATAAACAGCAGAGTGTTAAGTTTATCCTTTCGCACTGACCGGCGTCGTCGTAACTTAAGCCACGTTGTGCCGCAGGTGTGCCCTATCCCAAATGAAGTATAAAACCCAATCATAAAAGCGCACCGAGTTTGGTGGGAGGAGAGTATCGGAATGAATTCACTTCTCCTCGTCCTTTTTTTTTTTTTCTTTTTATTGCCGTCAGCATCTTCTCCGCCTCGTAACTATGATGTGCTGACAGCTTTACAGGCGTCGTAATTTAAATTTATTCCTGCCAGCGCATTGATTCTCACGCCACTCCAATGTCGCGCGCCGATGGCACAAGTCCATTACCGTTTATCGATCTTGTTGTTTTTTTTTTTTTCCTTTCCCCAACCTCACAACCAGAGCCATTAATATCCCCCCCAAAAAAAAAACACTAACAAACTGCGACGTTTTTACAGCAGTGGCATTACGGGATTAAAATAGTGCGGCTCTGTCCCGTCGGGCCAAATGAAAATGTGCGAGTGGAGACAGGCGCGAGATGAAGAGCCCCGTATCTGTGCGAGGGGAACGCAGCGCTTGGCAAATGGAGGCTGATGTCATTCTGGAAAGTTTGCAGCGAGGAGCAGGCGCTGTAAAACTCCAGAAGAAAGCATATGCTGGGTGTGGTTAATATATTAGCGCGCGCCGTTTTAGCTGGCTTTCTGTTTTCATTTGTAATATTAGACGCTCAAACCATCCTCAGACGTACAGCTCAGTATCAGTTCGACCAGACTCCATCTTCCTGCCCGAGATGTACCGTAAAATTCGGACTATAAGCCTCTACTTTTTTCACGCGCTTCGAAACTTGCGGCCTATTCACCTTATTCCGGAAGCCCCTCTGAGCGCCGCCACACGACGTAATCCTTCTTCCGGTTGCATGAGCTAACACAGGGCTGCCGACCTTCCAGAGAAAATAAGTTCGACACAGACTAAAAAGCAGGGAATCGGTGCATTGATGACTTGTTGGTCACATGAACATTGGATATATTTCACACAAATCACAAAACATGTTTTAGCGGTGATACTTTACCCTCGTTCTCCATTTCAACCAACGGTGTTCCCGCTGGACCGGAAGCGCCATTACAACGGAAGTGCCGATACACGGGGGAAAAGAGGAACGAGGCGGGCGGGGCAGAATAAGGTCAATACAACAAGTTTTTGCTTCGCTAACAGCCTCTAGGGGGCGCTCTAGCAGGACGCTCTGACTCGCTCTTGCTCACTCGCTAAGCTAACAGGGGGCGCTCTAGCAGGACGCTCTGACTCTCTCTTGCTCACTCGCTAAGTACAATCGCGGGAGCAGAGCCAGACGTGGAGGGAGACAGACGCAGGTAAATCAGCTCACACAGAGAGCTCAAAGACTGCTCAGATGTGTTCTCTGCAGCTTTAAAATGCTACGTGTTTAATTGCGATCCGGCGTGTAAATATCCCATGATGCAACGTACACACCAGCGGCTTATACACAAGTGCGGCCTATACTGTACATGCACAAATTGATTTATTTATCCTTGTTAATTTGGTTGGTGCGGCTCAATAGAGAAAGAGAAATATTCATCGCAAATTCTATAAATGTTGCCTCACAATGGCAGCAGTTAGAACATGTATTTTCATCTCTAGAGGAAAATAAATAAATAAAATCTCCTCAACAAAGCGCACACTGGCAAAATGAACAACTGTTATATTACACAGCTGGAAAAAAAATTGAATAATAATAATCATTATGTCAAATGTAATTCTGTAATGATTGTGTTTGCATTTGCGTTGGTTAATGGATTGTAACTATACTTTTGATATATATTTCAGTTTCTACGGAGAGGGCGGGTGCTTCTCTAAAGTTTGCGCGCGATGATGACGACTTCTCAATCAAATCATGTGTTATTGTTGCATTGTATCATCAATAAATAAATAAAAAAAGTTGCGTAAGGCAACCAAAGTGTAACGAAATAATGCCAAAAACAGTACTTGAGCTTCTAGTCATATTGATTGAAAAATAAAAAATAAAACAACTTAGAAACATTTCATGGGGTAATATATTCTTTACATGTCCACCCAACAACTATTGATCGGACCTTGACTGCTGCATGTGAAAGAGGTTACCGTAAACTGCAGCCAATATTTCCCATAAACCTAAAACAATCGCTTCAAACACCACACACAAAAAGAAAAAAAGAACGGTTTAATTTCGCCCAGCCTGCCCACATTTTCACCATTCTATCCGAGTTGGTTTCGAGCTACAATCTGCTCTGTACAAAAGGCTGTTCAAGGACAATGAACGTTTTAAACACTCCATTGCCTCAAACTAGTTTTAAAACTTTTACAATCATTATTCTTCAGATTTGTCTCCCTCCTGTTTCTATAACTTCTCCCATTTACCTCCAATAGCTCCTTACTGTGTGATTTATTACCATCCGCGCACTGTAAAAAGCTGGCGAAATGAGGCTTTTAGGGTTGGGGTTCACGCGACACCGTGAGAAGAACGCACATCGTTTACAACAGAGCTCGGGGGACGCGTCAGAATCCGTCAGATTGTGCACGTCATCGCGAGCTGGTTTATTGTGTATTTGGGGTGTTCGGGATTCGTTCGGTTAATCGATAATTGTGATCATTCAGGTTTTTATTAACGTCAACGCCATCAGGACAATAAGAACATGTGTTTGTGAGGCGTCTAAGCTATTAACGGACTCGGGGAACAGCAAAAGCCTTCACACATTTAGGCGTAAACACATTATATAACTAAGCATGAGCTATAAACGCGCAAGACAATTATACTTATCAACCAAGGCTGTAACAACGTCTTTGTTTTTAGTTTCAAGCCTCTTTAATAGCATCTTAGTGAATATTTCAGGTTTGACTTTATAATTAATCTGGGAAATGTACCAGTATTACTTACATCCCACGCCTTTTTGAGCAAAGATAATCGTGTCAAGAAAAAATGTAAATATGATACACTCAAGGTGACTTCTTTCTCTTCTTCTTGTATCTGAATTCTACACACAATAAATGTATGATAATATTCCCTGATCAAGTGCTCGAAATAAAGAAACGCACTGTTTAATTAAATCTATTGTACAGTTTAACTGGCTGTTTAACTTTATTTTTTTATTCAGAAAGTTAGATTTCATAAAGCCGGTCATAAATTTGAGAAATAGTAATGCGTGTAGGACACTGGAATTAAAGAAAATGTAATATTTCAATTAAATGTCATATTGTTTGGTCATGAGTAACCGTCATGTTTTTATCGGCGCAATAATCGTAAAATGTGACATCGCGACATCACTATTACACATGAACGTATTTATGCAATTGCTGGGCCTTTTTACATGAAGAGCAGAACAAAACAACATCAAACAGGGGGATTTCTTTTTTTTTTTTTTTTTTAAATGCAACGTGCCAAGGAATTAACTCCAAAGAACACACAGGAGACAAAACATTAACCTGTGCAGCCCCACTACAAACCGCCTTTGTTCTCTCCTTCCCACACAGGAGTTAAAATTTGGAGTCCAGCCAGTTCTGGAAGGCACCGGCAGCCACCAGGGAAAGGGATGAAACACCAGGCTTCACAATGCACCAAATAACAACACAATAACGCTCAGCAGTTATTAAATAAACCCAAAGTTGTTTGTTAAATTGGCGATTTCATCAGAACTAAACGACTCAGCTTCCTATAGAAGACGCTCAATCATTTAGCAGCTCGGCTAATCCGGGACGATTTGAGGGACGCCTGTATTTTTTCTTCCCTGTGGTCATTACTTTGAGGAAAAAAACACAAATTAAGAATATCAAAGACGGTCTTGACTAGGTCCAACCAATCTACCTCATTTAGGTGGTGGTCAAAGCCTTTGTTGAGTGTGCAAACCTTTTCGCTGTTTTATTTTAGTGATTAAATAGTGTGTAAAACTAACTTTTAAGTTGAAATATTGCATTTTGTCCGCTTCTGGTAAACATCTACTGACCACGAAACATTGTATGTACTTTAAAATGAGCATTGGGATTCATTTGTATGTGATGGAAGGTCTGATTTGTCAGAATTCCGGTTGGCATCGCCGAGTCAAGTGATCAGATTGGCGCAACGTGCAGAAATAGAACATTTTGTGTCTCTGAATGTCTATGTTAAGTTTAGGCAAAGGGTTTTTGAGGTTATGGCAAGGAAAGTGCTAAAGGTTAGGTTTTAGTTCAATTGAATTATGCTAAGAAAAATGGTTCATGCTTAGTTAACATGCCAGCAGCAGTAACTTTAAAGAAACAAAAGGGTCACCAACAAGGATCATCTCATCTTACGCCACTATATAAAATGTAAAACAGTCAAGAATACAACTTTATTTAGGTATTTCCAAAGAATGAGAAGTTTAGCAATCAGAGCTATGTCATCGCTACAAAACATGGCGTTAACCGCTTGGATTTCCAAGCTCCACCGGTTCTAAACTAGGTCTTTAACTGGAGTATTTCAAGTCCAAACAGGGCAAACCAGGTCTATAATTGGACAACGCCATGACAACATCAACTCCAGCCAAGAAAATACACAAAGAGTGATGATCGTGTGGATAAAACACCAGTTGCCCGAGATTTATGGACGTACGCTCTTTACATTGCCAACGTACTGCGGATCGGACCCCAACAAGGCTCATCTCATCTTACGCCACATTATAAAACAGTCAAAAATTCAAGTTTATTCACGTCTGATCATACAATAAGAAGTTTAGCAACCAGAGCAATGTCATCGCTAACGTCCCTCCACAAAATCAGGCACTAACCGTTCGGATTTCGAGCACCACCAGTTCTAAACGAGGTCTTTAACTGGAGTATTTCAAGTCCAAACAGGTTAAACCAGGTCTAAAATTGGACTATGCCAAGGCAAAATCAACTCGAGCCAAGAAAATACACAAAGAGAGATGAACATGTGGATAAAACGGACTCTAAATTCAGCAAACACCAGTTGCCAGAGATTTATGGACGTAAGCTCTTTACCTTGCCGACGTACTGCGGATCGGACCCCATGTACTCCTCCAACACGAAGAACTGGTTCCAGACCCAGCCACGCTTGACCCTCTGCATGGCCCCCGACACCCCATTCTTCCCCGGGGTCTTGGGTTTGGCCTGGCCCCCCCTGCCCCGGTTCAACAGCGACGCGGTGGGCAGCCGAAAACAGGAGATTTCGTGGGACAGAATCCAGAGGAACAGGAACAGGCAGTTCCTCGTTAGCATTGGGTGATCCGTCGGGTGCACGTCCCCAAAATGAAGCTAGGTGGTGACGCCAGGAAAGCCACGTTGGAGGGTGGTGGTGTCAAAATGGTCGACAGGTGAATTGTAGAAAAGAGGAGGTGTCCCAGGGCAGACGTGACAGCAGAGGAGAAGGTTTGGAGTTATGTTCTTGTGGAGGTCATCACCTGGAAAACAAGAAATTGGAACGTTTTAGAGGTTGGGACGACGATAAAGTAAGTCAAGCATAAAATATTATAAAAGATAAGTTCTAATTTTGTGGTTGGATACAGTCGTACCATTAATAAAAGAGATGAGTTAAAAAATGTGAAGACTTTTGATTATGTCCTTCGGAAATACTGTAATTGAGATAAAAACACTGCCAAAAAGTTGCATTTTTAATTGTTCTTGCAGAACAATTAAATGAGAAAAAAATAAAGCTCTTTGTTCTTCGGTTTACACATTGTCATTTCACAGACTGGAGAAATTTGGACAATGTGACAAAAGTGAAAATTAATAAACTTTTTAGGTTTAACTGCTGCTTGCTCAATTCTTAATTTTTTGTGAAATAAATAAAATAAATAAAATAAATAAAATAAATAAAATAAATAAAATAAATAAAAAAATAAATAAAATAAATAAAATAAATAAAATACAGCAGCACGGAAAAAGCAGAACATGAGATTACAGAGGTTCATTGTGTCCAAAATGGTAAAGTAAAAACCCTACGCAATATTCATTTGGGTCACCGGTGGGAGAGTTTAAGCTAATGGAGCTCGGGTGAGTAACGACTCTGCCACCGCTTCTGCTCTGATCAGGACAAACCATTGAATCACTAATGATCCTCAGGTACAGCAGGTCCCAGCCTCCCTCTGGCCATCGACCAACCCCACCAAACTTCCAAGAAACTCCCCGTGAGAGAATACCCGAAACCAAACCTGACAAAAAGGATTAATAGGAATTGCACATGTTTGAAGATAATGAAAACCTGCGATTCATGCCAAAATGTAGTCATTTGGGTTGATGAAACGACCACGTAGCCATTCTCTGATTAATTGCACACTGTATATTTTGTTAACGGCTGGCACAGTAAACAAGTTATGTGGTGAGTTGGGCAGATTTTCACAACGGGATGTAACAATAACAAAGAGATCGTGTGTAGCATCATCAAATATATCACAATATATCAAATTACGTGTTTTGTTTTGTTACTGCAGAAGCCAAAAAAAATAAAATAATGTTCTCCATTTCAGTGCAGACGGCATGAGGAAATAACTGTTATTAAGCACTTTTATGTGGAATTTATTCGCATTATGACAGAAGTGAAGTCTTGTCAAGGCATTTTAAATGGAAAAAAATCTTCAATTCTGTTAGGCTCTTCAAAATATTGCACTGGTGAGATTTTTGACATTGTTAGATTAAACCGGACACTCAAGTTGTCTCACCTGAGGACACGATGACAGTGTTTGCCGAGGATGAAAACTGAACCGGCAGCCGTCTGGTCAAAGATCGAGTTCTGACTGACGTTGTCCCTTTATGTCTGCAATTACTTTGGATGCGTTCACAATCGCAACGTCAGTAATGGGACAGAACCCGGGCTGGACCAGGACTTGGACGGGGCCAAACAAAGCTAAAACCAAGCTAGAACCCAGACGAAGCCAAGACAAAAACCCAAGCTAAAACCAAGACGAAACCCAGACGGAACCCAGACGAAACCCAGACGAAACCCAGACGAAACCAAGACGTAACCCAGACGAAACCCAGACGGAACCCAGACAAAACCCAGACGAAACCCTGACGAAACCCTGACGAAACCAAGACGGAACCCAGACGAAACCCAGACGAAACCCAGACGAAACCCAGACGGAACCCAGACAAAACCAAGACGAAACCCAAACAACCAAGACGAAACCAAGCTAAAACCCAGACGAAACCAGACTAAAACGGAAACCCAGACGAAACCAAGACGGAACCCAGAAAACCCAGACGAAACCCTGACGAAACCCTGACGAAACCAAGACGGAACCCAGACGAAACCCAGACGAAACCCAGACGAAACCCAGACAACCAAACCCAGACGAAACCCAGACGAAACCCAGAAAACACCAGACCGAAACCCAGACAGGAACCAAAGACGGAACCCAAGCTAAAACCAAGACGAAAACCAAGCTAAAACCCAGACGACAAGACGGAACCAAGGCTAAAACCAAAACGAAACCAAGACGGAACCAAGACAAACAAAAGCACCCCAGACGAAACCCAGACAACCCAAGAAACCAACCAGACGAAACCGACGAAACAAAAAGCTAAACCAAGACAACCCAGACAAATAAAACCAAGCTAAACCCAAGCTAAACCCAAGACGAAACCCTGACGAAACCAAGCTTAAACCCAGCAGAAAAACCCAGCTAAAACCCAGCTAAACCCAGTGAAACCAAGACGAAACCAAGCTAAACCCAGCTAAAACCCAGACAAAACCCAGACAAAACCCAGACAAAACCCAGACAAAACCAAGACGGAATCAAGCTAAACCCAAGCTAAAACCCAGACGAAACCCAGACAAAACCATGTAAAAAAGCATTCAGTGATTCTTATATTTTCCCCCCGTTTCTGCACCCGTTGGACCGTTAACATGCCTTCCTCGTTACAAAACTCCATACAATTTCTGTTTTGGAGCCACCCACTGCGCCACAGCTTTGCTCACCCCGCTCCTGTCTGCTGATTGATAGAAATGAATTCTGTCTGAATTATGAATTAGCATTGCCTTTTTGATATTTTTTTTTGGGTTTGGTTTTGCATCATAAACCTTAGCTCGGCGTGTTCCCATCAAAGCCAGTGAAATAAAGTTTAATCTTTTCAGAAAACACTCCAAAAACGTGTCCACGGCTCCGCGCTCGCGAGGCGGCAGATAAAACCTCCGCATTGACACTTCATATTTCAAATTGACATGTGTAGTGTATGAGATGTCAGCGCGAAGCGGCGGCGCACAATGATTTCTTCAATATTCCCGGCCCTTTTCCCGAAAAAAGAAAAAAAAAAGAATCTTCTGACACGAGGCGAGTCAGGGGGAGACGGTTCCACTCGCCACTCTGACAGTCGTAATAGGGCGCAACATGTGGCTACGTCCATGTAATTCTGACGCCGGGATTGAATGATTAATGTGCTTTTTTTTTTTGTCTTTATTTTTCTTTCTTCCTTTTCATCACAGTGTGTAGCCGTCGCTGTTGTTGTTGTTTTGGAGCTCGTTAATACCGTCGTTCAGCCATGTGATTGTCTGGAAATGCCATGATTATATGCAAATGTCTACCTTTGCAGCAACAACAAAAAAAATAAATGATGTAGCGACCAAAGAGAGTAGAAGCATGATGTGGGGTTTTGTGGGATATTTCTTGGAGGATATTAATACTGCGATGTAATTGTTTGTGTTACCTTATTGCAAATGTTTAGTGTAACGCGTTTTAAAACAGCAGTGTTAAGTACAAGTTGAAAAAGGGGCAGATAACGTAAGTTTGCTCTTCTTTCTGCTCCTTTTCATGAATTCTTTGTTTAAAATGTATGTCACTGATAATGTATTTTATATGTCATGAAATAAATACAATAAAATAAATAAGATGAAGTAAAATAAATAAGATGAAGTAAATAATATAAATAAACATATATAAATAAATATAAATGAATAATATAAATAAATCGTATTTAAATAATAAATCCTATTTAAATAATACATCATAAATAAATTAAATAAATTAAATAAATTAAATAAATTAAATAAATTAAATAAATAAAAATTACATACAAATTACATAAATTACCGTATTTTCCGGACCTTTAGCCGCTCCCCTATATAAGCCGCATTTGCTCTATTTTTAAAAAAACGATAATAAAACAATACATAGGCCGCACCTTTTGTATAGGCCGCAAAACTCTTTCCTTGACTTTTGGCATCGCATGAGCTCGTCCCGCTGTCCCTCCAGCGTGCTCTCCCTCCAGCGTCTCACGTACATTCATTGATGTTAAGCTTGCGTGCAGCCGCGCGGTTTCCTAGCAAGATCGATGGCCTTCAGCTTAAAACTTGCTTCATACGAACTTCTTCGTTTGGGTTCCATAATGATGCGGCAAGAATTTTGAAAATAATTTATAGTTGGTAATTTGTCGTCCGTGTTCTATTTGCTAGCTGAATAAAAAAGCAACATCTGCTTCTTTGCTTAACTTTTCTGTAGTTTTGATTCCAATTCCGGTTAGTTCGCCCCTAGCGGTGAAAGAAAAAAACCACAGAAAAGCCGCAGCCTCTAAATAAGCCGCATGGCTCTAAACATCTGACAAAAGTAGCGGCTAATAGCCCGCAAAATACGGTAAATAAATTAATACGCTAATCTTTCAGCTTGGTACTCCTGACAAGGGCTGCACAATACACAGATAAAGTATTGATAACTCGGAATTAGCTGATGCACTTGTAAATATCTCAACAAACTTTCAACAAATTGAAAGTGTCAACAACAACAACAACAACAACAACAACAACAACGCAGATTTTATTCAAGATCTTCCTTATTCGGCCTAAATTATCTTTGATTTAATCTTGGTTTCGTCTCTGCCAAGTGTTCATTTTTGACACATTAAGGTACGAACATATTTGTTTTAATACGACTTAAATTGGTATGTCAAAATGTATGGTAACACCCCACTGACACTGATATTGCAAGCATTTAAAAGCCATATTGCAATCATTTCCTATATCGTGCACACCTACACCAGACCCAGAAAAAATAAAATAGATCAAGAGAAGTTGAACGATCGTGTCTTTGGTTTACTTAAGTTAACAGCAACTAAGTTTAAACAAAGTATGTAAAGACTTTTCTGATCCGCCACCCGCTTGTTTCCATGAAGATGCCGTTGCTTTCCCTGGAATGTTCCGCAGTGTGCTTAAAACCAGTCAATCTTCCACGGAAGACAAGCGGTTGACACCATCAGGCCACGTCACAGGTCACATCCGTGGAGTGGTGCCAATGCATGTTTTTCATTTTTGAGCAATGAAAACAACCGTAATGAATGGCAGAAAATGTGTCAAAAAGGAGGTAATCTGGACACAGTTTCTGAAATCAATTGTCAACGCGATGGACGTGGTTTGAACATGTATTCTCTCCTGAGCTCAAATCTGTCCCTGTCCAAAGAGACGGAACTGAAACTGGCCTGGAGAAGAAGTCTGTTCGTTCCAACTCGTACAGCTTGGGTCGTCAAGGCCTTTTGAGGTCAGGCCACCGCTCTAACAATGAATACAATGCAAGATTTATTTTGTTTACGTTCCAGAAAAAAGCAACAACTCCAGGAGACAAGCAAAATGACCGACCCCTCAACATAAAAGTTACATAATGCAACTCTGAAGAAGCGCGATAATGAAGAAAACTGAAATGAATCGCTGTTGGGGTTTTTTTTTTTTCGTCAAAATTCAGTCTCCAACCGTGCACACTTCTTCATTGATATTCTTCCTCTTAAATCAAACATGTATCGATTCTTAAAAGCCAGAAGTCAAAATCTTCAACTTTTTTTTTTGTGGGAGCCGTTTCCAAACATCCCACGCATTTGACAGGCCTCTCCAGCCCTCAGGCCACTTATTCTTCCTCCGGACTTAAGCTGTCCGTCTCTTTCTAGGCATTGGATCAGAAAACCTTCAAATCACATCACTATCTAAAAAAACAAAAAAAAACAACAACAAAAAAACTATGGGAAACTGGTGGTCCATTGTGTGGCTAATTGTGACAAATGATACATCCGTTAATAGCTACAATTTGGATCAATTTAGAGGAGATTAGGCCTGACACTGGCTGGGACGATTGCAATCAATTTAATAATTTAAGCGCTTTAGATGGATCGATTATGAGGGTTGTACTGGGAGACGTGTGGCGGGGCGCGACCTGGACCACCGCCGCGCCACGAAAACAAAAAAACCAAAACAAAACATTGCGCTGCAGCAATAAAATGACCTAATTGCACCGATATTTTGATTTTTTTACTGGAAAACGTTGGCAATAAATACAGATCCGAGATGTTTTCTTGAGTCATACCGCTGAAGCTATTCCGTTATGAAAGCTCGAAAAACAAATCATGGCTTTTGGGTCATTATTAGAATACAAATTGGGATATTACAGGCAAACGCAAGATGGTGATATGCTCTCGCTGCTGCACAGTGCGGAGAAGAACTAGTTTTGATATTGCATGAAAATCAAATGCAACTGAAACAAAACTTACTTTTTTGAGCTTCTAACCATGTTTTAGCGCCGTTCTCTGATCTAACACATACCTGGAGTTGCGCTTTGCTTCATTCACGCTTGTTTCAATTCATCTCTGCTCGTTCTCTGCGCCTCAAAAAGCACTCCGTTTCAAATTTCCCCACGTTTGCGACGTCAGAGGCAGAGCTCTGGGAGGTCTCCTGTGCCCGTTTTCAAGTCCGTAAATCATCGCCGGACTCGTTCTGAGCGTTTCGGCCTCAAATCGTGTGCTTGCATTAGCATGTCGGGGCAATACACAGTAGTTTGTGTTCATTTCCGTGTGGTAAATGAGTGGTAACGATGAGGGAATAACTCACTGGTAGAAAGTCATGTGGCTTTTAAGTTACATTATATTAAATTCTAAATCGTGAGATACTTGAGTTTAAAGGCTAATAACAATACAAATAATGCATAATCTGTGTTCATATCATATAAATGTCAGGTTTATGGCATCATTAAAAGTATGGACCAATCAGAAATGACCAGTCCATCTAATACTGACCCGGGGCAAGTCACTACACACTGTTACCCAAGTGTGTGTTGAGGAGAATAAGTAAATGTGGTGTCTGAGTGCAAAAGATTAATATAAAAATAAAAAAACAAAAAAAACAGTTAGTTACTTCGTTAGTTACTTTATTCGAACATAAAACAAAATAAATGAAGTAGAATAGTATTTCTAGCAACACATTCACTGTTTTGGTGATTACAATTTGTGTATTTCATATTAAGTTTGTGCAGGATGTGGTTTAACAAAAAGAAATACTTAAAAAAGAATGATCCAAGACGCTAAACTGCTCAAAATAATAATAAATCCAGGGATGAAAAGCAAAACAAAAGGGACTTACAGGTAAAGGACACAACCGACGCGGACAAGACATTGCCAATTGACCAACAAAGGTGAGACATATTTGGGTAATCAACAGACAGGAAGTGAAAGTGACAAACAAGCACACGAGAGTCATGTCAAAATAAAACACATGAGGACATGAACAGGGTAAAAACACACTCATCAAAAACACATAAAGACACATAAAAACAAGAAACTAATGACAATACTGTTGATAAAATGTATTTTGTTCTCAAAAAAGTGTAATAAATGGCAGAATATCATGAGCAAAGCATATCGATCATCACATGTATCGCAGAATCATAACATTGTTGTATCGTGGGCCAAGTATCGAGTATCGTATCGCATCGTGAGGGACCCTGTGATTCCCTGCTACTCAGCCGTCCGTTTTAGCCCGTTCAAACCCAATGAAAACCACCCTTAGATTAGCCAATCCCCATGTTGACCGCCATTACCTTTTTACCTATCGACACTTACCTAGTATTGAATCAGAGCGCAAACCCACATTAGCAACAAAGGCAGCATGCAGATTGTCCGCAGAGAGCCCCCCCGTCTTCCTGCCGCGAGTTGTTAGGGCTAACCACTCCGCCTATTCGCCTGCGAGGCTGCGATATCATTATGCCTAATGCAAAAATCAAACCTTCTGAAGCCGCCGATCGATTTCCGAGCGAATACTTTCACTGCATTGTGGCTATTCTCACCTCCTCTCGACACGGCCCGGGATTAGACACTTAATTGCTCCGAAAAACAAGAGAAGATGGAGCTGATGGAGATGAAGAATGGCCCTAAATGATCTCCGCACCTGCTTTATTGTGGCTGGCTCCGTAATGCACTCGGAGGCTGTACAATAATGGGAGATAAGCGCGCCGCTAATTTCATAAACACGGCCCCCATCGACATCAGCGCCTTTTGATTAATCATCCCGGGCCGGTTTGGAGCGGCCATGTTGGAGGATCGGCGTGTACGGGGGGCTGTGTGAGGGGAGGGAAAAGCACGGCGCACGTGACCGTTATCAAAGGCAAAGCAGGTGTGCGGATTAAACCTCAACAAGAGATACAACAGATCGACGGTGAGGGATTTTAGGGATTGAAATAGGAATCAAGCATTAGATAGATCTGTCATAGAACCGGTTTTATGTTTACCTGTCTCTGTGAAGTAAAAGTAAAAAGCATCCATGACTACTTAAATACAGAGCTTTTGCTTTTGTACTGAGTTAGTGATTAGTCAATTGAGCAAAACTTTATCCCTGACAGTGTCTTTTCTGATCATTTATTTGCCTAGTTTAACCCAAAAAGGCTTTTTTAATTTCCAAACAGACCAGTGCTTCATGGGTTTCGTGGTGCAGAATAACAAGTGCCCATACGGTATAATCTTTCTTCTTTTGTGAACAATAATGTGTATCAAAATAAGAAAAATATATATAATCATGGACCACAAACGCATAGAACAACGCTGCATCGTCTCAGAGCTCAGAGAATATGCAGATTGTGGTTCAAAACGATTTATTGAGCACTAAACTGTTTAATTAATCAGGCTTTGAATAATAGAACTAATAAACGACTTAAAAATGAGTGAATGAGTAACTAATAACGGTTGTATTTTCATTTTGGCAGCAGTACTTGTAATAGAAAACATTTTCACTACTTTTAATTGAGCACACAGTTTGCGTTCCCTTTCCATCAGAGAGAGAGGAAAAAATAAAATACATTTATATTATGATGGTTATTTAGTGTGCTCCAGGCCTTTTGTGGGGAAGAACAAGAACCCATCAAGAAAAACGGATTTATTTTATTTTATTTTATTTTGTTTTATTTTTGTTTTGTTTTATTTATTATTGATTGCATTGTATTTATTGTATTTATTTTAGTTATTATTGATTGTATTGATTGTGTTTATTTTTTTTAAATTATTTTAGTTATTATTGATTGTTTTATTTATTTTATTTATTTTATTTATTTTATTTATTTTATTTATTTTATTTATTTTATTTATTTTATTTGTTTTATTTATTTTATTTATTTTATTTATTGATTTGTAATGATTGTCTTTTATTTTATTTATTTTAGTTATTATTGGTTTGTATTGATTGTCTTTTATTTTATTTATTTTATTTATATATATTTTTGAGCACAACATGCAATCACAATAAAACATGTCTTCTTCGCACAGCCCTCGTGTCTCTACAACCGTTCCGTGCAGCAGAAACACAGCGTTCTGGCACAGAAGCGACTGACGCTGCCGCTTACGTTGATGCTTTCGCGGGCGAACTGCACTTCCACAAGACGAGCGCTGACAGGACACATGTAGAGCCGTTTCATCCACTCGCTCCGCCCGCGTCACAGCAGAACCTTAGAGTCCAGAAGGATCAGAACACTTCTCCTCTGTGGATTTGTCAGGAGCTGCTTTGACACGGGTCAGACACGCCGTCCCTGGTAGGTCGGCGCTCATTTAGCCAAGACATAATGGAAAATGACTGCGCCCATAATTTGTGTGAAATCACGCCTTCCCCTCACTGGAAATGCATATTTGATGAGACAAGTTCATTTGCATGTGTCCAGATCTGACCTGCACGTCCAATACGGCCGAGAGTTCTGAGAGTCCATCCTCCCTCATGCGCTTTACCTCCAATTCTTAAAAAAAACACTACTGCAAACGTACGTATTGTAAACAGATTTGCAATATACAGTATCCATGTAACGAATCCAAGAATGTCATTCATTTCATAGCATTTTTGATGATATTTTGTTCTTTGCTGAGGACAATTATTCTATTTTTCTTTTAATCATGATATAATTATTGCAGTCTTTAATAATTGTAACGACGCAAATTACGATTTTGTTCTAATATATATTGTGCAGCCTTGATTCTTTAATAGTAATTTAATAGTATTAATCAACAATTAGGAGCAATTTCTTCACAAGCAAATAAACAAAATTAAAAGTACAAGTCTTGTATTTTTAAGCACCTGTAAGATATCTATGTTTATTGCCATGTTTTGCAACGTTACCAAGCATTCATCTCCAAGGAAATCTCCCCTTGTCCTCGTTATTGTCGTTCACATGTTGTAATGCTGAATTATCGGCGACCGGCAACCGTTATAAATAACAAAAGAATCAAATAAATAAATGCTTTTGACAGGACTCTGACTCTGTTTTTCACACTTCATCTTCAATAATCAAAGAGCATATGGCGAGACAGCGCACATTACCACCCACCAGGGGCCCCCGCAGAGCGATATTAGGCTTCAAGGCGGCCGTAAACATGACAAACACACACAAAGCAGAAGTGGAAGAGCGGGGAAACTGTGTGAGTCATCTGCATCCGAACAGACGAGTGGGAAGAGAAGACACGTCGTCGTTAAGACACTCACTTTTCTCATCACAATAATGCACGGTCTGTGAGCGCCACAATGACTCTGGGGTTTTCTGCTGGAGGGGCTCGTCTCCATGGAGATATTACTGTGGGGATGGGGTTTCCGCAGGTATCCAAAATGTAAACGATATTTGGCACCGATATATTCTATTCCTGTACAGCCCTAGTGTGTGCGTGTGTGCCCACGTGTCATGTGACTTTTCAATTAGTAAAAATGGAAATAGAAGAGCAATGTGTATAATTTATGTCAACAAATGATTTTATATCCCAGATAAATACATGTTGTTATTATTCTTATCTATATCTGAAATATACTACAACGTAATATACATTTGTGGCCCTTGCTATATATTTATTTTGTCTCATCAAATATCGATTATAGGCCACAGCAACAAGACACATATCGGATATAGGTATCGGCTTTACAAAAAAAAAGATTTTTAAAGGTTGCCTCTCCACAGATCTGACCCGTAACTTGGCCTGTAGTGTCACCTGCTTGTCTCTTTGGAGATATGCATGTTTACAACATATTTTGTTTTTGATAATGGGCTGATTTTCTCTTTTGGATTCCATTGGCTCCGCCCACACTCGTCCTGATTTGGTCCTGATTTGGTCCCGATTTGGTCCTGATTTGGTCCCGATTTGGTCCAGTTTTGGTCCAGTTTTGGTCCCGTTTTGGTCCTGATTTGGTCCCGTTTTCGTCCCGATTTGGTCCAGTTTTGGTCCTGATTTGGCCCGTTTTGGTCCCGATTTGGTCCTGATTTGCTACGGTTTAGCCTTGATGAAGACCGTGAACAGGACTAAAATAGTTGGTTAAAATTGTTGTTTAGTTTCAGTTTTGACTTGGTCAAAAGTGTGAACGCAGTCTTACTTTTCCTTCAGCACCAAGCCACAAACATTACAAAGAATGAGGGATTACACCGACATTACAAAGATGTTTTAGAATTAAAGAATTATACAAATAATGAGGGAATGACACGGCGAGATAAACAAAAGCTAGCTTGCCTCCGTTACTAATGCCGTCTCACAGTTGTAACGATCGTTATTTGACAGCACAAATGATCAGAATGAGTCCGATGATGATTTATGGACTGACGAGAGTGTTTTCGACGCTCGGAGGGGAAGATCTTTCTAAACAGGATTCATCAAACTGGTGTGAATGAAGCTAAATACAACTCCAGCTATGTTTTTGATGGGAACAATGGTGACCATGGCAAAGATCTGGAGGTGGGTCCCAAACCCTAACCCACATTGTAAAAGCTCAGCGAAGTCGATTTATTTATGTACGTGTCCTTTAACGATCAAGTTCAGCGGTTGATTGCCTTAACTTACTGACTTGAAAATATCATCGCCAGCATCCTGTCATCTGCGAGAGGAACATAATTAAAACTGAATCCTCAAAGCCCCCACTGGCCCCCGGAGCTTTAGGCGCCTGGCATTGTGCTCTGTGCTCTCGCCGTCTGTGTGTATGACAAATGTTTGGAGTTCCAAGTCTGTCACCAAGGAGCAGACCGCTGACCTTAATTCAACTCTGCGGCCCTGACTGATGAAAAAATATCTTCTGGCCCCAACCGGCAGACGGGAAATCTCTGTGAAGACATTGTTTTGCGCGGCTGAGGCCAAGAGCAAACTCCAATACAATGGGGAGCCTCGAGGATAGATAGAGCGTAGGAGGTGAGGTGCGGTCGCTAATGAAATTGGGACGAGCATCACAGCTGGCTGGACGAGCTAACAGGACGCGGAGATGGAATGAAAAAAAAAATGAAAAAAGAAAGAACTAATAATAATGATGAGGTGTTTAGAATGTGATTAAAGAACTGGAATAAAGGCCATTTTAATTATACAAAAGACAAAGCGCTTCACGGCAGAAACGTCGGTGAAACGTCTTGACTAAAGCGGCAACAAACAATTCTTGTAGAAGTCGATTGGTTTTTCGGCAAGTTCTATTGTACATTACGATTTTTCATCAAGTTTCATCAAGATCAAGTACATTTTCAACCAAATAATAGTTGATTTATGGTCACTGAAGGCTTCTAGATTTCTAGATTGATTTAAATCTGAAATTGTTTATTATTTTATTAACATTTTGACTCAATGGTGCAGCCGTCTTTGTTATAAAATAAGGTATTTTGGCATATGTTTTAGAGTTTGTATAGTCCAGATAATTACGATTAATAGTTGATGAATCCAACTTTTTTTGTGTGTTTCAGCACACTTTTGTTGGTTGAAGAGATTCTGAGGCACAATAATACCAAATACAAAAAAAATGTTACTTACAAAATGTGGTAAATATTGTGTGAATTTGTGACTTTTTGCTTTCTTGTTTGGATGAGAAGTTGGCTCAAGACACTCCAAAAATGATAAATGATTAAATTACGCCCATGAGTGAATAAGTTCTTGTTCAGAGTGGCAAGAAGGTGGCAAATCCTCATTGGCCATAAACAAGTAAATGTTGTTATTGTTGTTTTTGTGTTCGTCTGACCCAACCAGAAGCATATGCATTGGAAAAAGCTAAGACTTGAATGGCTAAATCTGTTTAACATTGGTTTAACTTGGCTGAAAAAAGAAAGAAAAACAAAAGAAATATCAGAAAATGCACCAAACATCTTCTTTCTTCGAAACAACGAACAAAGACAATTTCACCTTCTACTTTGCAGACGGCAAAATAGCCAAAAGTGATTGTTCTCGCAGAAAAACAACACCGGTTCTGTTGCAGGAAATCAAAATCTCGACAAGGCCAAAACCTCTAAAAAACACGTGTAACATTGATTTGATGTGAGCGATATCCCACGCACGCTTGGTTTAGGCAAAGCTGAGGCAGAACTTCACTTTCTGAAAACAAAGCGGCGCAGACAGGGCTTCGGGCCAGACTTCCTGTGCAAGTTCAGAACATTTTACTTTAACGCTGGCCTCGGTTTCAGAAACTGCGTCAACTAAATCATCAGGAGTACATTTTTCTCTATAATGTGCGTTTATTTCCTGTTTTTTTGTTTCCCCAAGGAGAGGTTTAAAAAGGCTTGGCGTTCAAGAGTTCACTGATGATGTTTGCGAGTGTAACCTTCAAAGACCGGACAAACGTCTACATGTGCACGTCGACCATGTCAACCGGGACTTGATTCAGAACTGATCCTCGACTAAACCAGAACTAAACACGACCACATCAAGTCTACTTTTGGACTAAACGGGGGACAAATCTGGACCAAACCAAGACAAGAGTCAACAAAGTAAAAGAAAAATCACTTGCAGATCATGCTTGGTGAAACTTCTGAAGACATTAGTCGAACCAGTCAGCGATTGGTTTTTCGCTTGTCAAACGATTAATTCTATTGTACATCGAGATTTGTAATCAAGCTTCAATAAGATAAAGTACATTTTAAACCAAATAAAAGGTTGAATTATGGTCACTGAAGGCTTCTGGAAAGAGAATATTGAGGAACAAAGTGTACTATTGATTCAGAATGACTAAAACAAAACTAAAATTGGACTAAAACACAACCACATCAAGGCTTTAGATAGAGAAGACTACCGTATTTTGCGGACTATTAGCCGCTACTTTTGTCAGATGTTTTGAGCCATGCGGCTTATTTAGAGGCTGCGGCTTTTCTGTGGTTTTTTTCTTTCATTTTTTTTCTTTCACCGCTAGGGGCGAACTAACCGGAATTAGAATCAAAACTACAGAAAAAGTTAAGCAAAGAAGCAGATGTTGCTTTTTTATTCTGCTAGCAAATAGAACACGGACGACAAATTACCAACTATAAAATTATTTTCAAATTCTTGCGCCCATCATTATGGAACCCAAACGAAGAAGTTCGTATGAAGCAAGTTTTAAGCTGAAGGCCATCGATCTTGCTAGGAAACCGCGCGGCTGCACGCAAGCTTAACATCAATGAATGTACGGTGAGACGCTGGGGACAGCGGGACGAGCTCATGCGATGCCAAAAGTCAAGGAAAGAGTTCTGCGGCCTATACAACAGGTGCGGCGGCTATGTATTGTTTTATTATCGTTTTTTTAAAAATAGAGCAAATGCGGCTTATATAGGGGAGCGGCTAAAAGTCCGGAAAATACGGTAATCCTCGACGAAACAGAACTAAACACAACCACATCAAGTCTACTTTTAGACTAAACAGGGCACAAGCATGGACCAAACCAAGACAAGAGTCAACAAAGAAAAACAAAGCATTTTTCCACGTGCCCAAAGTATTCTTTCACGGCAGATCATGCTTGGTGAAACTTCTGAATAAAGTTGCAACTAACTATTATTGTAGTAGTCGAACAGTCATCGATCGGTTTTTCGATTAATTCTATTGTACATCAAGATTTGTCACTGTAGGAAATAATTACGCTTTGTTATTTTCCTGGCGGGTTCACGCATCGGGGAAGAGACAACCAGAGACGTCCGAGTTTAAATTTACAATAAGTTTATCCTCGCCCTAATACAAAGTTTCTAAGAAATGTGCTTACAGATCAATCTGGGTTCCTGTTCCTTTTACCTGCACCACACACAACTCATGTGCTTTACGTACAGAGGAACAAGAGACAAAGGAAATTAGACTAGACAACAGTTTTTATAGCACAGAGGGGGTTGTTCCTCCTCCTTAGTGTGGGGGTCGAGTCCGCTGCGGGCTTAGTCTGGTTATGATCCTGGTCTCGGTCCTCCGCCCTTATATGGAGTTCCTATCTCTCTTTTGTTATCTCTGCTCCGAAGACCTGTGGAGGTGAGAACCTGCAGACACAGAAATGCAAACACAGCTGGCCCTTTTGCCCTGTGCTAAACAAACATCAGCTTAACATATATAAACTATAAACTAACTTTATTATGCGTTATCCTTCAGTCACCAAGTTTAATTAAGATCAAGTACATTTTAAACCAAATAAAGGTTGAATTATGGTCACTGAAGGCCTCTAGCTGGAGAATATTGAGGAACAAAGTGTGTTATTGAGTCGGAACTAATCCTCGACTAAACCAGAACTAAACTCGGACTAAACCAGAACTAAACTCGGACTAAAACACAACCACATCAAGTCTACATTTGGACTAAACGGGGCACAAACCAGGACCAAACCAAGACAAGAGTCAACACACCCTTAATGACGAAATTGTACTGCTTTGGATGTGGTTTTGAAGAGTGAACTCCAAGCTTCATCGCTTGTCTCTTTTTGCAGTGGAACCTTTTTATATTCTCTCTACAGACGCGAGTTTGATCAGACATGTGGCGAAACAGACGCACGTGTCGCTGAAATATCATCCGCCATGTGCGCGCCAGACTTCATAAATTGCATATCTTTGTGAAAGGTTATCCCTGCAGGAACACAGAGCCCCTTTTTTCTGTATCTGATCTCACATTACTCTCCCCGCGCTGTGATCCAATCTTTATTATCCTTTCATATGGCTGGCCCTCTCCTGCCGCAGACTGCATGTACGCCCACCGAGGGTATATCACCTTGAATCTAATCCAGTCGTGGAAACGCCTCGTCCTCGTAGTGAGCGCCGGCTGCCTTTGAGTGAGGCGCTGAACTTTTGGATGAGAGAGAGTGAGAGAACTTGGCCCGGGGCGATCTGGAGGCTGCGCGACCGGCTCCCAGAAGAACCGGCCGCAGACAAGGAAGTGATGCAACGGAACGCCAACCAATGAAGGTTACGGTTGTGAAAGGGAAACGTCGTGCGGGTTTCTGGATGGTTACGTTAGCCCAGATGCGTGAGGCAGGATAAGATGTTGAAGTTAGGGATTCTACGTAGGTTTTCAGACTGCTTTCTAATGAAGGACGACTCTGGGGAGGGATTTGGCAAATGTTTGTGTGGTTGCTTTTCCTGGAGCACCTGATTAAGCGCCGTCAAAAGAAATTCTCGGCTGAACAAAGAGTGCGTTGATTGGTCAGCTAAAAAGGGGACAAACGTGGTGGAGGCAAAGCTCTCAAAACTTCTGAGTATCTGGATGATTAGACCAAAAAAAATCTGTCCTAAACTGCTTTGGCAAAATCACAAGCTCACAGAGTTACACTGTACGCTCCCGAATCCTTAGAAACCAAGTCAAATAGTCCAAAATCGATTATTATTCATCAAATAACTAAGACGACATCGACTTGATTGATTGGTCGATTAAACCGACTGACTAAAGGGCTACAGCTTTATATATATATTATTCTATCTAAAAAATAGAAACTGTCTCCACAGATATGTACGGTAACTACTGTAACTGGAGAAATAAAAAGTTGGGATAAGAAAACGTTTACGATGAGGAGTGATGCGACACAAAGTACAAGAGCAGCAGCAATATAAACAATGAGGCGCTAAAAAAAGTGTGAAGATTATGTACAATAAGTGGCATTTGGACAAGTTGCAGGGAAAGTGACTTCTGTGCACGAAGGGGCGTGGCGAATAACATCTCCATGGGAACGCGAGGTGGCAGAAAAGTTACACTGTGCACCTTTAAGAAGATTATGAATTTACCCGTGATTTATTGATTATTGATTATTCATTTATTTGCTCAATGTTTAGTCCTAAAGGCATTTTAGAATTCCTTATTGTTCTCTTTTTTTTTTTTTGGTTCTTTATTATTCTTATTCTTATCATCATTATTATTATTATTATTATTATTATTATTATTATTATTATTATTATCATCATGATCATGATCATGATCATGATTATGATTATGATTATGATCATTATCATTATCATTATTAATAGTAGTATTCTGATTCTGATTATTATTATGATTATTATCATTATCATTATTATTATTATTATTATTATTATCATCATCATCAACAAAAACAACACAACAGAAAGGAAAAAACACAAAAAACACAAAGAACGAGCTGGACCAGGTAGAACACGAGGCAAGTTAAGGAGTAAAAGTGGAAAATAAGGGCGTGGCATCATAAAAAAATTGTTTCAGATATGGAATTAGGGCTGTTGCTATAGCGATTAACACTTTAAAACTACACATTTTGAATGGGAAAGAAATCCTGAAAAAAATATGGCATATCGCACGAAGCTGAATAGTTTTCCTAACAAAACCAAGAAACCATTATTCCCCGAGTATGTGAATCTTATTTGACAGTCAACAATTTGACTCGCTCAAAAAGCTCAAATTCAACCATTTTTCACAACTACTTTTTGAGCGCAGCTGCAGCCCGCCACACTGCAGGATTTTAGAGTCCTTTCGCACATGAAACGGAACCGGCGGAATGAGGAGAATCATGTGAGACTTTAAGATCCTCCGAGCGGGTTGGAGTCTGCAGAGGAACGACTTAGCACTTAAAGACAGAAGCTAAACGTTGCGAGCGCGCGTTGGCGTCAGCCGTTTCCCGTCACGAACAAAGCGACTGAGAATCCAAATTGCACTTTTTGTTAAGATGAAAATAATATTACTATTTCGTACAATGTGGAGCAGTGGATCGGAATTTAATGTCAGGCGCAAAAGCTGGAAACAAACTACACGGGAAGTTTATTTACTCTGTAGCGTTTACGCAGCGTTTGTGTACAAAATTACATGAAAGGATCGATTCTAACCTTTTTATTCTCACTTTTTAATCACTTAAGACGTGGATGTGTATGCTGCAGAGCAGGACTATTCAACATAAGGCCCGGGGGCCAGATCAGGCCCGCCAAACAATCTGATCCGCCCCGCAACCCATCTTGCAAATATTATTATTATTTATTTGATTTTTTTCTGGGTTTCTGGTTTAATTCTGGGTTTAAACAAGTTTAAACCTGGTTTGTTGTTTTTTCTGGCTTAGTCCTTATTTAATTCTGCTTTAGACCTGATTTGGACCTGGTTTAGACCTGGTTTGATTCTGGGTTAGTCTTTGTTCCGAGGCCACATCCGCCCGAGAAATCCAGCCCACTGGAAAATTAAGTTGAATAGCCCTGCTGTAGAGCTTACAAGAAGTGAGAAAGTCTTTTTTGCGGTTCCTCGTGTATGTATCCTGCTCCTCTGCGTCTTCCCCTGACACTCTGCTTTATTGGCTGTCGCAGGAGCGCTGAGGTTTTATGGTTATGACAGAGCTGAGTTGCATTTACACCACACACACGAGGAGCGCCTTAAAAACTGTCAAATGTCAGGGTCACGCCTGCCCGAAATCGTGAAGAAGCAAGCTGAATGGCCAAAATCAGGCTTTACCACTCTTTATGCACCAAACTCTAACTCATATGATATAGTATAATGTTTAGTTTGATTGTGGACAGTTCTCAGTCTCTTGCGTCAGAAGCTTGAGAAGCCCCTGGGAACTACACGAGTCTAAGATCCTTCAGTGAGACTCCGGCGCTCGGGCTCCAAAGCGCTGCGCTGTCACAAACAGACGATCTGAATGACACTCTGCTCCAGCACCAAACGCAGACTTTTACACAAACATGAAACCTGCCGCAGCTTTCAGATGCTCGCATCGCTGACGTTATTCACCAAAATAAAAGTGCTAAATTGCAATTTCTTCAAAATAATAATACCTAAAGTATGAAGTAAAAATATTCATGAAAAACATGGCTCAAACCCCGACTCTTTGAATGTAAGATGTCATTTATGTTTGTCTTGACTTAAAGGAAACAGGACACGCTTTCAGGAGAACAAGACGTTTCGACTCTCATCTAAGAGTCATTCTCAATCTGTGGATCTAGTCTGAGAACTCAAGTATTTATCCTAGTCTGAGTAAAGCCTGCCCACCGGGCGGCACCTCCTTATAATAGTCTGTCCTCTTTACAGTTTCACCTGAACATAATCTTCTTTGTTACCTTAACAGCCCATAGAATCCTATTGTTATCCAACTGCAACTCTCTTATCACTGATGAGTACCTGATTAGCATCAGAATGGCCAGAGCTGATGTCGCCACGGCCGGTAGTCTGAACCTTAAACGTCCATTTCTGTTTAAAGAGCGATTCTCTTTATTTTTTTTCTTTATTTTTAAACCAAAAATTGCCTCCTTAACTCCTCTTTCAGACCATCTCTTCTCCTGCTCAGAATCTCCACCTCACTGTCTTCAATAGAGTGGTGTGTGGCTTTAAGATGAAGATGCACGGCGCTCTGCGGTCCTGCACTCGAGTGTCTTCTGTGCTGATAAAGCCTCTTGTTAAGTGGCTGTTTTGGACAGAACACACTACATTGCTCTTGTTTTTGTTCCTGCATCTTGTCCTTAGGGTGAACCAGTTTTGTCAGTTTGTCGCTCGGTTTGAAATAAACAGGGATTTCGTGCTGTCTAAAAACCCGTTGTAGTTTTTCAGACAGTCCAGGCACATAAGGGAAAGAGACGCCATATCTTCTTGGATCTGTTTCCCTTTTGTCCCTTTTGTCCTGCTTTTTTTGCTCTATAAACTTTATTTTTCTACAACGGAAAACTCCTGGATGAATGAGGCCTAAAAGGGAAACGGAAAATAACAATGAATAAGTTTCACATTAAATATCTGAAAAGGCAAAGTGTAATTCAAGATCTCCTCATTTGTCAACATTGATCTTTATTTGTTTGAAGATGAGTCATAAATTGTACTTAAATCAGAGAACTCGTAATTAAAATAAAGGGATGTCACAGTGTAAACATTCTGTGAAAGGTTTGTGAGAAGAAATATTACAGTTTTATTAATTTTTGACCATTTCTGACAGTGAAATCCTAAATTATCTCTTCACATTGACGTGTCGATTCAATTGAAACAACCTAAGTTTTGCTTCTAAAATTCTACCAATAATTTTATTCTTAAGGGTTAATTTGTGACTTTTTTAATCACTCAAAAAATATGAATCAAGTGGTAATAGTCCAAGAAAGTAAAACTGTAACATAATTGAATTAATATAATCTGAAGCTAATGTAATTGGAAAGCGCAAACATTAAATATTACGCAAAATGTGATGTTTTCAAAGGATTGACCAAAAAAAAGGAAAAAAATGTAAAAGAAAAAAATATATATATATCTGAAGCACTGCAAAAAAAGCGCTAATAAATTAATGTTGTCAACGTTAAATCAATAAAAAATAAATACTGATACTTGGACCTGGAAGAAAAAGGTATGCAGCCTGAAAAGTAACTAACCTGTAACCAAATAATCTTGACCTTCCTCCTAAAGAGCAAGTGAAAAGTACACAACCTATGTAATATTTATATTTATGACTCGCTTTGTACAGAACTGACCGCCCTCCTGTCATGAAGCGCTTTCTCTGCCTGGAATTACTGTCATGTGTTCTCAAAGTTGAATCCGAAGTACTTCTCTCACCTTTGCCACAAAAAGCCGCCCTCGTCTCCGGCACTTTCCGCCCGCGTGCACTTTGCCAGCGCACGCCCATATGCCGTACCCACGACACGCCGACATTGTGACGCCCCCCGCTAACACGCACTCGACACGCGGCGCGGCAAACGACCCACAGTTGGCTGCGCTCACTCCCCATATGGTTCGAGCAAGGTGTAATTAAATGTAGATTATTGTCGCAATGAGTCGCGTCGATAAAAAGTTACATGAAAAAAAAAAAAGAAAAGCTGCAATGGATCCAGATGTTTGAGCGAAACGAAAAGCGGAGTTTTTGAGAATGAAATTTGGTGTGTTTTTTTTTTGGGATGTCAGATGCCCTGGTGGTGGCGAGACGGGAGTCAAACCTGGAACTACGGATGCCAAGTCTAGAGCTGCAACGATTACTCGAATAAATCGAATAATTCGATTACAAAAAAGCTTCGATTATTATTATATTGCTTCGATGATTCGTTTAATTTACATATTTAATGAAAAACACGTGAATCTGTGGCGCACGGAACGACTTGTGGCGCTTTTGTTTCACACGGAGCTTGTTCCGCTCAGACGAAGGCGCAACAGGAAGTGAGCGGTGCGTTTAAACTCACGAGTGCGACTGGGAAGAGTTTGGATGAGTGAAAGAGCCATGGATCTATTATAATAATCCCGAGCTGCAAATCTCAACACCGCGTCTAGCTCCGCCCACCCCAGCCTCTGCGCCTTCGACACGCCACCGCGGACCCCCGCGCTCCCCCACTCAACAACTCTGCTTCCCAGTCACAGTTGTACTTTTAAACAGCCAATGCACATGTAAACAGCGCGGAGGACCGCGGTTATGTTATAATAATCTGTTGTGAAACAGAAAGTCCGAGACGCGGAGGCCAAAGTCACACGGAGCCAAAACGGCAAAACGCAAAATGCGCAAAATGCTCAAAACGCCAGGACCACCGGTCCCACCCAACATAACGTTAAACAAATGTCTTGTTTTAAATGATGAGACAGAGCGACTGTAACTGTTTACAGTCTATGACAAGTTAATTAAGTCCTTTATATATATTCTTTATATACAAACAGAACAGTTTGGACTGAAGTGAAATGTTGCTGTTTTGGGGACAAATTTATATGAAATTAAGAATAAAATGTGTTATTTTAAGCAGAAATTCCTTATTTTGTATTTGTTTATTACTATGAGCTATAACGTTTATCTAAAAAATGATTTAAAATGTGTTTAAATGGTTTACTGAATGTTCAAAAAAATTAACCGATTACTCGATTAATCGAAGAAAAGAATCGATAGATTACTCGATTACTAAAATAATCGATAGCTGCAGCCCTAGCCAAGATTATTAGGTTAATCAATAATAGTGATTATTCAGGTCAAAATATAATCTTAATAACCAAAAAATACAATTTTAGAAGTATTTTTTGTTCAATATACAGCCCAAAAATAGACATAAATGTTCAACTTTTTTTTTGTCTGTCTTTTTTGGTCAAATTTAACTTGATTTAGTTTTTCAGAGCGTTCAGTTTTGTGAAGCCGCTTACAAACTTGAGGAATAGTTCGTGTTAGAGCACGAGAATGACGGAAAATAAACTATTTCACTGCTGCTTGGTCAGAATAATCGTGAATAATCGTCAAATCGTGAAGTATTTTTCTCACAATAATCGTTCCAATAAAGCACTTACTGTATTTTCGAATGTTAATTTACAGGACGAGGCGGTGTGTCAAACGTGTGCGATCAAACATTCTCCCTCTCGCTCGCACTCACCCATGTTTAGGCAAATCTCCTTCATCACTCACTTTGCATTGTCCTTTTGCGGTGAAATGAAGGGGGCGTGGCGTGAGGCGGGATCATGAGGAAAGCGCGTCAAGAAGTGTTTGTGTTGGGCTTTTAAATGATCGGACAATTTTTTCACGCACACGCTCTTTTATAAATGAGGCCCCAGGTTCAATAAACAGTGACCAGAGACCTTAAAATGTGATATTTCCCTCTTCAAAGCTTCTGCACATTATTACTATTATTCAGGAAAAGAATTGATTCATTTTGTATTTAATTTATTTAATTTATTAATTTATGTATTTTTAAATGTTAATTATTTTTGTATATATATATTTATTTATATTTATTTATATTTATTTATATTTATTTATATTTATTTATTTTATTTATTTTATTTATTTTATTTATTTTATTTATTTTATTTATTTTATTTCTAAGTTAACTGGGTCAAATATTGTCTCCTCCTGCAGTGAGCTTATGTATCTGACAAATCGGCAGAAAACAGGAAGTAAAAGTGTTTTTAAACTTATTTTCCTGCAACATAAAAAAAAAAAAACTTCACTATAACGCACTTTACCTTGATTTAAGTACAGATTCCTCAAAACTCTTGTGCAATGCGTGTCACGAAGGGAAGAACAGAGCTGAAAAATGGATAAGAATGCGTTTCTTCATCGTCTACACATTATGTCGCTCTTTCCTGAAACTTTTGAAACGATCCATGCATTTTAGAAACCAGCATTTCACAATATGATCACATAAAACAAAGCACGATCAGTTAAATCGCACGTTTTATTTGCTTTGCCTATGTTCCACAGTATGGCATTGCATCTACACGTGTTTTAATTTAAAAAATACCTTCAAAAAAGTGGTGAAATTTGGATTTTTATCATTATTGCGGCCTCGAATTTGGTACAGAGCCAATTCCTTAGTGGAAAACAAATCGACTCTGGAACTTCGTTGACGTCACCTCTCAGATTCACATCTCCGTGGAGACAAGCAGGGGGCGGACCCCAAACGTTTACCTAATGCACCTCTGAAATGCACAGTTTATTGGCACCAAACAATCTGATCAAAGATAATTGCCAAACAAAACAAAAATATCACCGTTCCCAAACTCCGTGAGACATTTGCATACACTCTGTAACCTCTCCTCTCCCGAGATCGTGCTTGTGCGGACAAAGCGTTTCCTCAAGTAAACATTAAGGACATTCATCACAGAAATCGCCTTGGCACCGGCCATTTGTCTCTATTTAAACTGTGTGTTTTGGCTTAAAGTCTCAATGTTCTAATGAACTCACTCAAGCAGAAGGCAGTTCCCAAGTGGGCTGAACAAAGTTAGTCAAGTAAAGTTCTGGAGCTTTTTAAACCCACAAGTCAGCGGATAGTCACCGTGGCAACTGTCCCAAGCAGCAGACCACATTTACAACAGCTCCTTTTCCCTGAGGATTCTGTCGTGGCTCTATTTGTTCAGTAAAGTTCCTTTCCCGTCACGATTAAGAGATGTCAAAGTTTCAAACGTTATCATCATCATCATCATCACGACCAGAACGACAATCAAAAAAGACAAAAAAAATGGTCCTTCTCGTTACGACTTTTATTTGAATTATTGTTATTATTATTTTGTATTATTATTATTATTTATTTTAGATTTTTTATTCTACTTGTGTTCTTAATTTGATTTTCACTCATTTTGTGTTCTGTTTATTTGTTTTTTATTATTGCTCAGTGTTTTCCTATGTTTGTGAATTTTGTTCATTGACAATGGCAATAAAACACTTTCTGATTCTGATTCAAAAAAGAAAGAAAAAAAAAAATTCAATAAAAGGAAGACATTTTATACCAAAAATTTGAAAAATAAAAAAATCGAATCAAACGGAAAATTGAGATTGACGACTATGAATAAATCCCAGCCCGACTTGTACCTAACTGGAAGCTCCCACGATGTCAAGCGCGCGGCGTCAACCCACCCGCCGCAGGCCGTGTGATCGCACGCCAGTGAAAGCGAGCGCCTCGTCAGCTCTCTGCGCGACGACGACGCCGCCGCCGCGAGCCGACAGGGAGGGGGAAATCCTGCAAACGCTGTGAAACTGAACGCGTCTCCGTACCACTTGCCGCTCCGCTCTTCATGGGAAAAAACACAGCTCCGACGTGCGTTTCTGAATCCCCCCAGTTGTGTCATTAAACTCAGCTCCAGGCGGCGGGGGCCAATGGAGGGAAATGACAATTAACGCTGCGCTCGCGACGCTTGAAAAGGGCTTTAAAAACTGTTTTCCAATTAACTAAACGGAAGAATCACAAGCGTTGAAAAGTAATGAAGTATAAAAGTATAAAAGTGAAAAGGTATTGTTTTTCAGGGAGCTGTTCTTTTACTTTACGTAAAGTTTGGAGATTTTTAGGTCCCGATTTCTAGCAAACAAAAATGTATATACTGACTAAAAATCATCCAATTCTTTCTCCAAACTACTACTACAAAACTCAGAGGCATTTTAAATGAAATGATTGAATTCAAAGCACTTCTAAAAGACAGTGCTCTTGTTTTTAATGATTTTATTCCACATTGTGTGCATTTTTTATAAAGATAACCAATGAAATGTTGAATTGGTTATTTTATTGCCATTTAATCTAGATATTCTGTTCTGTTTTATGTGTTTGTATGTGTTTTGTATTCAACAGGTTACTCGTAAAAAAAAAAAAATTCTCTCATAGAATTTTTTCCCCATGTATGAATACAATTTTAATAAAAAAAATAAATAAAAAAAATAAAATAATAATAATAATAATAATAATAATAATAATAATAATAATAATAATAATAATAATAATAAAATAAAATAAAGTTCTAGAAATGTGTGGAAAAATACAGTTGATATTTCTTATTTTGTAATGGTACTATAATACTTGAACTTATTGATTTCATTGTATTGTGTGTATGTTTTCATGTGCTACGTAACTACAGTGAGATTAACCATAAATCATGTCGAGACATCAGCACATTTTGACCCTTAAAAGACAAATTCAAACATAAAATTGTGACCTGCCTCCGGTCCAAAGTTAAAATGCGTGGTGTCGCGTGAACCTTGCACCTGTCGCGTTGTGGGACGGGTCCATTGATTTGTGCTGGAGGATTGAGACGTGCAGATGCTGTGACTCAGGTGCGGAGCGTGGAATAAGTGCTTAATTAACATCTCGTCGTGCTCTGTGGCTCGTACATGCTAACGACCCGATGAGGCTGGAGTTAAAAGGAAATCATATTTGGATACTCGAATGATACTGCATGTCAGACACCTCAGGGTTAGTCCGAGTCAAACTATAATTTATATTGTCTTTTTAAGTAAATCATCAACCAATTAACGGCTAAAATATATCGAGCGAAGGCTTCAAGACAGAGAATTAAGCATGTTATTAATCGTATTTGATTTTATTTATTTATTTCATTGACAGTGCATATTAATTCATACTTTATTGATACTTTGACATTCTGATTGAATATAAAAAGTTCTTTCTGAATGTGTTTTAGAGTCTGTACTGTGCAGATAATGGTTACGATTCTCAATTATTTGGTTTTAGTCGACTTGACACGCTTTAATCATTCGATTTAATCATTGCAAGAAAATGACAGTAGAAAGAAAAAGCTTAATAATATTCCCCAGCAGGAAACGATAGAAACAAAGCTATTTGTTCTGTTTTAATGTGTTTTTCGTCCTACAAGTTGCTATATATATTATAAGTCCGACTATACTTGGAATTGTCAAGAAAATACAATTCGAATGCAGTTTCTCCCTTTTTTATTTATGTATTTATGACTTTTATTTGACCAGGAAAACCCGTTGAGATCGAGACAAAAAATAGGAACATGGGAAAAGTATCTTCTATTTAAGCCTGTAAGTTGTTAGTATTTGGCAATCTTATGTGCAGTACTTGACTTTCCTTTTGCTCTGCCACACATATTTTACCACAAAAATCTCAGTTCATTCATCCAAACTACACCACGTTTCCGCTTCACGAGGCACGCCCGCCGCGTGTGTCTCTGCGGCCGAGTAACCGAGTACAACGCGGGCGGCACGAGCGCGTCCACTCCTGCCGAAAGTACTGCAACATTATAGTATTATGGTCCGGCTCCAGCGCTTAAAACCCCAGGACTTTCCGTGAATATGGAGGCGGTCGGTGGAGCAGAACCCATCACCCAGAGGTCCCTGGACGTGTGAACCCTGTGACGGTTGGGCGGTTGGACGGGTGCAGGTGGCGATGGCGGGAGGAGGCTGGCGCTGGCTGTGCTAAGTCCCGGAGAAAATCCAAAGAGTTTAAGGGCTATTTTGGCTGCTCGGGCTTGGTTTCACAATTTCAAATAGAACGAAAATGGGTTTCATCGGAGCAAAACTGAAGTGTTGCTACATTCAGCTCAAACAATACATCTTCTGCCACTGGGTGAATCTGAGAAAGCGGTAAGCTTCATTCTTGGCATTTTGTTTGACTTAAAACATGAACAAAACAATTCTCAAAGCTGTACCGGGTCGAAGGTCCGTGTCTGTCCATTCAGATGGTATTTGCTTTGCCTGGAACGCTCCACAGTAGAACGTCACAATCGATCTATCTTGCATGTATTCCACTAAAGACGTGCATTGTGTGGGGCTTCCTTCTCCACAGATCTGACCTGGAACTCCACCGGTGCCATCACTTGTTTTCGCCACATGGAAATGAATGCAACGACGTCTCCTTGGACACGAGCAAGGTTACATACACAGTTGGCAACACGTTATATTAAGGGGCGTGGTCTGGCACAGGTGAAAGCTCAATGGGATACACAGACAGTACATGTAGTAGTTGTACTGTATGACCCAAATATATTTTCCTCATTTAAGACATTTCCTCGCTGATTTTATACATTTCAGACACAATGAATTCAAGCCAAGTCATACCTGAGCTTTGACAGACGTTGTTGACATGGAGCTAAGCGTAAACTGAGCCTGGAAGACCGACCTCCACCCCAACTACGTCCCCTGCACCCAGGCAGCGCCCAGTCTGCCCCATTCTAAGCCCACACGCAGTTGGCTCGGCTGCTTTCTGTCTGTGCTGCGACCCACCACCACACCGCCTCCCCACCGCCTCCTCTGCATCCCTTTACATCGTCCTCATCATCCCCTCTACCCTCTTCCTCACATCTACCACCACCAGTCTCCAGGCCCCGGGGGGAGACATCTAATAAAAATCTATCATGGCACGGCCGTAATCACAATGTCTTCTGCCGGGGTCCGAGCGCCAAATAACCCATGGAATAAAGCTCGCTAAATGCTTCTTTCTCAGTCTCTCCGGGGTGAAATGGCATTAGCCCAGAAAACGGATCGTTCTGTTGATGTCAAACTACAGCAGGTAGCAAATGTGGTGGCATTTAGCCCCTAAAAAAAGATGTATAGATGCCCGAAAGTCTGTGTTTGCTCTTGTTGTTGCTGAACAGTGGGGATGGAGTAGCTTTACTATGTTTAAATGAATGGGGTTTTTTTTTGGCGTTTGAACCTTCAGTTAGCGGCCATTCCTTCATAAACTGACTTTATCTGTGAATTTACGAAGTTGAACGACCGTAAAAATCAAAACACGTCAACACCACATCGCTGATTTAGCCCCTGAACCCCTGATAAATCGCTTGGATCACATGCAGTCGCGCGAATCAATGATCGCACCGCCTCCACCTCACAAACGGTTGTCCTTTTTTTTTTTTTTTTTTGATTTTTGAGAAAGTTTCGGACGGCCCCCCTTCACCTCCATGAGTCGCCGGCGCTGCGGAAATGTTATGACAAAAACAGCGCGTTGGCCTTTTTAATCACGGCATTCCGCGCGTACATCTGTTGTCTCCGCTAATTGCCGCGATCTAATGAGAGCTTCATTGGCCGGTGACGGACACGTTTCCCAAACTGTTATGACGGTGGCTATTTGGTGGTGGCATCTTTTCAGCCATTTTAGCTTAATTAGGCTGTGCTAAATGTTAACAGACAAAGCTTGGGCGAACAAGTCATTCCTAATTCTGATTCACGCCCGGCCAAAACAGATGGCAGAACATTAGATACGTGACAGAGAGTGCGCCGCAAAAGGGAATAGTTACAACGGGTTCAAATTGTTTATCTCGATTGATTAGTTTTGACGAGTTTGGTCGGAATCCACGTCGCGTCTCCATTATGTGGATTTAGTAGCGAAACTGTTTTTAACACATTTGAAAGTTTTTGGGCGCCACCGGCTCAGGTGGTAGAGCAGTCGTCCTGTAACTGGCAGGTTGCGGGTTCAAATTCCGCTCCAGTCTGTTCATTTTGTCATAGTCTCTTTAAAGAAGACACTTTCATAAATGTACACTGGATTAAAGGACACATATTAGGCTAAATTGACCTTTTTTTTTTTTGAAGATTTTAACTATCATTGTTCCTTCATCTGGAGTTGTATTTAACTTCTTTCACGCCTGTTTCCTTAATATTGTTTACGAGATCTTCTTTCTCCGATTAAATTTAGCTTAACAAACTGTCAGTTAAAATTTTTCACAGATTGAGACACAAAGATAGAAATCCTGCAGTTTTGGGGGGTTTTTTTGCCCATAAATCTTTGACAAATTTTGAGCATTTCTCCCGTCAAATTGTGTTGATTACAACTTGTACGAACATCACAGACCACACTGCTTACATACTAAGCTTTAATTTCCTTGTTTTTCCATTCCCACTGCTGCCCGTGGATGGCATGCCAACACCAAATCTCAGCATGGGGAGGGCATCTGACGGAACATGGTGTGTGTGTGTGTGTGTACTAAAAAGCATGATTAAAGCTCAATAACAGAACAGACAATGCATACTGTGTCCTTTTTAACAAATTCAAACAACAAATTCACATTTTGCTGCGATACTTGAAACAGTTTTAGCACATTTCTTTTGAACTGATTACGGCATAATAAAAACAAAAATACAAACTTATTTTCGCTCTCGCCTTCTTTCAAATAAACATGTGAAAAGTTTGTTACTTCAAATCTGATTTCAAGCCATTTCGAGCCTTTTCTCATTCAGTTTTTTCTTATTTTCCCAAAGGGGAGATTGATAGAGTGGAGCCAGTGGCCTAAACAACAGCTGGAGACAACAAAAGAGCTGCCATGTTCACTTTGGGCCCGAGAATAAAGGTGCCAGACTCAGACTATTAGAAAGGCTATGTGATCCCTTTTGGCTTTTCTATATGTTTGTTTTGCTGTTGTTATTGTTGTTGGGGTTTTTTTTTCGTTTTGTTGAAAGTCTTTGCCTCCTAACTAGTAGAAAACCCAGTGCCTGTGGTGTTTTGAGTCTGAAGTCTGTGGGATCTGAAACACTTTAATGGCCGGGACATGTTCAAACGTGGCACGATTCAAAGTGACACGGGCGTAAACCGTATCTGCTCCGGTAAGTGGCGTGCTTTGATAGTCTTGAGGGATCCCACACGTTTGCACACTAAGTTAAAAATCACAGCTTTTCTGACTTTTAAAAGTACTGAACAGGACCTAAGAAATAGTAATTCTAACTGAGGTATCTTATTTTCAAACCATAAACGGAGGAAGTTGAAATATTGTATAGACTTGTAACTCGGTCCTAGCGCTCACAAACTCTTTGGTACACCTCAGTTTGACCTCTGTCACGGTTTGAGTAGACTGTTGTACACAGAAGGTAGATTATACAGTAATCCACCATTTCAGAAGGGTTTTTCTTTTCTAAATAAAGATGACCAAAGTTCTGCTTTTGCTAAATAGGCTACGAGAAAAAAAAAAAAATAAACAAACATAATTCACTTATTTAAAAGAAATGTTTGGTAATCCAGTTTTTATTAGGTAGGAAATAAATATTAGCCAAAATAAGACCAGACTTTGCAGCATAAATGAGTCATCTGGGGTTGACGTCGACTAAAGACATGCCCTGCGCATCAGTAAATTTTCTAAAAAGGGGGGCGGCACTGACAAAAACCTCAAAATGAGCTGGTTCTTGTGACAAAACTACAAAGTTCTGGTAAAAAGCATTTTCACGTGGAAAAATCATTAGCCGTGAACACATAAATATTGGACGGAAATGAACAAGGCGCTGCAGACTGTTTTGGACACCACCATCCCACTTCAGAACTACGTACCTGGGCCTCGAAACCCCTGCCATGGACAATGTAAATGGATACTTATGGAAAAAAAACAGAGACCAGATGATACAACTGAATTTTTCTACAATGGAACACTCCTGGACGAATGAGGGATTACACCGTGTTATACCTATGGAACATACTTTTAGCGGGAAAAAGGCCAGGACACAAACTGCACCGACAACTAAGGACTGGACTGACATACGGCAAATGGAAAAAAAAAAAATCACACACGGACTCAAGCTGACTCAAGCTGGAAACTGACACATTTATAAGAGTCTGGACTAAAAGGGACTATTATTTTTAAACGTGCGTGCCCTAACCTGTCTTTTCATGGGATAACCTTATTTTTTTAAATTTGATTTTTGAAAAAATGACCCAATCTGTTTTGTCTGTTTTTTCCTTATTTTTTTTGTCTTGTGTTTTTTGTTTTTTTTCATCTTCTCTCTTTTCTGTCAGTTTGAACATACATACAGAGATGTTTGGATGCAAGAACAGACTCAATTTACCACAGAATATACAAGAACAACATAGCACGTATAGCGTCAAAATGCAACTCAACATCCAATACTATCAGCAAATGTGTGAAATGAAGTGAAACGTGTGTGAACGCGCATTCATGTATGCGTCTGTGTAATGTACGTGAAAGCAAACACATTACTGTCGTTGTCTGGCGTTTCTTTCAACTGTATTTAACTCATTGCCACCAGTTTTTCCTGCTCAAAACTGAACCTTTACTTTCTTGGTAGTATTCTTGTCCATACATTTTTAATCCAATGCATGCGCCCTACATAAGCGGCGCATACTATCTCGTTTATCACGGTATGCAAGTATCTGTTTCCACAAAGCACAGTGACCTACAGCCTACACATAAAACACACTGAAAAGATCATCTGTATGTGCGTCGGTGGGTGTGCCCTATATCGATCGAGCGATACAATTAACGTCGCCGGCAACAGAGCAAGAGGGATTTATTTATCTTCACTGTTAGATGAAGAACGACGAAGCCTGTGTTCCTCTGAAAGAGAGTTGTAACTGCATCATGAAGCCGTCAGACTTGCGCGACCTACTTTGCCCCATTTTGTCTTACGCAACCCCAGAACCGGGGACAATATTTGCATACGAGTGAACGCTATAGACTTCTGAGGCAGCGCTGCGAACAATACATACATCGTGTTGTTGTATCCGCTTAAAACGACCAAATGCATATTCAAAAAGGTGTTTTCGAGTGACTGTCAATGAGATTTAAAGCAACATTATGCACATCGGAGTGACTGCAACCAACAACACGTCTTTTACCTTTTACAGTAGTTCGTGTACTTCTCATGATGGAACTACAAAGCAATTGTAATGATGTGATTTCTTTTTTTCCCCATTGGAGAGCCATGACATAAATGCATTAACGTGTAAGAAGTAAGTTTCCATGTGAGTGTATAGAGTATCTGCAGGATTGAACTCAAGTAACGGTTCAAATTAGGGGGATCTACAACTCAAATAAAAGTAATTGTTTGACTGTAACATGTGATCTGTAATTTGACGTTAATGCAAGGACAAAACGCTAAATAATGCACAAAAATGTATCATGTATTTGTTAAGGATAAAACCAATCATTTAATATTGTCGATATAAAGCTTTTGTCTCTTTAAGGCGCATTAACGCATCAAAATTGGAACTAAACCAGAAAAAAAAATAAAAAATAAATAAACATATACTAGATCAGGCCTAAAACAGGACTAAAAACAGGACCAAACCAAGTCCATACCAGGACTAATTTGACTCATATTAGGACCAAATAACGACGAATGTGAACGCTCCTTGTACTTACTCACATGGGAGGAGAAACCAAAACTGAACCAGTCTGAAGTCCGACACTAAACTAAGAAGGGCAGTTTTACAGTCAAGTCAACATTTTTCGAACACTACAGTACCCGTGATACTATATATAATAGTACATTTGCTTTAAAAACATTCTTTTTATAAAGACACCTTGTTTTTTGGATGCATGCCAACTGTTGACAGGCATTTCAGCACACACATGCATAGTACAACTCTCAGCACCTCAGGGTGGTGTGGATGAAACGTTTTCCACATTTGACCACCAGTGTTTTTTCCTGATGATAGTCTGAAGAGGGATGTGTCTTTTGTGAAGGCACAATACTTGTAAACAGGACTCAAACCGGCAAGAGCATGAACAAATGTATCTCCCAACTGAGCTACTGCTGTTATTTAGTAGTTATTTTCTTTGAGGACAACCTTGGATGCCTTAAATACAGTTATTTCTCTCAAAGTGTCAGTGTTGTTAGTAGATCACAGTTACAATACAAAACATGTTAGAAATGATGTCACTTTCCTTATCCTTTGTCCAATTGCTCTTTCTTGTGTTTATTTGTCCTTTCCTGTGGTCATGACAACAGTGGATTGAGCTGCTTATTGTCTGATTACTGTGGACAGGTCAAATGCCCGAGCACGCCTTTGGTGTGAGATGCCCGGGCTTTAATTAAGAGGCTCAGATGCTGTGGAGCTGCACTTTGATCACTTTGGCGGTTTGGTGAACGCCGGAGAAGAGAAAACAAAATTAAGCGCCTTTTGGTGTGAACTATTGACAAACAATATAAGACTTCTGAATCTGAAAATGAGAGCATCATGTGGTGGAGGAAAGTGATAAACTACAGCCACTTAGGCCAGGGTTTGGGAACTATTACGACAAATGAAAAAGTGCTGTGGAATCAGAATCAGAATGGGGTTTGTTGTTCAATTGTCAATTAACAGGATTCAAAAACTAGGAACTCTCTTTGACATTAAGGTGCAACACACAACAATAAATAATAATGAAATACATTTAGAGGTATGTATCTAAAGAAACCCACAATTCTTTGGCAAGGAATACAAAGCAATTGAAAAATATATATATATATATATATATATATATATGTACACACATTTGTTTTACACATTTGTTTTTTCATACGGTCTCACGCATTTGTACTCTAGCAGCGGTTCCAATTGTTGTACGGTTCCCAAATTGTGGTACGGGCCCCCTCTGGGATACACAGACTGACCTAAAGGGTCCTACTCTGCCCTTGAAGCCTCTATTCTGGGGAAGTACAGCGGCTTGAGCACTATCTTAAGACACTGTACCTGATTTTTGGCATCTTAAAAATGTGAAAAAAATGAACTAATTAATTTGAAACTGTTTGCTGCAGTCTTTTATTCTAAATCACCCTAATTGTTCCCGCCATGAGTTTATATTTGCTTTTCACAACTTTTAAAAGCCAGAGCAAAGTTTTAGCCACTACGGTAAAGCTAACAAACACTAGCGTACCAACAGTGCACTTCCTGGTTCGTGGCCAATTGAATGCAGACAGCACACAACAGCCTCATTTTGACACAATAGCTGCTTTTACATGAAATGAATGAATGAATGTTTTATTTAAGTGTCATGCACTCAGGTGCCCAGCATGTAACATGGGGTTATATGACACTGTTAACATTAAATAAAGATGTCCGTTTAAACAACAATATCACAACATAAGAAGATACATCTTATTCATGTTGTCTCTGCGTACAGAGTCTTTTGCCTTAGTGGGTACACAATGGGTACACTCCCTTCAACGCACACTGTACAACTCAACTTCGACATGTTAGTCTAAAGCTGACCTTGTGACTGCAGCTCCTCCTTTATCTCTACTCAGGTCCCTCACTATGGCGACCGAGCACTAATTTAACGGCTCCTTGACCCGCGAGCGACCGAATCGCAATAGTCCTCTTTTACGGCCGGTGTCACTGCCCCAATGTCCCGCTGGTAAAGCACCCATATAACCGCCATATTGACCCGCCAACACACAATACTTGATAACTCATCAATATTTACTATTCTATTACATCCCTCCACACAGATTTACTTCATGTTAAACTTCACTATTTTATTCCAAATACAAGCACATTAGTTTCCTTTGCAGCCTGCAGATTCATTGCTATGGTTTTTCTATTACCACTGTAATCTAAATGCAAATTTTAACTGTCCTTTTTCCACCAGGATGATGCTTCTGGCACAGCATGGCCACTTGAATTGAGTCGCGGTTTCCTCTTCTCTTCAACCTCGCTCACACGCAAATTTAATCTGCTCTGAAGACTGCTTATCATGTTGACACATTGTAAGGGGAAGGACATTACTAATTGAGTCGGACTAGAGCGTCGCTGGAAAATTGTGACATCGGTCCCAGCTGCGGAATCTAAAAAGGAGAAAGCACGTAGGAATGACATGAGATCATATGTTCTGTTGGTTGAAAGCGACGTTAATGGCCAGAAATACCAAATGCTCAGAAACTATGAGACAAGTTTAGAACAGTAGAGCTCCAAATCACATGTAAACAGTAGGAATATGTCATGACAACACCAAAGTATCTGAACCAAATCTGAACTGACACAACCAAAAGAGGAGCAGGTGTTTACATAATTACAAATATTTATACGGAAAACTACGTGTAAGCAGTGGTGTGTCTGTGAATGAGCAGATTAAACTCACACAAACTAGTCTTCTCTTTTCTGATGTAATCCCTATAAATCCTTTTAATCTCAGTCGAGTAATTAAAATGTTGGTTGACTAAAAAGCCATCTACCATTTAATTGACTGAATGACTAAAGACCTACTGTTCCTTTCTCTGTTGTTAGCTCAACCAAAAAATGTGATGTCAATGTTTTGACTGAAAATACTGCCCAAATTGAAACATTTCCGGTCCCTGATTTTTAACCTAAATAAAATGCAATGGTCTCGCAGACAACCATCAATTAGCGCTGGTTACTTTTCAAAACGTTGTTGGTTCCCGCCGCATCCCTGTTTTAATCATTGTCTAAAACGACAAAATAGAATAATCATGTAAATTCCATCAAATTAAATAACGTTCTTTAATGTTACCCAGACATCGCACGGTCAGACAAACGTGCCTTTGGGATTCGATCGACATTGAACTTTACGTTTTTTTCACACCCTCATTGGACAGGCCAACTCTCGGCGCATGCTAAACAGGAACGCATTTAACAACATATCCAGCAAATGACCATATGCGTTAGATTTTGTGCCATGAGCATTTGTAAGTTAAATCTGCCACAAGAAAAACGTTTTTGGAAGATTTTTCATTTTTTAGTTTTTCCATTTCCCTTTGACAAAAAAAAGGGTTAAACACATTTTGAGAAGTTGCAGTCTCAAAAAAGAGTGCAACAATGACAGCAAAAAATTACATAAAATCAATAAAAAAATGTTGAGGCCAAAATTGTAAACCGGATCTTACATTTTGAAAATTATAATTATGTCAAAATCTCGTCTTGTGTCATCCCATCGCTGTCTCGTCCCATCCCTGTCGACTAACCTTTGAGTTGGTTAGCCTTTGGGAACTCTGCACAGGAATTGCTATCTACATGCTGCAAGGTGAAAAATCATTTCCATTACTGACACGAGACGCTTAATACTGCTCTCCCCCGCCATTCCTGCCAACCGAGCCTACCGTCTGATGCAGATGTGGCTTTCATCGCGGACTAAAATTACCATTTCCTAGCAGGGCGACCACCTGGACCTACACCGAGTCGCGTACAGCCCTCGTTGAGCCTCAGTGCTGCTCCCGCTGATTGCACGAGGGACTGTGGCGTCTCTCTCCCGCGCCGAGCAGGCCGACGCTTTTCCGATACGGATGTGTGCCACTGAAAAGCTTAATCACTCCTCTCTCCTCCGCGCCATCAATTCCCTGAACTTGGGTATAGTCCAGAGTGACACCCGCTTAGCAGCCTGGCTTCCTATCTTTGCTCATCCCAGACACTGTAAATATACAAGTCTTATACATTATTCACCACGGTTACATGTGTTACGGTGCGGATCATAGTACATATATTAGCTGTTCATCTGTCTTATCCTATCTATCCTTCTAGCATTAAAAGACTTGTTAAACCAGTGACTAAAATAAGACTAGGCAATGTAAATGAATATATATTTCGATTGTGTACCAGTTGTGTAGTCTGTCATTCTATTTGCAACAGTAATACACAAACAGAAATGGTATTGGTAATTGAATAACATTGCAAAGGGCGTTAGCAGGACTAATCCTCGGGGCTTACAATGCTGTGGTTGTGTGCCACTGAAAAGGCTTAAAGGGCCCACATTACTCATATTCAATTGCATTTGAGCTCTTAACCTGTCGGTTCTGTTGCCTCAGGAGAAGCTTTTGTTCATGCATGTACAAGAAGTCTTTCAAGTGGGGATGTCAAGATTATTAGGTTAATCGATAATCGTGATTATTCAGTAAGAACCAAAAATAGACATAAATGGAAATAACGTTTTTGTCACATTTGACTTTATTTTGTAAAGCCGGTCACAAACTTGAAGAACAGTATGTTTTAGACCACGATAATGAAGGAAAATGAAAAATGTCATTGTTGTTGGGTGACAATAATCGTCAATAATCGTCAATAATCGTTAAATCATGATGTTTTTTCCTCACAATAATCGCAACACAAAACTCTGATACCGTGACATCTCTACTTGCAATCTATTCTCAAGAGCTAGCTTTTTATTTTATTGTGATTTAACCAGATTTGAGATTAAAACGCTCTCTTTCAAGGAAATCCAGCACACAGTTACAACAGAAATACAACAGACAACGATAAAATAACACGACTGAGGCCGTCTCGAACGCTTTGAGCTTGGATTTATCAGGATTTAAGGATAAGAACTCGGCGACATGGTCCAAGCGAAAGAAGCTGAGTTGTCGCTTTCTTCCCCAGCTCTGTGCGGGCGAAAGCAACCGAGAGCAACCGCTGATCGTTTCCTCGTAAAGGAATAAGGCATGTCCTGTCACACCTGCTGATGTCATGAGGTGGTGGCCAGGGAAAAGAAAAGATATGCTAAATCTCAGTTGGACTTTCCTGGTTAAATAAAGGTCACTAAAATAAAATCTCCACCTTCATTTGGTAATTCTAGCATCCAAAATACAATCACTACAGCGCATGTATTAGTAATAACTAGCAGCTACTGATATAAGCCTTATTAAACCTGCATACCAGTCTTTCTGTGTTGAATTGTAGGTGTTTCATTTGATTTTTGACTTCATGTTCACTTGAGGAACATGACCAGAGTTATTTTATTTCACGGTGAGCTTGAAATGATGGTCCAGGCTTTTCGTGTGATCAGGACTCGATTATCGCAACTCTCTATTCATTGGTCTCAGCAAGTCACTAACTTCACGGCTCCAATTAGTACATGGTCCTTGCTGCCGGGCCCGCTGACCAGCTCCCGCAGGTTCTGACACGTCGCTCCTGTTCTGGCCGATCTCCACCTGGCGGCCTGTTGAGCAAAGACCTCACTTCAGTATTAGTTCTCGCGCATTCGCCACTTCACGGCCAAAACTTTTCCACACGCGTCAGAATGAAAAGCTGGGTGTCCGTTGCGTGATTTTGGCCGCCTGCGATGAAAGGTTTCTGATCGCGGGGAGACTATTGAGTCATGGCTCAAAAACATGGGGCGTTGGTCTCACAGTGCGACAGGACAAAGATTCAGCGTAGATTTGTCATACGACCAAAGAAGAGCTGTGATTTATGTCAAAACTCTCACTGTGTCTACAATCACACTAGCGCTTCTCAGAGTAACATTAGAAGAGCTCATGAACGGGACCATATCTCTCCACACTTCCCTTTCATGTACACAGTCTTACAAATTGAAAAATACCACTAGCTTGCAGCGTTAGCCACATCTCATTTGTAATACTGCGGTGACGTTCTTCGCGACGCCTAGAGCCTGAAATGTGCTCAGACAAACTTGGACCGTGTGAACCATCGCCGCGTGAATGTGTGCTTTCTCACAATATCCTGATCCTGTGATATCCATAGATCTAGTGGTACAGTGGACCCCCAGGCTTAAGTATAATTCTAAGTCAGTGGCATGTTGCAAGAAGGTCAACAAGGTCTGCGAATCAGGACCTTTTAGAAGAGCCACGCACAAATACAAGACCAAAGGTGACCGGGCTCTTGTGTCCGTTGGCTCTAGATTGTAGAACGCTCTCCTCGTGAATGAATGAAGGTTGAGGCCATTTATTCTTTCAGAACGATCCGAAAAATTCAATACGTTTTTATGATCTACAAGTAGAAATCTTAATAATGCCGATGTGTTACTCATGGTCATGATGGTTTCCTTTTTACTGTATTATTTATTTTATTGGCCATTGGATTTCACTCCCTTTTTGTACGATTTACTTAGAGAAAATTGAGGAAAGTTACGTTACTATACATGCAATATATAGTTTAAAGTACACACATTATGAAAAATTGCCCTTTTTTTTAGCTTTTAACCCTGTTCCAACATTGTTCCGCATCAAAAACACATATCTGGAGCAGAATTTAGCTTCATTCACACTAGTTTAATGAATCCTGGTTAGAAAGTCCTCTCTCTTCTCCGAGCATCAGAATCACTCCGTTCTGAATTTCCTCGATCTGAACATTTTCTCAATGTGTGAACGTCGCTCCAAGAATCTTCTGTACTTTTTTAATATCAATAAACCATCGCCAGACTGTGAATTTCTTCCGTCTAATCAAGATCAGCGTACCAGTCGTTTACTATTAACCTGTGCAATTCCCTCTGCAGCCAGTAGACAGTGCCAAAACGCAGTGCCGTGGGAAACAGCAAGTACACATATGTTCATTTCATTTTTATGCCAAACTAACGGTACTCAAGAGCACGTTTAAAAGGCTAATAACAATACAAATAATGCTACAAAAAGGCAAAAAAAAAGAAAATAAAATGGTACTTTTTCCATTTCCCATTTGTCTGATCATTAAACCTCAACTAGTATGTTTTTCTGTTGGATTGACACAGGATTGTCAAAAATGTGGATGTATTTGTCAATATCGCCCCTAGCTACATGACTGTTATTTATGTTTGTACTTTATTATCATTTTAATATGTGAAGAACCGCTCTACAAATACAACTTACTTTTTAAGCACTTTTAAATGGCCTGGATAATAACATAGTGCCTCTAATCACTCCTCGCTGCTTCTCGCCATCAGTTCCCAGAGCGGGACTATATTTTTGACTGACACCCGGTGAGCCGCGTCTCCTATCTCGGCTCATTCTCGACGCGGTAAATATATCCACCGCGCGGCGCAGACGGACGCGCCTGTCCCCGGGTAACTCCCGAGCCCCATACCGAACCATAATCTCCGGCTGCACGTTGCTAAGTCGGCGTCATCGCTTCACTTATAGTCTACGATAATGGTCAGGGGCGGCTGGCGTGGCATTTTTTATTTAAAGTCATTACGCCGGTGAAGGCTGCTGGGTATCGGAGCGGCATCAGTCATATCCTGGCGCGGTTTTAAAAGCAGACAAGGCAATATGGGCCGGCAATGAAGTTATGAATAGGGACGTTTCTTAGGCGGCTCTTTTGTCCTCAAACGCAATATAGAACGGCGCGACTTCACCTCAACTTTAGCCTTGGTTCAGCCTAAAATCCCAAAGAGATTTCTCATTTTTTGACATATTTGGTCGTTCATTTTTCCTCACTAAGTATTCATTTGAAGAGTATCTTTTTTTTTGTCGGTTAATGGGTAATATCAGTCATCTAGAGGGAAAACGGCAAACAACCGACATATTAGTTTCCTCATAGACAATAACTTCAAAAGGAAAGTTGTGCAAGGGTCAGAGTAAATGGAGGAAGACGTGAAAGAATGTTCCAGAGTTTAGCATTAAACTTACCATGCCTTTATTTCATTACAATGAAGAGTTCACAAAGTTTTCATCTTCTACATGTCAAGATGGGGCAGAATCATATTTTGATTGCACTAAAATATATTCAGCATTTGAAAACACTGCTGAACATTTTTTAAATTTTTTTTTAAATACAATAAATTGTGAAGAAAAAAAAAAATACTATTTAAAAGAGTATTTTCTAAGCATTTTTTATTATTATTTTCAAATGGAACTCATCTGCTTATGAACTCTTCAAGTATATTTAATGTTCTTACTGTGAGCTGGCTCGCCTCTCCACAGATCAGAGCTAGTGGCAACACCTGCTCGTCGACATGGCGATGGACTAGTTTGACGCCGTATTGGGGATTTTCAATATAAAGGAAACAAATAAATGGCAGGTGAAGTCCAGTCACTACTTTTAAAAATATTTTGTTGTCTTTTTTAAATGCAAATATTATTCTCTTTTTCAATTACAATCTGTTATTACATGTCAAAAGGTCAACATTATCAGCTGAGGCCAAGTCTGCTTATGATATCAGAGTGGAAAAGTTTTATAATAAGGATTTATACGGATAAACTTTTGAAATGAATAGCAGCTAATATAATCTGACGTGAGGGGAAAAGTAGTGCGAGTTTGAGTGGTTGAAGTCATTACAAAGCCGCTTATGGCTTCAGAGAATTGACTCTTTCTACACGATTGTGGACACATTTGCTTACGCTACAGAATGTATTTACCCAAACGGCTCCCTGGGCTCGCTGCAGTTTGATCATTGGGTAATAATGAGCTTCGGCGGCTGTTCACGCTCCCGTATTCTCCAACAAACGTCTTTTCAAGCCCGGTTTAACAAGGCCTAAAGTCTGAGGAAGTGTCGTGTTGCGGCGGGAAACGTCGCCATTACCGAATGAGAAGGAACGAGAGGCGAGTGAAGCGTTTAGCAGTTTACGTGAAGCAGAGCTGAACGAAACCGAACCACATCCCACTTTTGTGTGGAAAACAACAAAAACAAAAACAGCTGGCAAATGTCCGAGCAAAAAAGAATTGTCTGCAGTTGTAGATGTAGTTGCAGTTGCAGATGTAGTTTCAGTTGTAGATGTAGTTGTTGATGTAGTTTTTTGTTGCAGATGTAGTTTCAGTTGTAGATGTAGTTGCAATAGTTGATGTAGTTGCAGTTGTAGATGTAGTTGCAGTTGTAGATGTAGTTGCAGTTGTAGATGTAGATGTAGTTTCAGTTGTAGATGTAGTTGCAGATGTTAATGTAGTTGCAGATGTTGATGTGGTTGTTGATATAGTTGCAGTTGTTGATATAGTTGCAGTTGTTGATGTAACTGCAGTTGTTGATGTAGTAGTTGATGTAGTAGTTGATGTAGTTGCAGTTGTACATGCAGTTGTAGATGTAGTTGCAGTTGTTGATGTAGTAGTTGATGTAGTTGCAGGTGTAGATGTAGTTGTAGATGTAGTTGTTGATGTAGTTGCAGTTGTAGATGTAGTTGTTGATGTCGTTGGAGTTGTTGATATAGTTGCAGTAGTTGATGTAGTTGCAGTAGTTGATGTAGTAGTTGATGTAGTAGTTGATGTAGTTGCAGTTGTAGATGTAGTTGTAGATGCAGTTGCTGATGTAGTAGTTGATGTAGTTGCAGTTGTAGATGTAGTTGTAGATGCAGTTGTAGATGTAGTTGTAGATGCAGTTGTAGATGTAGTTGCAGTTGTAGATGTAGTTGTTGATGTAGTTGAAGTTGTTGATATAGTTGCAGTAGTTGATGTAGTTGCAGTAGTTGATGTAGTTGTAGTTCTTGAGTAGTTGCAGTAGTTGATGTAGTTGCAGTAGTTGTAGTTGCAGATGTTGATGTAGTAGTTGATGTAGTTGCAGTAGTTGATGTAGTTGCAGTAGTTGATGTAGTTGCAGATGTTGATGTAGTAGTTGATGTAGTTGCAGTTGTAGAGGTGGGAGATATATTAAAAAAATTATCATATTGGAATTGTTGTTTTGGAGATAATATTGTATTGCTTATGATAACATAATAAAAAATGAGTAAATAGCTCGTCTAAAGGCTTATAACAATATGTCTGCCCTTGTCTGTTTCATTTGATGGTCCATTCATGTTTTCTGCGATACTTGAAAGTTTCAGCACATTCCTCATCTGAATACTGTTGAAAAAATACAGAGGAGACTCATCAAGCAAATGGAACAGATGCTGTGAAAAGCTTCTCTTTTACAGTTCAAAATCATTTTTCTAACGAATAACAATAATAAGAAAGGTTTTGCGTCAACTGGAATATTCGGTTGATAATATTTTTTACATTTCGTCTTACTTCTGTGGATGAACCTCCAGTTTATCGCTCTGTATTTTTATATGTTGAGTAAAAGGTTATGGCATTATAAGCTTTTGGATTTTTATTCAAACTGCAAAAATGGGTGAAATAAATATTGATTTTGCTTTCAATATCGCCCACAGCAGTAGATCTAAAGCGCTGCAGACGTAGTAGGATAGTGTAGTAAGAGTGATTTTAAATAATAAGGCGTGGCACTGTAGGTGAATAGGAAAATCTTAAATTTAGGGATATAAATGTTAAACTTCACGTAATTGTCAGGACAAATTTATTACAGGTTTTTCACATATAAAACGTTTAAAATTCAGGAAGTATAAATCTGAATTTCATTGCCATATTGAATTTTTTTTTTAAAGTACAGAAGGAATTTGGTTTCTTTTTTTGCGTGAAAACTGAAAATCGGTGTAAAAATGTTGACTTTGAGTTAAAACTTGAATGAATCCGGGTTGAATCGCACACGTTCTGAACGTTAAATGGCCCGGTGGAGTATTCAAAGTTCTCCACCATCTTCACTTGGAGCTCATTTAAAAAACGTCCTCAGATGTTTTAACCATTTGGACTTGTTAGGCAGCCAGGCGCCCCAAAAACCAGAATATTCCAGCGCTGTATTCAAACCAGATGTAGTAAATCTTCAGTGGTCGATACGGCTGAGAAATTTGAAATCTTTTTTGAAGTTTTTCCTCTGAATGTTTTATTTCTTTTGAACGATCGGCCTTCAAAGCTTTTTAGCCTTCGCGAGTTACGGGAAAACCTCCTTTTATCCGCGGCTTAACGGCAGCGTCTGAGCTACTGCCAATCCGACTGCGCCGGCTTCGAGTCAGGGAGGTCCAGTACAATTCAGCTTTTTATTCATTTATTTTGTTTGGTGAAAGGGAAAAGCATTGATCAACTGTGGTTTATTTGGGGGAAGTTTTAGTTTTAAATGCAGAGTAGATGTTTACTAATAATAATAATAATAATAATAATAATAATAATACATTTTATTTAAAAGCGCCTTTCAGAACACCCAAGGACACTGAGACAATGTTACGGTGAGTTATAAACCTGAATGAATGAGTTAACTTTAGTCAAAAGCTTTGCAAGCAGTGCAGCGCGTCTAGTCAGGGGTGTTCAAACTTTTGTGGGCCCTCAGGCTAAACTGACCCAAAGTCATTTTTTGTGTAAAATTGGACACATTTGCCATCATAACTTAATTAACAAACATTTTCGCCATTATACTGACTTAAAATGAATCTTCCAACCCTTATTCAATGTTAGAAATCTGTTTCAAAATGCGGCGAAGGTAAACACGCTCTGCACCAATGGTACGCCTCTACAGAGAACCAATCAGCGAGCAGCGGCAACCCACACTAAGATCACAGCTGGAGCTCGTCTTCGCGTCAGAGTCACGCCAGTGTTCGGAGATTTATTTTAAACCGGCGAAACAATAAAAGGTGTAATATTCAGATGCCACCACACGGTCAATGTTAAAATTGCAGGAGGATTTTTTAATGAATGCAAACAACAGTCAAATTTGATTGCCTGATTTGTTTTATGCTTTAAAAAAAAAAATATATATATATATATATATATATATATATATATAGTGTAGTAGTATCGTTGTATTATTATAATTATTATTTGTATTATTATTGTTATTATTATCATTAATATTATTGTTGTTTGTTATTATTATTATTATTATTATTATCAGTTTTCCCCCCTATTTACATTCTGTCTTATATTTGCCTGTTAGTATATATTAAAAAATATAATAAGTCCCTGATATTTACAAGCAAATGAACCGTAGCTTGTCATGATCATCGTCGGACATGAAATGTGCAGGTGTGACTGTCAGATCAGGTAAACTATATTTAAAGTGGCAAACAAACAGCATCGTTAAGCCTGGATATAATATAATGAGAGTGAGGGTGAATCATTCAGTCTCTCAGAAGTCAACATCAAATGAAGCCAATTCAAAAAGAAGAGATTTACTGGCTCACTGCTATAATACAACCGTGTTTGAGTAAAGGTCGGGCACATGGTTGAGGAACACCGAGAATCCTGGTTTAGTTCTGGTTTAAAGAGGCTATGACAGGTTTTTACGATTTTCAAATGTTGTCTTTATCTGGTGTATTTATACCTGTTGTACATATAAATTAGGGTTTTACACCTATCGAGCAGGTATTTGTGGAGTAAACGTTGAAGAAAATGACAGGAAGTGACGTCACAGCAGGGACACTCATTCCAGTCAAAGTTTATGCATCATTTACACAAAGAAACAACTTTTTGGACTCACAAAATTCAACAAAATAAAGTCCCTCTCATTTCTTTTGTCAAATAAAAGGAACGGTGATATCAGATGCGTTTTTGCCCAGTGTGTGCTGGGTAATTTCCTAGTGTGATGTCATCGATTACAAATAGTAAGTGAAATTATAAACCTAAATAATGTGCTATTCTTGGATGATTTTTTGAAATAATTTTTAGGAAAAAAATTGAATACATAAATCTTGGCAGCATTTTAGTTCAAGGAGTCGTCCAACCTGTAGGGGGCACTTTAATCTTTATTTAGACCTGGTTTAGTTTCCTGAATATAAACATCATAAAGAAATTAAACTGTGAAACTTTCATCAAATTTGTCGAGTTATGAAATTGAAGAAACACTAAACAAACAAGTTTTGTATTCTGCATTTGGCTAAAGACGCTGAATCTTCCCCAAACTTTAGAGAATCTTGTGCATTGACAGTATCTGACTTTTTATGCTTTTGCTTTTCTCTGTAAACACTTTACTTTGTGTCCTTCAGAGTTTGAGAGGGAATTGGACTTTCAATGTAAAAACATCGACCTTTCTCTGTGTTTTGTTCAAATTAAATGATTGTGGGGAAGAACATAATAATGTTACAAACGCTTCAAATCCAGTGTCCTTGGCCTGAAGTGAAGAATTCTACTTGTTTTCTATAATCAACAGTATAAAGTTTCACAGTGAAGAGTTGTCAAAACTAGTTTAAACAGAGTAAATAATGAATAGAATATTAAAATGAAAGTTAGACTGAAAGGAGCCTGTTCATAAGTCTGCAATTTAACCTTTTTGAGCATCAGCCGTAAGCAAAGGGCTTTTTAATCAAGAGTCTTGGAAAAGCATGTTTGGAGCGGAGTTTGGACTTTTGAGAAGTACATTTTAAGTTTTGTTGGTGTTAAATGGCACTGGAGGGAAAGACGTTCATTAGTTGTTAAAGTTGAGGTTTATTTTAAAAGTCAGTCTTGGCCGTGTTTATGAACCTTACTTATTTAAAAAAAAAAGGTACATTCACTTCATTTTCAGGTGATTTTATTGGTCAAAAATACCTTCATTTATCGATTTTTATTTTATTTTATTTTATCTTAAAAAAAAACCAAGCAAACAGAAAAAAAAACGACAGTAAAATCAAACCAAAGAGGTCAGTCAGGCATACGTGCTCTGTATCTATCCCATCTGTCCCAATGTTTGGTAAATTTGTCCATTTTGAAAGTCAAACTCATTTCAGTTTTAGTCCTTGACAGTTAGTTCTGCGTCCATCGTCCATTTCCTCCAGCCAAAAGTACATTCCCCTGGTATCCATCAAGCATTTCCATCGTTGGTGTTTAATGTCCGAGATGCATACTGTAGTTTAAAGTCGAATGGAATGTTGAGGTTGACAACAGAACGGGGTCGCTTCTCCACAGATCTGACCTGTAACTTGGCGCCACTCCATAAATATAATTATGTAATGCCATTAAGTTAAGGCTTGTTTTTAAACGGTCGTCTCTTCCATTTGTGACTGTTTAGGCAGAAAAGAGACTAAAATAAAATTGTCTTTTTGTTTTTTATGCTTTTATTGTACTGAAAAGTGAAGAAAAAATAATGCTCGTTTCCATGGAAATGTTCCTAAAATATTCCACATTAAGCCAAAAAACACCAAAACAAATCTATTTCCACGAAGAACATTTTGAAGTACTATTTTAACTTTCTTTTTTCATGGAGATATGTAGGCGCCACCTCTGGAAAGTTACATACTGTTGCTTTAAGGAATTGAACAAAAAAAAATCAGTTTTAGCCATCTGGACACTGTATTTTATTTTTTTAAACAGTCTCCCGATGACTACAACTGGATCTTTTTCGACAATTTTTAATAAGAAAATAAAAACGGACTTAAGTACCATAACAGAGCAATATTTCCGCGCCGAACCCAATCACCGGCACAGTCTGCTGAGCTCGGCTGATTCCGTGACCTCTAACAGGAACAGCAGATGTATAAATAATGTTCACGCCGTCATGATGTCTGCTTTGCATTGATTGACAGCCTCTTCCTCCCTGCATTGATTTTAAAAAGCATCCATACACCGTGCTTTACGCGTACTATTAGCAGAAACACTCTTATGCTAGTCTAATTACAGTGTTGACATCCCATAATTATCTGTTGGCCTATTTAGAGTGAAGTGACAGCGAAATAAGCAGCGCTAATTTACACAGCCACGGCCACTTTGTAAAACTACACTTACTTTGGCCTTGGTATTTGCATAAATGCTTAACAGCGGTCCGTATGTCTTTTCTCTTTACTCGCAGCGAATCACTGCGCGTTTGAATGCTTGGATTAGACCCCTCCTGCTGGCAACGGAGGGGAATGAAGTGAAAAGAGCGAAAAACACAACTCAAAGAAACCAGTCACGCAAAGTTTCCGTCCGGTTTGGAAAGTGTTCCAAGCTGAACTGAAACGTGGAAATGGAAATAGACAATAAAAAACCCAAGATTTTATGAGGTAACATTTTCCTCCAGATGGCCCGCAGTCCGGTTTTGGGACCAGGTGATCGGGGACCCTTGTAAGCGACTCTTACAACATTATCACATAATGGAGGTGGGGAAAGTGTCTCGCTCAAGGACACAAAGACAACAGGTCAAAGCGGGATCGTGGGTAAATTAGAGCCCTTAACCCACTATCGTCTCTTGTAAAGGTACTTTAAAAAGGTATATACATTATCAACCATATAAAAGTAGAAATGTGGTGACTATTTGAGTTCTACACATGAAACAATCTGGAGAGTCTCTCGCCGAAAGTCATTTAGTGCCCGCCTGACATAATGTATGCTTAACCAATCGCAGCAATAGCTCATGATGGCGCATCCAAAGTGTGCGTTGGATGCAAAAACAAGTGTCCCTCACGGAGCTATGAAAATATCACTACTTTTCACATTGGATTGTACGACGAACAGAGAAGTCAACATGTCGGCGAATGATTCTTGCAGTTTTTGCAGCACTATTTTTTGTGAAAAGCGTCTTGAACAATCCAGTGGTGGGTTTTTTGGTGTTTTTTTGGTGTTTTTTTAACCAAATCGATGACTTGCCGCTTGTACGTCGAGTGTTCTTCTTCCACGACGACTCCAAGTAGGTTTCCCTGATACACTTAAGACTCGAGCACGTTCCTCCGCTTGATATTCAGCGACCAGGACCCTTGACAACCCAAGACCAGCTGCGCGCGCCGTCGAGGACGTGGCTTTGCTTTCGTCCATGAGAGCCCACCGACGGAGACACAACAATAACGACAGGATTCTGCAGCCGCTGAAGCTCTTTTACCGCGAGGGGAGAAAGTTGATCAATCAAACTCTTGCCAAATCCAGTGAGTAGAAAAGCACAACATATTTCCCATCCAAAAATGCACAAACGCTTCCCGCTGCTCCTGTTTCAAACCAAAAAGAAAACAAGTCTGTATTTCAGCTAAAACAAAATCAATTGTAGCTGGAACGCGCACATCCCCTGGCGTTGCCATCTTTGTTTTGGTTGTTTCACGCGTTGCTTCACACCCAAACCCGCTGCCGCGTGATTGGCCCGTTAAAAGCACAGGTGCAGAGTGCAAATTGGTATGACAAAATGGATTCTCAGAAGTTTGTGACTTCTCAACGACTGCGAGAATGAATCTTGCTTGCAAGGTTAACATTATGCCTCTGTCTTTGCTCTGAGAAGTTTTAGCGCGCGGGGGTCTCCAACCTCTTTGCCTCAGAGCTACTTTTACAAAACAAAACTGGCAGAGCTACTCCTGTTAGCGGGTCCAAGAAATTGAGGCGATAATCGTGACGGCAAACCCTGAGATGCGATAAGGTTAGAAGCCTATAAAACACTAACCAATATTCATTTATCAGAGCAGCCTTATTCAGCCTTCATTTAATCTCTGCACACCAGTCACCAATACTACAGATCGCTTTTAATTACTGGTGTTCAGCCATCAAAAAGAGCTCTAACTAATATCTGTATCATTATGTCTGGGTCTGCAGTGTACAGTGGCGGTTGTTAGTGTCTTTTCGATTGACCCGTTTGCTCAGTGCAGTTTTAAAATGCATAAATATTTCACAAAATCACTGTGTAAATCACAAACTGGACCTGGACACACCAGGTACAGAAGTGTTCCCAGTCACAACAGTTTTGCACACAAAGTTAGTATACGATTAAAATATCTATGTGGGTCATTAAATTTGAATTATTCAGCCTAATATAGAGAATGTCTTGATCGTTTGGGGAGCAACTGTTTTATTGTCCGAATAATGGTTCGATTAGGATTATCAAATACATGATTGCGATTATTTTTTACAGTTGTTACAATCAGTAAATTAACTGTTGCATGTTTAAGTATCCAAATGATCTGAATTAGTCTCACAATCAGACACTTTTCAGAACCTACTGGACATGAATCATATAAAAACATAGTCCAGGGTGTCAAAGTCAATTTGGCTTAATAATTGTGCTTTAAAATTTGCGATAAATCAGGAAATATGAAGGTCACGCTTCCACTTTGCTAATGTAACCATCCAGTTTCTCATTTCACTGCAGTCTTGTCCTTGAGAGAGCTCCCTGGACCTAATTTCATTAAAAGCTGGATTTTGCCAAGTCAGTGAACCTAAAATGATGCCTGGTCTCCTGACTCCGCCGGGCCGGACCGAGGGATGGGCCAGATATAGATAGAGACACGAGGTTAGTCCTTGTCTACAGCGCTCCAATTTTTCATCTAACCTTCTGTCTTCTGCATTATCGACCATCACGCCGCGGTTTTGTTCAACGCTCGCTGCACAATGACGTTACAAAGGCGTGCGTAAGCGAGAGTAAATGTGATTTGCCGTAAGAGAATCACTGTCTGTAAAAGCAAGGTTAAACTTATATTTTCCTTTAATAAATGTGGTTTTGGAGTGAAATAATGCATAAATATCGCCATCTTATCGTACGTCCTTGAAATTGTCCTTGATTTAAGCTCTGAACAATGCACATTTGTCTGTTATGTAATAAAGACCGCTGTATTTTGATTATATTTGCGCTGCTTCCAGGAGTAATGTGTTTAGAACTGTCGTGCACGTAGCCTGATTTAAACGTTCTGTCCCCAAAAAACAAAAGCTGTAATGTTGACGTTTTGAGAGCGCGGAGGCAAATGGTGGTTGTTGCTTTAGGGGAGACACGGTTGAGCCGCCCATTAAATCTCCAAAAGCAATTTCTCTGGCATATGACATTAGAAATTGAAAGCACACATCCATAAATCACAGACCAAAAAAAAGTTTGGGTAAATTGGAAAGGAAATAATCACATTTTTGGGAGGAAACTGTTTGACGGTTGAGCGTAGTAAAAAAAAACAACTTTTTTTTTCCTTTTTTTTTTAAATGAAAAAGCCATAAATGCAAACTATAACACTTATTTTAACAGATTTTGTACATTGATTTATTTTAATAAAATAAAATAAATACATTAAAAATAACTAGATTCAACCAAAAAGTCTAAGCCAAACAGTGCTGCACGTGTTCATTTTTCTAATAATGTTCATGTTTTTTTGTTTGTTTCATTTGCAATGTTTGGATGCTAACGCTAACTTGGATGCTAAACGCTCATATTTTCTTCTTCTTTTCCAGCCACACTGTACACCTGAGCTCCATTCCCATACTGCGTGCGGCTTATTCTCTGTGAAGTTAGTGTATTCGACTCCAAATGACTCCATCCATCAACCTACAACATGCACATGCTCCTCCGACGCGCTACGGGTGAAATGTAGAGGACAAACTTCCCTTTCGGAGGGTGTGAAGTCTGTCTCAACCATCCATACACGTCGTTAGCGGGTAGCGCGTTGAGCCGCTAGTCGTTTAGTCCATTAATATGTCGATCGCCTTCATGGAGATGCTATTGCTTTGGCCAGATTTGGCTCAGCAACCGCGCATTTGTTCACTTTTATTGTTTTTAAAAGCAAAAAATAAAATAATGTTTCCTTTTTACAGTTTATAAAGCATTAACGGTCATAAACGCATCCAACAAGACCAGTCCTCTCCATCGCATTCTGTAGTGTAGGCTCTCTGGACCAGGAGTTATTAAAACAATCTGCCCCTGACCTCGTGCCCTCCTCTCACGTACTCATGTTTGTTTTTTTGTAGGATTTTCTGCTCGATCGTGCCGCCAAACAAAACCAGATTCTGAGGAGCCAGTGATTGTGTTCTGGGTTATTAGGCCCACGAAGCCACATTAAGCTTCACTTTCATTATCAGAATAAAAGCATTAGGTTGGCTAAAGCGCTGATTTATAGCAGTGATGTGCAGAGGCTTATGATAATACTGTGTGTGTGTGTGTGTGTGTGTGTGTGTGTGTGTGTGCGCGTGTGTGTGTGTTGGTCGACTGGGCCAAAGTTGCAACCTGGGCCCAGGACAATTTAAAGGGAAAGCATCCACATTGAGTATGGTAGCGGGAGGTCATCGCGGGCCAGTGATTAAAGCTTTACCTGGGTTTATAATCAGAATGATCGGCCATTTATTTATACTGTATTAAAACATAAAGAAGTGAAAGAAATTACATTTGTCTTCGTTTTACAGTTAAAGCAAATTATGTCCATGATAGATAACAAATATGCATCAAAAGGGCAAAAAAACGAATAATAATAATAATTAAAAATAAATAAAAATAATAATAATAATAATCTGCGTGATTTTGTGGTTTTGATGTAACTCCATTTCAACATTAAATTAGTTAAAAAAAATAAAATTAACCTACTGTTTATTACTACAATAAGCTCTGGGTATTTTTGACTCAGCAGCCTCTTTTTCTGTTCAAAATATGTGGCTTTAAAACATTATTGAACGTCTCTAATCAGAAAAAAAGAGGTGTAAATAACGATAATGACCCGCCATTGGTCCAGGAGTGGTCCATGACAGACAGGGATGCAAAGGTCATCCAAACAGCTTTAGAAATGAAGACTGGCGCTGAGGCTATTGCAGTGGGAATGTTTATGTCTTCCTGTTTGTTTGTTTTTTCCGAGGCACACCCGGTAATCCCCCCCCCCCCCCACGGCAGCCAGAGGGTGGTTCCCCGGCACACTGTTGAAAATCGATGCACTGAGCCTCCTGTTTTCTCGTATCGGAACCAAAAAACTACTCGACCATCTCCAAAAAAACAGCAATGAACAGAGAAAAGCATTAGCCGATAAGCCTACCGACTGTTTGTAGGGCTTAATTTGGACTGTACGCAATTATTTTCTGTGTTTTGTTTTGTCAAAATCAAACTGCTGCGTTCCGTTTGCATCTAATCACAGAGAAGTTAAACTCTTCCCGGCCGCTGGAAGGTGCGCAACGCGTTTACGGACTCGTCACGGCGACAATCGGGACGCGCAGAATGTATTAGGCAAGTTTGCAACACACGTGGACCGCTGCACGCCATTTAAGACGGTAGAAACGGGTACAAGCGCTTTAAATGTCAAGCAAATTAAAGTATTTTAAGAGATTACGTGTCCTTTTCGTATAACCGCGCATACAAATGTGTTATCTGTAATGAATATCCTGCTATTACTGCATTTAGATCGGCCATAAAAAGCATGCTCCAGGCCAAGTTTATAATGTCAGCTCTGAAAAGAAACTGGTTTGAATAAATAAATGTAAAATCTAATCACAACTGCGATGCCTGTCAGATGTACGGCGTGTTGTTTAACCCCGACGCAAAGAATGAAAACCTGCCAATGTAGACCACAAATCCAACTTAATAACGACAATCTCTCTTTTCGCACGCCGCCTGCTGCGCATTTAAATAAAACATCCGCGGATAAATATGTATGCGCATCAATAATACATTTGACGCACCAAAAATCCAACGTTGCTTAAGCTGCGGTGACCAATCACGGCCCCGTTCATTGTCGGGGATTTTCCTCGTTAAAAATACATGCTTGACCCCCGACCTCGCTCGCAGCGTGTGCGTGTTGCCGCTCGTTTTTTTTTTTTTTTTTACTTTTTTTTACTCCCCTGCGGACCCCTTTTAATAGCGCTCCGGAGTCACGCCACGCTGCTGTTTGCCGCGGCTTCGAGGTTCTGGATGCTAATGGTTTGGCAGAGCATAATGGTGCATTGCTCCAGCCGACCGCAGAGGAGCCGGGACGTGATTTATGGTCGACGCTCGGGGGGCTCTGAACAATCGGACACAACTTCCCCCAAATACAGCGCGAACAGTGTGAGAAAAATGGATAGCGTGGCGGTGGATGTGGAAGGCTAAAGGCTAAAGGTAAAGACTGAGCTGTAGGATTAAGTTTAAACAAAAGGGTTGAGCAATTAATGGTGCGCGTTTTTAAAAGAGTGTGATTTAAATATGAACTGATGAAATAATATGACTGAAGCAGTTTAAACTATGTCAATGTCAAATGTATTCATAGAGCGCACTTAGCTGGCCAAAGTGCTGTAAGACATTATATAGTAAATAGAAAAATACAAATTTAATATCAATAAAAGATAAAACTCAATTACAACACGAGATGATCTGATCGACACTGAATTTAAAGGCCAGAGCGGTTGCGAGTGGGACAGAGACCACTGAATCACCTTAAATCTGGTCTATTTTTGTTTCATCGTTTAGCTTTTAATTGAGTTCATAAGATTGTTCCCTCATCAAAAACATGCCTGGAGTTGTTATTTTTCGACATTCCCGCCACCCTCAAAGGTGCCGTTTTAAAGTGCGTAAATCATCGTCAGACTCGTGCGTTTGTGCCGTCAAATCGCGTTCGTTACCACTGCGTGTTTATGTTAGCGCGACAGGGCAAGCTAGCTTTTGTTTCTTTCCATTGTAATTCTCACTGCTGCCGGTAGATGGAGCGCTAACACCGATCTGATGACTGATTGAGATGCAAAAACGAACAAATATAACTGTTTTTAAGTTGTTGTTTTTTAAGTGGAAAACATTTTGTCTTATTCAAATTTACTTATTTAGTTCGAGCGATGACTTTTCCATGAAAGGTTAGTCAAATGTGCGAGAATTAAAGCACAGCTCAGGTACGTCTTTCTAACATGGTCAAAAGCTCAGGAGTCAGTTTCATAAAAGGGATCTTCAAAGAGATCACGTCTGTAATCCTCAGCGATGACCTAAATGTTTGATGTTCCTCTTGTAGTTTTGTGCCTCCGACAGTTTAATACATTCAAAGTCCTGGCACAGACTCGCGCGCTTCTCGGGGAACGAGGGTGAGGCAACTTTTTGGAACCGTTCCACTTCCTTCTCCCCTGATTTACTTATTTACTTCTCTGGCATCTTGGCGGACATAAATCAGAGCTAACTAAGCGGCGCGCTGAAAGATGAACAACAACGAGGCACCAGGAACCGTTTGTGAGAGGCTCCTTGACCTCCTCGTAACACCGTAACCTACTTCGAGCTCTCGGAGTGCGGCGAGTCGGGAAAGTTGTGTAGAAAATAGAAGTCAATGTATATATATTTATGTATTTATGGATGTATTTATTTATTTCACATGGCTAACCCAAAGAAAGAGGATAGTGCTTTAAACATACAGACAAACATACATTGTTCATCATCATTTACTGAACAATACTTACCGTACAGTATATATATATTTTTTTAAATATTGTATTTATATAGTTGACAGCCCTGGATTCCTGTCTAAATTTGAATTGTGGTAGTAATTAATTTAATTTTACTTGATCACTTATCACTTTCATCATTTGAAAAAGAGACCTACAGTTTTTTCATGTTTCTTTCTTTTAATATATTTTATCAATAATATTTTAATTGATTTTTATTTTTTATTTTTTTATTTATATATTAAATAAATAAAGAAATAATTGTAAGAGTATTTTTTTTGTATTTGTTTGCTCGACATATGTGGCTTTCACTTTGGGACATTTCGTCTAAAACATGTTCGTTTCACCGGGTCGTGCCGCAACAGAGAGTTAGACTCAAAAAGCAGTTCCCATTTGTAAATAACAAAATCCAGAAAGACGGACCAGGCCAAAAGCGGGGCAACCGAGCAGAACTCATGTGTGCGCTCGGATCTTCAGTGCGATTATACAGCAGAGTGGGGGAAACATGAGCTAATTATCATATACACTGTGTTTTTGCCCAAGGCGGAATTTTAAAAGTCAGAGTTTGTCCAAAGCACGAGAATAAAAGCAGTGAGATTAAATATGAACCGAACAGAGCAGAGAATACTTTACTACATGTACTTTCTAAACCTGGTGAGCGTAAATGTCATATAACGTGTGATGTAAACGGCTCTTTGTGGTTATTCGGGTCGCAATATAATCCCAAAAACCAATCGTTGTGAAGCTAATGCTATGGAACTCTGACCTGCAGTGCTTTTTATATCACAATAACTTTACTTTTAAATTCAGAAAGTTTGGATTTTATAAAGCTGGAACAGTAACGTGTTCAAATGATTTCACTTTTCTCATGTTGTGTGTCAAATTGTGATATTTCTTCGCCTCTGACTGTCTTTTATTATTTTATATAACATAAGATGTGTATTGTATATTTTAATAAACATTTCAATTTGTTTTTATTTAATTTGTACGTATTTATGTATTTGTATTTTTATTTTTTTATATTTTTAACAGTATTTTTACCTTGTGTTTGTTTTGTACTCCGTGCAGCACTTTGGAGACTTTTGTGTTGGTAAGAATGTGCTATACAAATAAAGTTGGATTGGATTGGATCGTAATGCTAAAATTTGACATTGCGACATCTTTAGTTCTGATGAATTCCATTAGCAAATGACGTACAGGCAATTTGTCAAGCAACCTTCAAAACACTTACAAAAACAAACCTGTGGTGCTTTTTTTCTCTGGTTCTTTCAGCGTCTGACTGTAGTTTTTTTTACTCTAAATAGTCTTTGTTTTCGTTGCAAAGTCTCAGATGCGTCCGTTGTCTAAGAGGTTTAATGTTGAATGTCTTGTAATGTAAAGTTATGTGTCTGCTGTTGTCTGAATTGAATGTATTTTTTGTTTTTTTTTACCTTCCTTAGGCACACCGGACACAATTTAGCTTTTGCGCTAACTCCAGTTTATCAATGGCGAACCTGTTGCAGACACTTTGACACATATGCACTGTCCCACTTCAAATAAATACATAAAAAGCATACATATTAAGCTAAATCTACTTTTAAGAGCGTTTAACCATGCTAGCATTGTTTTCCCTTCTCATTTACCGTCTCCAAATTGTATTCAAAGTGATTCACGCGCGTTTAAATCATCTTTTAAATCCTCCGCGATCAAGACTTCAGATAAGCCACCTCAGCAAACTTTACTTTTATTGCGTTGTTTAAGATCAAAATTGTAATTTTCATGTGTCATAGCCGATAACTAAATGTTCAATCCAATCCACTTTGTCTTTTTTTAGCACATTCAACCACCAAAAACAAACAAAGCCGTCAACAAGAGACAAAGGTAAAAGAAATGAGTCTTTGTTAACAGATTAATTAGTTGACAAGCTACAAAGTTAACTTAGAATCAATTAGCAATGATCAAACCTCTTGGGAAACTGATTTTTTTTGTGTGTTTTTTGGTTTGTTTTCCGCACCGTTCAAAATCTGGGCAAAAAAAGTCATCTCGGAAAAGTTTTGCTCGACACGTTTGGCGTTCTGCGTCTCGTACTTTTTGGAACGCGCTGCTTCCGAAAAAACGTGCGCGGGAGCTTCTACGCTAGGTGAGCAGCCCGCGGTGATTGCCAATCCGAGCCGGCGGTAAACAATCAGTAAACAATCAGTAATGAACATTTCCTCATGCACCGACTTAACGTTAGGAGTGCGCGATCCAATCACGCCGCCGCTCCGTCTAATAGGCCATTATGCACATCGCGCAGTGGAAATTTAGTGTAATAATCTTCTAATTAATTAATGGAGATGAAGAGAACAGGAGCAGAAGGAAAAGTGTTTAGGATTTTGCCTCGGGCGGCGCTGGGTGACCGCTCTGTGTAATATAAATGACATGCTTGACTGAATCTCTTTGTGCTCGGTCTTTTAGCATTGCTCCTGAAGGCTCCTGCTGCTGCTTAGCCCGTGCCCTGCGGTGTAGTGATTAAAAATGCCCTCAGAAGAGTTTCACCTTAACCTGCTCATAGTAACGCCTGAATGAAATTGGCTGGTCGTAATTAGTATTAGCAGGACCACTTTTAAGGCGACGGGCCCGCGCGTGAGTCCATTTTGCAATGGAAAGTTCTGCCGGGAACAAGTCCACGTTTGTCCTCATTCGCATTTGAAGTATAGTTCAGGTAATCCAAGTAAAAGGTGGTCTTCAGACTGTGACAAACGGAACCAGTTCGTTTGAGTTTGCGGAGTCATTCCTCACATTTCTAGCGTCCTAATTAGTCAAGTTTACGAGCGCGTTTCCCAAAAAAAGACGGAAGCACATTTGGAACTTTCTTTTTTTTCATACCGCGCATACCCAGATACTGAAGTTGCTATGGAAACTGTGTTGGGACAAACTTAATGTACGGAACGTCTCGTAATATGAACTGTTTTCTTGATAAATACGGTGTAAAATATGTTATATTTAAACTGTTGAAGTTAGAAAACGGAGCAGAGCTGAGTAAACTCTGACTTGAGAGTTTGACGACATCGAGCTTTGTTACAACTACATTAAAACTGAGCGCTACTTGACACCACGGCGACCGAACACACAACAGTGAAACGGGTATAACGACGGACATTTTGACACGTGACTTGCTTTTACAATACCATACGTGAACAAAATTGGATAAAATTAGTCTAAGATGCAAATACTGGACCAATTTGTGCCATAAAACATCACTCAAACTATATACAATGCTTTGATAAACAGTTAATAATATATGTATGTGTAGTCTAATTGCACTTGCATTTTCTGCAGAATAAATGTCAACACAATAACTTTAATCTGTATATCTCTTCGGAATCCTGTTACAAAACGCTGTGCAACTGTTCAACAAAAATACACTTGAGAACTTCAGAACGTCCCCAAAGATGGATGGATGGAAGGAAACTTTAGATAGTAGTTAATACCACTTTCCTTCTTTAGCCTTTCTTACAGTCGCTCCTTCGGGCTCAGACTCTTATTGAATTATCGGTCCCAGTCTCGCTCCCTTGTCAAAGCCCCCCATCTCCAATCAGGACTAATCTAACGGACCTCTTGGCGACTCTGTCCATTCAAACGGAGCGCCGTGACCTCCGAAGTGTCCGCGGCCTCACGTTTTCTTCAGCACTCAATTAAAAAAGTACTAACCTGGAGTGGGCAATCAAAGCCGCGATACTTTATTCAAATGGGGAAAAAAAGCCTCTCAGTGTTCTGTCACGAAAGTCAAAATGGTCTGACACCTTCGTGGGTTCGGGAGAGTCCGTGGAGACTTACGTTCGCTCATTCTGATGGAGGAGAAACGTTTGTAACATTGCAATTGTTGCTTGGGAGATACGCACAAATAACATTGGGTGTATTATCAGTAAGAAATACCTCAGAAAGAGAGAGATATGTCTAGACGAGTGCAATCTCCCAAACGAGCGTATAAAGCGATTCATTTTATGGCCCATTCATGCTTCCAAGACGTTTACCAGAACATCTTGGCACATTTCTGATGCTACAATCAACTGAATATCATTATTGAGATCATTCAAACACGTTTTTTAAATCACTGTAGTTCTCTCACAAACTCTTCGACGCTTCCTGAATAACACACATGCATTCATTTTAGGCACGTGCACAGTTTTAGAAGAGCTCTTTTGGACTGAGACGTGTGACGTTTTTCCAGGGATCTGCTGTCGCCACGCCCACGGACACCACTTTGGCCTTCACCCTCCACGCCTTCTCCAGCTCTTCCCCGAGCCCTTGGGATTTCTCCAGTTTCTTGTGTTCCTTTTTCCTGATGTTGACATCACTTGGTGTCGCCACGTCAACCACAAGGGCTTTCCTCTAATGTTTATCCACCACCACAATGTCTGGTTGGTTCTGTCGGTCTGGAAGTATCTAGACGTCCCACAGGATCTTAGCTCAGTCATTCTCTTCCACTTTTGGAGGTGTTTCAAACTTTGACCTTGGGGTTCCCAGTCCAGCATCTCACACCCTGCAGTTATGTGTTGGATTGTCTCAGGGGCCTCTTTGCACAGCCTACACCTTTTGGTCTTGTGGTAGATCAGGGCCTCTATTGCTCTGGTGCTCAGGGCCGGTTCCTGCGCTGCCATGATGAGTGCCTCTGTGCTGTCCTTCAGTCCGGCCCGCTCTAGCCATTTCTTGATATCAGCCACCTCAGTTATGTCCCGGTGGTATGTCCCATGTAGGGGCTTGTTCTCCAACGTCAAGTGTCTCCAAAAAGCAACGCAGAAAGTGTCTAGACTCGAGCGATGCTGACAGCCCCTCAATCTACAAACCCAGAACATAACGTCGCATCACAGGAAGTTCAAACCACACTCATCAAGCTGCATTCGCACGTCCACTTGACAAATATTACATCTTACATACCGCGAGACTCATCCGCAATGCCATAAAATTAATTAACATTGTTTATCGATCTCATATACTGGATTACGCCGCACAGAGACAAAGTATAGTCCCTTCGGTGCCGTCTCCATTTGCAATCAAACCTCCCGGATCTCCATTATTATCCTGGAGCGCCGGCGGCCAGGTGTAATCCGTCATTCGGCTCATATTAAAAGGTGGGCACTCTCCGGCTCTCTGGTGACATAACCGTCCTAATCGCACCAATATCGCGGCACAACCGGGGGAGGCGGCCTAACGAGAAAGCAATATCCCAGATTAAGAATTAGCCAGTGTTCTATAATGACCCCCGTCTCCCCCCGGGTCAGCGCTGCACACACAGGGTGGATGAAAGCAGGATGTTTAGGGCGTCGTCGCACCTGGAGGGGGATAATTCACAGAGATGGGAACAAAGTGAGCCTTCTTTTGTGTCGTCAACAAAGCAGCAGAAAATGTGAGCGCAGCACTCTTCTCTCGACTCCGCTCCTCGTGGCTCGTTTACTCGGGGGGTCCCTTACTACGTACAGCCCTGTTTTGTTAAAGGAGCCTATACGGTGCATTACCACAGCGATTTCAACTCCATAAAAGGGACACGTGTCATCCATTATGTGTATTGTTGTTAGCCTTTAGTACCTTTTGCTTTGGCATCTCATTTTTTCTCGGTTTCAGAACTTAAAAGACACACATTATGCAGCTTTTTTGAGCTCTTAACCTCGTTCTAACATTGTTTACTCATCAAAAACACACCTGGAGTAGCGTTTAGCCTCATTCACGCTAGTTTGATGAATCCTGGTGAGAAAATCCTCTCCAAAACTCTCCGTTAACAGACATTTCTTCGATAACTGGATCTTCTCTGCTGTTTTTAAGTCCAATTTAACCTTTAAACTAATGTATTTGCTGAAAACCACACTACCATTAAGGTGTTCCTCCATCAGGACTGGCGTTAGCGCTCCATCTACTGGGAGCAGAGAGAATTACCACGGGGAGAAAAGACAAATCTAGTTTGCCCTGACTTCGAGGTTCTCTCCGGAGCATTACATTTAACGTCACAAATCTGGGAAATTTGAAACGGTGTTTTTTGTGGTACACAGGATAAATGAAACACGCATAAATTAAGATAAATACAAGATATGTTTTTGATGATGATGTATAGATGTCAAGATTATTAAATTAATCCACAATCATGATTAGTCGGGTCACAACATAAACTCAAGAACTCCAAAAATAATAATAGTGACAATTTTAGAAGCAAAATGAAGTACTTTTAATTCAATCTAGAATCCCAAAAAATCGGGACTGGTGTTAGCGCTCCATCTACTGGGAGCAGAGAGAATTACCATAGGAAGAAAAGACAAATCTAGTTTGCCCTGACCTCCAGGATCTTTTCCCTTTAACGTCACAAAGCTGGGAAATTTGAAACTGGGTGTTTTTTGGGGTACACAGTATAAATTAAGCAAGCGTGAATGAAGCTAAATATGTCAAGATTATTCAATTAATCCACAACCGTGACTAGTCAGGTCACAACATAAATGTAAGAACTAAAAAAATTATAATAATTGTGACATTTTTAGAAGCTAAATAAAGTACTTTTAATTCAATCTATAATTAAAAAAACAACAACAAAGAACGCACCTAAACATTACATATGTTTTTACCTGGATATTTCTGTCTCTTCAACTTTATTTTGTCATTTATGAAGTTAAGTTTTACATGATAAAACTGATTACAAACACAATAGACAACATTATCAAAGAAAATGTAAGATTTAAACCGTTTTGTAAATAATTCTGAATAATCATTAAATCACGTTTCTCACAATAATCGTAACACAAACTTAATGAGAATACAAGATTGTGGTAAGAAGCTCTGCCATTTCACTCTGGCTCTGAGGATAAAGTCTAAAGAATAAAGTCTAAAGAATGGCGGTAATGTCACACTATGGATACCAACCGCCATAAAACACCGCCGAAGAAGAAGAGGAGGAAGACACATTATCTACAGCACAAACAACAACGGAGAGCGAATGAGTGAGAGTGCAAGACTTTTAAGGCCAATGGTTCGTTCACCTACAGTATTTTCAACAACCATTTCTGAAACGTAATTGGGAAACAGTGCTGTATCCTCGCGTCTGACCCGAATGCACGAGGAAGAGTGAAAATCATTACCGACACGCCTTGAGCTCAACCACTTAAGTGCACTAAACAGTGAAGCGTCGGCAGCTGAATTCTAATATAGACTTTATTATTCCCTTTATAACGCCGCTTTCAAGGGGGGAAATGCCCTCTCGCATTGAGCACTCGGAGAAAGGATTATTCTGTTTTCTGAGCGGTCTTTTCGGCAACAATACTGTCCCTAAAAGTCCCCCGGGGGAGCCACTTTCTCACCCCGCCTCTCCGCACTTGCGCTTGATTCGGGGCAAGCTAAGTATTGAAATATTGAATAGATGGCGGTCTGCTGCTGACAGTGTCTATAAAAGGCATGGGGGGGGAGAAAAAAAACGTCACTGTAACTGCCTTTTCGCTCCCGTCGTCTCTACATTATTCATCTCAGGTTTGGCGCCAAGTAACTTAAAAAAAAGAAGGAAAAAAAAAGCGCGGTGTGTTTGAACGACGGCGGGATTATTGTTGAAAAATGGAAATCTGCGGCGGAGAATGGAAGTTGTTTATCTGCGCGGCGCCGTCGAGATGGAGTGAATAAGAAAGTGTTTTTTGGTGTGTTTTTTTTTTTTTTGGGTTGTAAAGTGCAGATGAAAGACGAGCGTCAGATCGGTATCGCACGCGTAACATTCTGTGGAAAATGAGCAAATGTATTAAGTGTTTTTAGCGATTAAGAAGATGGCAGTATTCAAACACAGCTCATTGTTTGGGTCGGAAATGGTCACTGATAACAATAGTTGAACGCGTAGCGCTTGATTTAAAGGAACATTGACAGGTTTTTTTACGATTTTCTCATTTTTGACTTTTATATTGGTGTATTTATACCTGTTTTACTTATACATCATAGTTTCTACACCGATGAGAGTGTATTGTGGAGCAAACGTTGAAAAAACTGTAGAAAATGAAGGAAGTGACATCACACTAGGAACATTCCTCATCTCAGTCAAAGTTTATTCCAGAATTACACAAGAAACAACTTTTGCTGCTAAACATTATTCAACAAAATAAAAGCTGATTCTCTTACATATTTAGCTGTCAAATAAAACCTTTTCTTACATTAGATGAGTTTTTGCCCAGTGTTTTGCTGGGTAATTTCCTGGTGATGTGTCATCAATTACAAAACAGGAATGAAATTATGACCTAAAAATTTGCTTTTCTGGAATAAAATTACTTTTTTGTATCTTTTGGGCAAAATTCTAAATATATTTTATTGTAACTGTATTTTAGTTCAATAAGTCGTCGAGTCTGTTAGGGGGCACTTTAAAAGTGATCTATGACAGGTTAGAACACACAATTGATTAAAAAAAGGGTTGACACAAATTATATTTTCAATGTAACTCTTGTCTAGTTTTCCCTAGTTTTAATATATTTGATGAAGTTTATAATCCTGGTTGTCTGAGCAGCAGATGTGCAAAGATACGAGCAATTATACTTTAAAAACACTAAAAACACATGACACACCTTTATTTTATTGTCGATAAAATGGTGTTTCTTTGATGAGGAAATTGTCCCTGAGCTTGGATGTTGTGTTGTATTGAGAAATGAGAGGAATCAGTGCTGCTGCCTGTATTTTTCGAACAAAAGCGACTAAAATGACTGGAAATGTGGCTTTAGATGAGTTGTAAATTTATCTCATTTGAAAACGCTTGTATTATCTATAGTACAATGGTATCTAGATTGTGTTTGTGACAAGGCAGTGTCAAGACTGATCAAGTTAATCGATTATGCGTGACTTATTCAGCCCATAACGATAATAGTAAAGAACCAAAAAATAATAATCTTGAACAATTTTAGAAGCAAGTTTTAAGTGTTTTTTGTTCCAATATACAGCCAAAAATAGACATAAATGTTATCTCAACTGGCGTGTTTTTGTCACATTTAACTGTATTTTGTTTTTCAGAGAGTTTAATTTGTAAAGTCGCTCACAAACTATGAGAATCATCGTACGTGGTCAGCCAACGAGAGATGCAGGAAAATGAAAGTTACACTGTTGTTTGAGTCGGCGCAGGTCTCAATAATCCCGTTGAGCAAGTCGTTAATCGTGGCGTTCTTTTCTCACAATAATCTTGATATCGTGACATGCCAGTTGTGACGGCCTTAACGAATGAGTTATCACAAGTAAAGTATTGGACAAACAGTGAGTGGATACCCAGGCAGAAAAGTTACCTAGTGCATCTTTAATTCAATATTATTTCACTATCCATTAAATTGCTCAATATACGGAAGATGGACGTAACCCTCGAAAGGGAAATACATTATTTTTTACCTATTGTCCGTCTAGATAAGCGTTAGATTAGTCAATAAACTCATTTTTATACTTAACTCTTAATTAGGCCTGGCAAGATTTGGGAGGGATTTGGGAGGAATTTTTAATCGAGAAGAAAAAAAAAAAAAAAAAGATAAAACGTGTGGTTGGGCAGAAGTCAGACTTTGGAGCAAGAAATGTCTTTTTACTTATTTGTGCAAATATGTTCAAGAAATCGTCCCGAAAGCCCATTTTTGCAATGTTTCTGAAAAACGCAAATAAATCAACTGAAAATCGAGATTGATTGAAAAATACCACTATCGATCCTCACTCACACCGCCACGTCACGCACGCAAAAGGGTGGGTGAAAGAGTCTCGCCAAAGGACACAAAACGACGGCTCAAATACCGGTCGCTTTTTAACATAACCGTACAACTTATTTTAAAACTCAAACCAGATGCTTAATCCTCCACATCGCCCGCCGCTCAGCCAATGGGGAACACGGCTTGGCTCGAACTTAACATTCCCAGTTAAATCAAAGAAACCACGTCTGGAAGTTGCTACTGACAACCCGCAAATTAGAATTTCACTAGATCTGGATTTTAAATGAAAAATTAGACAGTTCAATTCCATCGCGTGCGCCGGGCCCATCTGTTGACTGCGGCTGCAAAGTTTTTTTGTACAAAAACCCATGTTATGAAACACTTTTAAGCAGTACCCTAGCTAGCCAATAGCCTGCTTAGCATCAGCCTGTTAGGACGAAACCAATGCACGAAAATGACGTTTTAAAAAAGGCAATTAAGGTCCGTGGGTGTTTCTGTTCTTTAAAGTGAAGAAAAACACGCTTCCTTTTTAAATCCCATTTTCTGGCATTGATTTCCCCTGGGCTGTAGTTAATTGATGATCGCTCATGTTAAGATAAAGGACCTTCCTGATTGAGTACATGTTCCAGCATTTGCCGTGCCTGTTGCAGTGTGTTATTTATTATTTCTTTCACGACGCGGCGCGTCAGCTCGGCTCGAGTCGTCATGGGTGTTCCGCTTTCGAAGGTGAAATCGTTAAGCAGAATTGACAGCACAGCGGGCTGTTATTGCTTCTTTTTATCGCTTTAAAGGTGAAGATAAGTCATGCAAATATGTGGAAATATTTCCTCAAGAGTGGAACCACAAAGGCATCGGCTTGTGGTTCTGCAAAAATGGCACAGTTAAAATGTCTGGTGACACCAAAAAAAGAGATTGAAAAATGAGCTGACATTGAACTGTACAAAAGAGTTTTCATTAAAGCAATTTGACGTCTTCATTAAGAACATTAAACCATTACAATAAAGGACATGATTAGTTTTATTCTCAGAACAATGGACAACATCTAGTTCATTTCAAATCGTTATCATGATCCAAACTCATTCTCGACGTTTCTAACATCCGAAATTCTTCCCCGTGATGACTTTTCTGAGCAGGTTTCCAACTTTCAGGAGCCAAAGTGGAAGCGTTGGCATCCTACATGACGGACGGTAGTGGTTACTTCTGGGTTTGAGAGTGATAAAACTGCTTTTATAATTTGATGCAGAACAGCGCATAGCAGGCAGATTTTGACCCAAGAGCAGCTTTTACAGCAGCTTTTTTGGACCTTACTCTACACGTGGGGTGCGGTCAGGGCAATCAAGGCCATCACGTGATTGCGCCAACAAAATGACTGTGTGTCACAACTATATATGAATTGTTCTTGAAATGTATCCAAATAAGCCGTTTTCCCCTCACTTCTGCTGCTGAAGCCCGGCTGAACTCATAATGTTTTTTTAGTGGAAGCTTGGTTCTTCTTCCTCTCGCAGCCGCTCAGTCCGTGGCCGTGTTCAAGAGGCCCGTTCATGCTCAGAGGTCTGCACATGCGCTCTGAGGACCACACAGCCTCAAACCAATGGATCTATGCTCGGACCCACGCTGAATAAAGGATGTTTGCAATTTGTGCCCCAACTGAGCATGTGCAGAGGAGAAGTGAAAGCAACAGCACGCCAAGTTTCAAACTGTGTTTGTAGCTGAGGCTCTGCTCATGTTTCCAATGATTAGACATTAGTTAGAAATACAGGCAGTATTTTAACAACACAGAGCGCTAATTTGAGTCATGAATTAGTCGATGAAGTGACACTATTTAATCCAATCAGCATCTATCTCAGGTGTGGAAATTTAGCACGCCGAGACTATTTGGCCCTCCATAAAAGTCTCCGCACTGCTTTACATGAACCAAAAAAAAGACGAAACATAACCGTTTGCTGAGATGTGTCAATAATTACTACTAATGATTAGATTGCACAGCCCAATGACACAATGATTGGTGTTATTTGTAGCAGCGATTCACTTAGAACAGCTACATCCCCATGCACTCAAAGTCTGAATGAAAACGACTTATGTACAACTACTAACACAACACAAGCCCATTTTAGCTCCGTATTAATGCATAATATATTTCACACTTTTTATTGTACTGCTGCTGTTCTTGCGCTTTGCTTCCGTTTTCCCGCTCAACCTCGACGTGAAACCGCATCCGGCCCGTCGTGTGGTCGCTCTGCGGAATATCCGGATGACAGAGAGTCGTGCCTTTTCCGTTTGGTTTCCATTTCATTTCATTGACGGAGTCGCGAGCGTTGCGCGCTTCCGGACGCGGAGCGCTCGGAGGCGAGGGCCGAATGGGAACGACACAGAAGAGCGATAACGATCCGCCAGTGACGAGGAGCGCTCTGGTTTACAGTTTTCCAACTTTCCACAAGTTGTAATTACATTTGTGGAATGGGCTGCTGAACTCAAAGGGTGACATCATTCTTCAGTGCCTTCTGCTACTTTGGAGAAATATAAAGATTTGCTGTCTTGATATCTACTGCACATAAATTGATCTATGTATGTACAATTTTGGATTTTTGAGCCTGACTTACCTCTGTCCTTAAATAAACATGTTCAAATTCAATATTGCTGTTACTGATGTACAGATATTTAAATATACATTTAAAAGTTGTCTTCTGGCCCTGAAGCTGATCAATAATCTTTTCAATAAACTTTTTTTGATTTGTTTTGGTGACATGTATACTTATTGATTTGCTCATAAAATAAATAAAATAAATAAAATAAATAAAATAAATAAAATAAATAAAATAAATAAAATAAATAAAATAAATAAAATAAATAAAATAAATAAAATAAATAAAAAAACCCATTAAAAACATGTTTTTTAAAAAAACATTACATAAATAAAAACAATAAAAACAATTAAATAGATTAAATTAAATTAAATAAATAGTAAAAATAATAAAATGAAATAAATGAAATAAAATATCCTGGAGACCATAGTTACTACTACTTACCTAACCTATAATTCAACTTTGGGAACACTTTAGTTTCGGGACCATTATTAACATAAATGGATATAAATGAGAGTAAACGGCCGAATTACGCCTCTGTTAGTCTTTATAAAGTAGTTAATAATGCTTTTTGTTTTTGTCCAAGACCATGTTTCATAAGTATTAAGCCATTCACTATTTTCTTCCCATGAATCCTCAATTTAATTAGTGTTATTAGCCAAAGATGCATTGGAACATGCACTATAATCTTAAAAAGCATTAATACATATACAAATACTAACTAACACAGGAATTACCACTTACTTAATGATATGGTTCCTAAATTAAAGTGATCTAATAATAAAAGATTAACACCATGAACCTGGCTTTAGTCCGCATAATGTGATAAACATCTGCCCAAAATATATTGAACTTAAACTAGATCAGGACCAAACCGGACTAAAACAGGACCAATGTCAGGATGAAATGATGTGCTTCCAGAATAACAACTAATTGGTTAAAAAGTTGACATTTAGCAAGAATCAGATTCACTGCTTAAACTTGAGTTTTACAAGTTTTGTCATCAAAAGTATCCAAAGTCATCTGAAATCCCATTATCTCTTAACAACCTTTTCTAAATTTGGACCATTTAAAAGAGTTGCTCTTCTGGCTCAGCGGACACGAGTTAAAGTTAGAGAAAAGTGTAATAAGTTTTCCTACATCTGCCACTCGCCTGAAGTCGCTGTGAATGCCAATGTCAGTGCAAGTTATTGAATCAAAACTTATCCAATTTTAAGTTTAAGATGCTTTTTTGAGAACACAGCCGGGTGATTTATGGCGCTCCATAAGAGTCTTGATAGACGTGTCAGTGGAGAAGATGGGAGATGGCGTGGCTCTCGGAAAAAAAAAAAAAAAGCCGAAGACATTATACTTCCAGCAAAAAAAAAAAAAAGCCACGAAGACAATTATTGCTTTCTCCAATTTCCAACACATTTAAATCTCAAGGCGCCTCTCATCAGCAGACGCGCCCTGCGTGCCCGAGACAGACCTCCAGAATCTACAGCCCGCTGGGGTCACTGTCTTTTTGGACAAGCTAAAGCGCAGCGACTATTTAGTGAGCTTTGCCAAAAAGGCTATAGCACTTCAGAAACTTGGGACTCATACCATTGCCATTTGAGATGTGTTCCTCATAAATCGCTACCCTTTTCCAGCCAGTGAATGCTCCCATCTGAAGAAACGCGTTGTGCACCACCAGCCCGTGTCACTTATAAAACAATGAGTCATCAGTCAATCGCCCCACCAAGTCGCAGCTGGTCACAAGTCCTTTCAAAGTATTAGATGTACAAAAGTACGGTAGTTACAGACTAACCTATGTTATCTCATGAGAAGCTTCTGTAATGGCCTCAAAAAGTCCTGAAAGTCTAAGTCATTCCCAATTATCTACTGCAAACCTATGGGGAAACTGTTTTTTTTGTGGAGAAAACATCAAGTCAAATTCGACTTATGAACGTCTCAAGTCCTCCGCAAAATTAGGATGTAACGATTATTCACTTGTTTCTTATAACGATAGTTGGAGCCCTTCGCGGTTCATAATTTCGGTTATCTGTTCAAACAGGTTACGTCAACGCCATGCTTTTTTTTACCCCGTGTACATCATAATTAACCCAATCTGGCGTTACAGAGTAAACACCAGCCGCGACAGATCTTTGACCTTGCACAACACGAGCTGAAGTAGAAAGCTCCTGTAAACGCCTGTTGACCCGCTCTGAATGATGTGTGACAGTCAACACCGGGCACCCACATGTCCCCGCTCGGCTAAGCACTTAGGTGCGGCTTAAATCTCCCACATCGATTTGAACCCTGACTCGCAATCCGTAACTCGACCGACTCAACTCTGACACACAGTTCCTGATAACCGACGGCCTCTGTGTTACCTCACCGCACCGCGCAATATCGAGTGTGTTATCATGAGTCTTCAGAATCGTTTGTTGCTAATGTCCTTCCCCAGTCTACATCCCCATTCCACACTACCGCAATTAACTTGTCCTGTCCTAATAAGCCCTACGGCAATCTTAAAATATGTATTAAGGCCAGTAGGCGCTATTGTAGCCCATTAAGAAATCGCCATAGTCGATTCCTTTTCCTCCATAACACCCGGAAACCCCTCTACATAAGTGACACGATAACGCATGTCGAATATTAGACCAAAAAAACATCTTGATCTACTGGCAGATTAGTCCGAAGTTTCGTCTAGCAACTAATGCCAAACACTGTCACTTATCGCGAGATCGTGTGTCAACGCCTTGGCAGTGCCCGCGTGTATATCACAAATCCATACATGTAACACTTCATAAACTTCCTCGCTTACCCAGAGCAATTGTATTGATTCATCCAAACCTTTTTACACCAGTACAGTCACGGCTACAGCAGCATAAATGACGAAAAACCATTACATCACATCAGGAGCTACCACCTATCACCTATCTCACAGAGCATGAATACCTCTCAAGACCGAGCAGAACCTTTCACTACTGCGATACTTAGCCGGGAAAAGAAAAAAGCGAAAAGAGAGAGGAGTCTGTAAACTTATCACTGAGACGAGCAGAGAAGCTTAATGTAGCTTTCACATTTCCAATGAACATGCTACCTCTGCTTGAATGAGTCTTGGATTGCACAAAGGAACATGTGTTTTGATAACTACTGACAACGCTCCAAATGAATTGCAAAAATGAGACCATTCTCTTCAAGGCATAAAGCAGCCCGGAATTAGGATGCCAAAATATTAGCAAAGCAAATGTACTACTGTGACTACTTCGACTACTCACTACACTCTATACTGCTACTTCTACAACTCTATTACTATGCTACTTGCTGCTTCTATCGACTACATCCGCGACTACCTCTAGTCTGACTACTCGCTACTACTTGCTCACTTCTGCTAGACTGCTCGCTACTTTCTGAGACTCAACTTCTATTAACTACTGCTACCTACTCAACTCAGCTACTAAATCTACTACTAACTCAACATCGATCATTACACTCACTGCCTAGCCAACTCTTACTCGACTACTCTAGTACTACTGCTTACTGCTGCTAACTTTTTTATTTTTTTTACCTTACTGCTACTACTGCTACTTCTGTACGTGCTAGCTATCTCGCATCACTACATCTATTACTTCCAACCTGCTACCACTCTGCTACACTTGCGCAATACTACTTCTTATTATCACTCTATGACTACTTCTACTACCTCAACAATCATACTATATCACTATCATTATTCCTACTCCAACCACCATATATCATCACACACTCTATCTGCTATCACAAATCACAATCCTTGACACCTAGTAGCATTCACTTATTCCACCTTCCATCAAACTCATAGTCCAACTCTACACACTAACGTATACACCAATCTACTATTAAACAATGTCAACTAGCCATCACTACTTCCTACTACACTTCTACATACTACTGCCTACTTTAATGCTATTCTTACTACTCTAATTACTACTGCACTAATGCCTACTTCCTATAACTTGCTATTACTTACTGCTACTTCTTGACTTACTACTGACTACCAACTGCCATACTTCCTAAACAATTACTGTTACTACTCGCTATACTTTACTGCTACCTTCTACTTACTTCTATTACTTACTACATACCATGGCTTACTTCTATTACTGTTACTACTGCTATTACTACTGCTACTTCTACTACTTCTATAACTACTGCTACTTCTACTGCTATTACTACTGCTATTACTACTGCTACTTCTACTACTATTACTACTGCTACTAATGCTACTTCTACTACTATTACTACTGCTATTACTACTGCTACTTCTACTACTTCTATTAGTACTGCTACTGCTACTAATGCTACTTCTACTACTATTACTACTGCTATTACTACTGCTACTGCTACTACTTCTATTACTACTGCTACTAATGCTACTTCTACTACTACTACTACTCCAATACTACTGCTATTACTACTACTACTTATATTACAACTGCTATTGCTGCTACTACTACTACTACTACTACTACTGTTGCTGCTACTTCTATGGTATTCCTACAGCTACTACTGCTATTACTACTGCTACTTCTACTACAACTACTAATTATATTACTACAGCTACAACTGTTACTGCTACTACTGCTATTTCTTTAAGTACAAGTTCAAGTTCAATAACAAGTACAAGTGCAGCTAAGTAAAAGTGGGTGAATAAGTAAAGTAAATATTAATGACTTTATAAATGGGTTAATCTGACTCATTAGTGACCCAAAATGTCACAATCCAAAGCAATTATTCACCGCCAGTCTCTCTCTGCAGTGGCACGTTATAGCCACAGCTGCCCCAAAGGCTGAGTGACTGAAGTGTGGCTGCCATTCTCTGACCGCAAAACTTTTGATCAGCACCAATTACTCAACCCACAGAGCCCCCGCTGTCCCGGTGCCGTGTAATCCCTGTGATAGAGCCCGCCTGTGTCACTGCACTTACAAATGTTCCTCCTGTCACGTCCCGGTTTGACAAATTACAAACTTTGAGAGTTGGCTGCTGTCACTCATCTGCCGTTAAAGATAAAAGGAAAGACACTAGTTTCTGCACAAGCGGATAAACGTAGGCTGTCTGTCATGTTATTATACAATTCCCAGAAAGCCCCTGAGGCAATTGTTTTAATATGTACATTTTATAAACTTTATAAACGACATTCAACTAGAATATTGACACAAGTTGCTCAGATTACAGCTCTGAAATGCAGTGTCAGTTTTGTATTTTGTGTTGCGTTTAGTGACTGATCCCTGGAACTGCCACGGCTAAATGCGCATAGCTTTGAGTGATAAATAAAGCGGCGCGATGGTTGGCGAGACTTTCTGACAGCGTGCCAAAGACAGTGTGTGGGCTGGTGCAGAGCTGTTTCAGTATTCACACATTAAAATCTCTCAACAGGGCACGGAACCAGGAATAAAAAGGGAAACACAGAGACAGGTTTTGCTATTTGGTTCCTTTTATTTATTTTTTTGCAGCGTGATAACATGCACTGTCTATGGTTTTGTCTTTAAGTTCACACTGAATAAAAGCAGAATGTAGAATGGCTCTTTGATGCTGGTCGGATCTTCACTTGTACATCGCGTTACAGGCTTGACAAATGTAGTAATTATTTGCATTCACTTCTGTAGCCATAGTTGCCTAGGGGGAGCCATCGGCCTCTGACCAATAACAACCACTCATACACACTACAGTCAAACAAGGCAAACCAGGGTAACGCCAGATGGATCTGTGTAGCATAATCGTTCAGGATGTTCAAAGCGTCGCAGCAGTGGAATAAGTCGAGAAATCTAACTTGGTTAAATCCAGTTGAGAGAAAAGCGCAGGGATTTTTCCTGTTCACAAATGAACAAAGTGCTTCTCGCTGCCTGCTTTTCAAAAAGAAAATAGTCTTTATTGCTCTTCAAATAGGCCAAAATACATCCATTGTCGTTTGGCTTTTTTTTGTTTGGGGCACTTTATCTTTGGCTTTTACAAAACCACAATGGTGACCTGTGATTGGTCCAGTTCACGATGACCGAGGCCAAATCGCAACAGCGGGAGCCTGACGGATAGATTCTTGTGAGTTTGTGTATACGCTCTGTAAACTGATCGATCAGGAAGCTAATCCCAACGTGACTCTGGAGCAGGTGGTGGGCCTTGCGTTGCTGCCAAAAAGTTCAAACTCAGCAAAGTCTAAAACAGCCTAACCTTACAGTCTGGGCAATTGAGACAAAACACCCTGCGCTGGTAATTTGGCTTTCCTCCGCCTCTCATGGCATTAACAATTAAACACCAAATAGGCTCCATTGATCACAGTCAGATCAGGCCTGCGCAGCCCATAGTAAGAGGTAAGCACCAGACATTAACCTCACAAACCATGTTCTTATCCCCTGCACTCGCAAAGCTCCTCTCCTCTTTTTCCACTGCCCTATTCATCACAGGGCAAACCGGCGACCTTGAGAAAGTCTAGCACCGAGCCTGTGTCCTGAAGATCCACTGTGTCGCGGGGAGTTTTTATTCTGTTAAATGGAATAAATCAACTTGATATAAGTAACTGCTATTCAGGAGTGAACCAGGTCTGGACTTGTCTAAATAATTGAGTAACCAAAGAACTGGACTACAACTGGATGTCACGCAATTAGGTCTAGGTCCAACCAAAGTCAACAAGGACAAAACCAGGTCACAGCCGGACGAAGCAGAACTAAACCTATTTTTCTGAACCACATCTCAACCAGGATTAAACTAGGAGAAACCGGCAGGACTAACAGATCATTTCAGAACGAAACCAGTTTTAAACCAGGTCTAGGACTAAACAGGCCTTAACTAGGATTTACCTGGTCCAAACAAGGACTATGTCTCAACTTTGGAGCTAAACCTGGTTCACAAAACACAAAACAACATATTATTCAAGATCTTAAATCAGATCTTAAAGCTGCATTACCTGATTTTCAAACCACGAAAAGAGGAAACATTTCACCGTTTGGCATGTTTTAATATCTGCTAGCATGGTTTTTTGCGCCCGGTTTAAAACACAACATTTACAACTTACTGCTACACTGAAACCATAACACACAGCAAAGGAGACCGACAGGCGGAGCGTGTCCCACCATTTGTGAAATACTTGCCCCACATTCATTCTTTTTATTTAACTGCCGCGTCAAATAAAACATCCGCAGCTTTTCCATCTAAAACATTAATCATGCAAAATCAAAAGTATAGTGTTTCTAAACCAGACTTGGAGAGACTTATCCATGCGCTTTTCTCTACTAATTAGACTACTATACGGCACTGCCACTGGCCTCTCCAGACGAGCTGGTAAAACAGCTGCAGTACATCAGGAACGCTGCTGCTCGGGTCCTGATAGAACCAGGAAGTACTTGATCACATTAGTCCTTGTGCTCAGGTCTCTGCTGGCTACCCTGTGCTCAGAGAATAGACTTTAAATCAACTTTGCTTGATAACAAGTCTCTCCATGCCTAGCCACCAAAGTACATCTCGGACATGTTCTCTGCCATATAACCATCTCGACTCTAGGACCTCAGGGACCGGCCTCTGCTGGTGCCCAGAGTCAGGACTAAACATGGGAATCTGCGTTTCAGTTTTATGCAGCTAAAATCGTATAGTCTTCCTGAGGATGTGGGGCAGGCCTCTACTCTGATATGTTCAACTCTAAGGCTTAAAACTGGAAAGATTGTCTTTGCACTCTTCTCTTTTATGTCTTAAACTATTTGATTGTAATGCATTTTTTCCTGTTGTGTGAAGCACTTTGAATTGCCTTGTGTACGAATTGTACTTTACAAATAAACTTGCCTTGTCTTCAAAGCGTCCTATTTACAACAGAACAAACCACAGTGACCTTGGGAGAGTCTATCAGAAAGAGCGCGTCCCGCTGAAGATCTAGAGTGCGTCAGGATGATTTCTTATTCTGTTTAATGGAACTGCAACGCTTTATCACTCCCACGTTTTATTTCCTGCGGTTTGTACAAGTCAGGAAGCGGGCAGCAGCCTCGTTACAAATGCACTGTGGTTGAGTCAAAAAAGATGTCCTTCGCAGTCAGCTTGATTTAAGGTGGAACGGGTAATTTTGTGTTGCATTGGAGGGAGGAGGAAAACGGATGACAATGCGGCCTATCGCGGGTGTGACACTTTCGAGCAAACATTACTCACGAGATAAGAATAACTGGTGTTTGGAGCTTATGCTAAAAACAATGCCGACGCTCATATGTAGTGCAGGAATACAGCCGGTGCCTTATGAAATCAATCATAAAGGGTATTATAATGTTAAGGTGCATATAATAACTAAAAAGACACAGCTATGTACGGGGAAACACATTAATCCTATTGTCTAAATACATTCAAACAGATACTTTAGTATTCAGGCGATAATATTATTCAGGGGGTTTTAATGTACATATGAATGTTGCTCTGTCCACTATGTCTCTGGAGAGGTTATTGTTTTGCCTGAAATGTTCAAGAGTATGATATTAAACCTATTTGTCTTGCAGATGGTGTAGGACTCAACAAACCTGAAGCTATAGTTATAACTCTATACTTAAGGGAAACTTTATTTGTCCCACGATAATAAATTCCAGTTTTGCAGTGCATAGTTCAAGAACAACAAAGGAAAATGTATAAACATAGACTTAAATCTATCTGACACTTTAATCTTCCAAACAAGCATAGAAGATTTTTATATATTCATATTTTTGCCACATTTGAACCTCAACTTTAAGACATTTCCATGCATATTTTAGCGCAATTTTGATTGGAAATATCGTTTGAAAATCATCATCCAGACGAGCCAAAAAATATATATATCTTTGTCCAAATAAACTTTTATAAAACAATGTCCAAAATACTCAAAACTTAAAGTGCATCTTAAGTGAGGTAATATGGCGATATCTATTGATTTTATAAATAAATATTGAACAGTTAAAAGAACATTGAGCCAACAGGAGCAGTTTTAGAACATATATATAACAGATATGACAGATATAGGTGGTGTGACTCATTCCAATCTGCAGGGGGCCTAATTGAATGGCCCTTTTATGAAAATGCAAATGAAGGTTTAGTGGTGATTCAATCATCACTGCTATTTCATAAATCTAAGCCTGGTTAATCCAAACCCATTACCAGTGCCCTTAAAGGGACTTAAAGGGAAATTTGAATTAAGCCAGTATTGTCTGAATAGTCCGAAACACTATTAGTGGAGAAACGTCACGGTTTAACTATTATTTTCAATCATGGACACCATCAAATCTGTGAAATTCACACTTATCATTCATTCACTTTGGCTAATAGATCAAAAATGTAACATAAATGGGATTCATTTCGTGGACTGAGTGTGCCGTAACCTTTCTTTTTTATTTTAGTTTTATTTTTCTCGAATGTCTTACTTTTCCTAAATTAGCATTTTAAATTTTAGCCAAATCTGTCTTTTGTCTAGCCCCATCTTGTCTACTTTTTTTGTTCTTGTATTTTCTTTATTTTTTTCTTTAATTATTCTTATTTATTTATTTATTTTCGTCTTTATCTGTACATATGAATTGTGTTGTTGTTTTTTTAATATATATATCATTTTATTTATTTTTTAAAATTAATTTTAAGAGATTACACGAATCTTTACAACAAACGGGGCATATTCCACTTTCAGGCCACATTTTTACTGATCGTTTAAACAGTAAAAGGTACAGCGACATCAGTTTTGTTTCTGTCTTCACTTTTGCAGAACTCTATGTAATTAATTCCCGCTCTCTCTCTCTCATTTTTATTCATCTGTGCCAGCTTTCGTCTTCATTTCTTTAAAACAAAAGGTGTTTCTTGTTTCTCGTCATTCCTCGGTGCAGCCCGTACCACCTGCCACAAAACTACACTGCAGTCACCTTATATATGTGTTAGGATGATTTATATCGTAAAATAGTGTAGGAAACAGGAAAAAGTTATTCTGACACTATTCTAGAGCACATAAAACTACACATTAAGTAAGATAGAGGGCGCAAAGATGTGGCCTCTGTCGGTGAACTGAAGAGGGAAAGTGTGTAAATGAGGCTAAAACAATAGATGCAATCTTCAAAACTCATTTGTACGAAGGCAAATTATGACTTTGAAGGTAAATGGGCAACTTCCTGGATTATCACTTAATGACATCACAGGGTGGAACCGAGTGATTATCGATCTGGAGCTGGTGATGACCGAAATATGAATTCCAACTCCAAAAGGTGTAAAAAAAATAATAATAATAATAATAATAATTATGGAGATGTTATTGCTTTGCGTACAATTTTCCTCAATGTGGCATTAAACTTTCAATAAAATTTCAAATACAGTTGCGCCTGTTTTGAAACCGAGCTCTTGCTGCAAAGGGCTCGTCTCTCCACAGATCCGACCAGTAATTTGGGCCTGGTACTCTGCTCGTTTCCATGGCGATTTAAAAGTTGAACCCCCTTTACTGTGGATTAGTCAGGCAAAGCAATAACGTCCCCATGGAAAACCAGAAAATTGACACGGCACACTATCGACTCTATGGAAAGTTTGTCTCGTTTGCATAAAGTTTAAACCCATTCCACTTTCTCCCTATTTGTTCAAAGTAATTGTTAGATTTCTTGATGTCTCTAGCACAAGTATTGATATTAGACAAGAAAAACAGAAGAAAAAAAGTCGTTCCTGCAGCCTTTTTGACTGACAGCCCCGTTAGCTACAAAGTCAACGTGGGTTTTCGGCGATTTACAATATCAGCAGAGATTTTTTTCCCACATGCAGCATGTCTTGTGTAGGTGCTGAAGTTTAATTTAAAATATTTACCGTCTTGAAACGTCTCCCCGCGGTATCGCCTACTCTTATCATTATCTCGGCGAGGAGAAAAATTGCATCATAACTTACCGCGCGGGAAAAAGAGGCTGAGTTAGCTTGCGCGGCGGCTCTGATATCGCGGAGGGAGAAAACTCAATTGCACTTCCAATCGCTGCCCGTTCGTTTATATTATGATACCGGCGTTTGTGGACTGACAGTCACGTAAGCGGCCGCTGATAAAGATTCACTCTCTCGAAGAAACATTGTGGAAGACATAATGGAATTAATGACCGACGGGGAACTGTTGTAACTAGTTTATTGCCTCCGTGGAGATGTTATTGCTGTGTCTGTTCCACAATATGACGTTAAACTTGTAAAACTCCCTGGAGACGAGCAGGTGACGGACTCCGCAACAGAAAAGCTATGTCTATTCCACTTCTCGCACCCTTTTCCCGTCATTATTTGAGTCTCCGCAGTCAGTGCTAATGCGTCGCTAGGCGTTAGCAATTACCTTCACTGCTTTCGTGTGGAATTCAGGTGCTCGGGTTTCAGAGGATTTCGACTTGTTCGCGTTTATGTTTTATCTTTGGCTTTTAATGTCGCCCGTAGTAAAAATGACTGAGCCACTCTTTAACGTTAGCGTAAAGTAGCTAACGTACAGTAGCTAACGTACAGTAGCTAACCAAGAGTAAGGCTACGTTAACACTGCAGGTCGAATTTGATTTTGTTTTGTCCAAATGTGACCAAGATCTGATTTTTTCATGACAGTGTGAACAGCCCGAATCAGATTTGTTATAATTAAAATTGATCTTCTGCTTTTTTCACCTTTTTTTTGGTATTCGAAAAATGGGAATTAAACAGATAAACATTTCAAACGCTATCAGACAACAACAGCAAAGCCAGAAAGAGCACAAGTTTTACAGTTTTAAAGTGTGACAAAGATAAAATATCAACTTTTGCCCAACAACGACAAAAGATAAAAACTGAATCAAAATAAATCTAAATGCTGCTTCCTCGTTATAGTCCGTCTCATAAGCTCAGCTAGACTCCTGGTTTAGTTCTATTCCCTCTCCACATCAGACACATCGGGGCTGTTGCGTTCACACATGAAAATTGATCTGAGTCACATTTTATTTGCGACGTGAACCGCTTCTCTGAAAAAGTCTGATTTGTGAAAAAAAAAAAAATAGCTAGCCGTTTTTACGTTAGCTACCTAGCGTTACATCGCTCGGCTCTTTCTGGCACAAATCCGTTGCCCTCATGATTTGGAAAAGTGACGGTCAAATGTAGTTACGTTTTAGGGACGTCACGATATCAAATGTTAGTGTTGCGATTATTGTGAGAAAATACATCACGATTAATGAGACCAAACAACAGTGAAATAATTCATTTTCCTTCATTCTCGGGGTCTTAACACATACTATTCCTCAAGTTTGTGAGCGGCGAAGTTAAATGTGACAAAAACAGACAGATAAAAAAAAAGTTATTCATATGTATGTCTATTTTTTGGCTATATATTGAAGAAAAAATACTTAAATGAGCTTCTAAAATTGTCACGATTATTATTATTTTTTGGTTCTTGTGATTGTATTGTGATTAACATAATAATCTTGACATCCCTAGTTACGTTAAGTCAATGGCGATGTCCAGTGTGGAAGTTTAAACGTAAATAAAAAAATAAAAAAATAGATAAATCGCAATATTCCAAGTGTTTTTTAATGTATTTTTTATCGATTTTAAATGAATAAATAAATAAAATAAATAACTACACAAACACAGAACAAGGAACATAACAACAATAAATAGCAATCAACAATAACAAAACACAAACAAGACTACGGCATAAAAAGTCCTACATTTAGTCCAAACTTTATCAAATGTGTCCGGTTTCATATCGCCACAAAAGCGTCCAGCCCTACCACTACAACCGCATTTGGCTTTAAAACAAAAATCTAATGCAATTGACTGTAAAGTCGTTACAAATAGAGGTGTGCGTCGACATAATAGTGTTATATTTCTGCTCGTACAGCTGCATCTGGCCTTAATAAGACATGTTTATGACGCCGAGACGCCTCATTATGAGTCTGTCACTTCCTCGCACACAAAGCTGGGACCAGTCCACACCTCGACTGCCAGCTCGGCAACTTCACAACCAGAAGAGAACAGAAGAAATGTACGGGAGCAAAAAAAAAATGAATTACACTCTGCAAACGAGCTTTATTAATTACTCATGTAACGCCCCTCATTGCACTGTAGGTGGACTCACACCAAATATACAAAGACCAGGTTGTAACTTATAAATAAATGTATAAATAAAGTAACGTTTCTACTTGTCTACATTACATACATACGTGCATACTTGTTATTGATGCGGCTGCGATGTTCCACAGTACGGCTTTAAACGTATGAGATGCTGCCTCGCTCGCAACGGATGGATGTTCTTCATGTTCTTCTTTTAGCAACACCTGTTTTGGAGATGGCTGTATTTAATGCCACACTGGGGATAATTGCAAGCCAAGCAATAACATCTCCGCGGAGACGAGCAGGTGCCGGTGTATCTCTTACCGGTAACGATAGAGATATAAAGTCTTTCCCTCAGCCGTAATGTTGTGCACTAACAGAGCAAACGCAGGATGCACTGACGGTAGTTTGTCCTCATCATCGTAAGGTTATTACAAAATAGGGATGTCAAGATGAACGGGTTAATCTTTAATTGTGATTATTCGGGGTCAAAATCTAATCATAAGAACTAAAAACTAATAATCGCGACTATTTTAGAAGCAAAATAATGTCATTTCTATTCAATCTGGACTCTGAAAAGTAAACGCAAATGTATTGTGAGTTTTATGTGGCTGTTTATGTCAAGATAACGTTACTTTTGCATTCAGAAAGTTTCATGTCATAAAGCTGGTCGAGTATTAATGGCACGGAAAGAAAATTAAGGATTTTGCTTCGCGTTCCAATAATTGTGACTCATCGTTAAATTGTCATGTTTCTTCTCACAATAATCGTACCAGTAAAATTTGATATTGTGACATTCCTTTTATAGACTAAAAATGAGCACATTTTTTAAAAAAAAACACAATTTCTCCAAACATTAGGCTCATGATAAGAATGTTCTTAGAGTCATTAACGATGAATTAATCTGACACGTCAAGACCGCACGAACACGTGACGTGCACTTTTGCATCTCGACCTTTTCTCTTTTTTTTTTTATATATACATTTTATTTATTTTTTATGTATACATTCTCTTTTTATCCAATTTTTACAAACAAAAAATAAATAAGAAACAAGTAGACATTAACTAAACATGAATAAAAACTAAATCGTTTGAATTAAAATTAAAATTAAAGTCCCAATTTGGTCCAAGCTCTGTCAGATTTGTCCATTTCCAAATTAAGTCCAAATGTAAAGTTTTCGATTTGTTTAATGTCTGTCCTTGACTGTTGGTGATGTTTGTGTCATCCACTTATTTTGCCTTTTTTCCGGTTTATGATCAGTGTTTTGCACCTATCAGCACCAATTTGAGATTTCAAGTCTGGATAACAAAAGGTACAAAGTTTTTTTTTTTATCAGATTGTAAAAGAAAATCACATGAAAAGCTTTGATATGTTGAAAGAATCATCTTTAAAGGGGACGTATCACACAAAATTAACCTTGATAATGCGCTTTCAGCCTCAATTTAGTCGCATTTCCTCCTCATTCATGTACTCAAACTTGTATTTTAATAGATTCCATGCACATTTGAGATTATCCTGTGTCGTCCTTGCCTGGAAAAGCTGCTGCTTGTTGCTATGTCACTACGAAGAGGCGGGGCTTATCATCTCATGCAGTTTTAAACCGAAAGTCAACAGACCTGTTTCTATTACAACGCATTTTTGGACCAAAGTTGTGGTTTAATGTGAACAGACTGTAAAAATGATTATAGTTCATTACTAAGCGCCTGAAAAAGAGCGTCATGCGTCTCCTTTAAACAGTCGTTGTCGTAAATAATGCAGAACCAGCTTTTCCCTTTTTCAACCCACTAAACGCTCAGGCGATACTTTATTTTGAGCCAAATGTGCAATTTTTTTCTCCGATATATTGCTGTTGTGAAGGTCTGCTCAGTCCCGGTGAATGAGTTTGCGATTCATCCCCTTTAAGTCCCGCGTTTAGAGTCGTTTTTCAGCTCGTCGACGCTTCTCCCGAGCGCTGTCTGAAATTAGCACCTGCTCGGCTAATGTGGGGAGCCGCCGCAGTGCTGAGTAATTACCGCTGATGGGAAGCGTGCCTCTGAAATAGCCCCGTAATGAAAGAGGTGCCTTCTTCAGCCGCGGCCATTTTGGTGGGGGGGGGGCAACGCTCGCCGGCTGTGCAATGACGAGGACCGACACCTACGGAGCAGTTAGCGCGTGTTACTGAGGCGTTTACATGCCAGGTTTTATGTCGCGTTGTAGACATTTTGATGTGATTGTGATTAGATTTGTGTTTAAATGTAAGGATTCTGTTCATGTTGTTCGCGTTTTAAACACTGGGAGCGTTAGCATCTGAGCGAAGACGGAAGAAGACATGATATTTAGTTTTAGTTTTAGGAAAAAATACTTGGTTTCACAGAATTATTAGTATTTTTTAAATGCAAGTATTTATTATTAAAAAAAAAATAAAAAATAAAAAAAATATTCATGTCTTATTTTTATATATATTTATATTTTGCTATTATAGTGTTGTTTCATGTTGCACCTTTTCACCAAAGAAAGCTCCTAGTTTGTGAATCTTGTTGTTATTCACTGACATTGGCGATAAACCTTTGTCTGATTCTGAATAATATATAAAAACTTTATAATTAGAGTTTTGAACCGCCAAGCCTCTGGAAGGTGGGCGCCCGCTTAACCTGCTGATAATACCTTTATGTCATCTTTTAATGCTGTTGCAAAATAAAAAGTTAACATTTATTGCAGATAAATATTCCAGAGTATCCCAGTTCTTTAAAGTGCCCCCTACAGGTCGGATGACGCATTGAACTAAAATGCAGTGAAGATAAATATATTTAGAATTTAGCTAAAAAAATATGTATATAAAAATGTTATCACAGAATAGCAAATTTTTTAGGTTTTTAATTTCACTTCCTGATTGTAATTGATGACATCACGATAGGAAATTACCCAGCAAACACTGGGAAAAAACTCATCTGATGTCACAATTATTTTTAGATATATGTGAGCAACTTTATTTTGTTGTATTAATGTTTAGAGAGCTGTTTCTTTGTGTAAATTCTGCATAAACTTTGAGTGGAGCGAGTGTCCCTTGTGTGATGTCACTTCCTGTCATTTTCCACACATTTGTTCAACATTTTCTCCACAAATAACTGCTCGATTGGTGTAAAACTATCATTTATATGTACGACAGGTAAAAATACACCAAATAAAGTCAAAATTTGAAAATCGTAAAAACCTGTCATAGGTGCACTTTAAGATGTTCTGATCTGCACTTCTCACTCTTCCAGTGAGTGTGGAGCAATGAAGCCTGGAATGTTTTGCAACGTCGCAGTGAACGCTACCTGGATGCTATGTTCAGTCAAACTTAACAGCAGCTGGACTGGCGTTAAAAACACTGTTCTCGTTCATCTGTTTCCACTTCAGTGAATAATCTAAACGGAGCTGTGCCTTTCTGCTCAGATGAACTGCAGGTTAGAAA